>CM056050.1:500910541-501272091 GCA_029574335.1 Rana kukunoris | reverse complement strand
TTCTCCCCCCCTCCACCGACTACCTCCACACATCCAACTGTTGCCCTTTGAACCTCTATCTAAGAGTACTGGAAGCGGAAGAGGGAACAAAGGGACTTTTTTCCTTTTCTTACTATTTTCACATTTTTTTTAATTTACAGTTCTAAAGTAAAACTCAATTTAAACTAAAACAATAAAAAATAAAATAAAAAAAAAAAAAGGAAAAAAAGAAAAGGAGACACAGTCGACCCGATCTAATAGAGTAAACAGGGAAACAGGGAGGGAGGAGAGGGTGGAGGGGGGGAGATCCAGAGATAAATAAAGGGATGGAGGGGTTCATGGGCAAGTCATTAACCACACAAGAGCTAAACTGCCAGATTTACTATCACTATGCGCAACCACTATTGTTCAAAAAAAAAATTTCCTTTAACAAAAAAAAAAAAAAAAAAAAAAAAAGAAACATATGTAAACATAAATATATATACATATATTAAGTTAAAAAAAAAAATGTTAATTATTAAAGTATCCACAAGTGATGCAAATCCGAGGACTATACACGAAGGGCGGAAACAAAGATAAACCACTCCTAAGCCTCAAATTTCGGGTTAATGTCTGATGTGGAAGAAAAAAAAAAAAGACAGTGAGGAGGATCACTGACTCTCTCCCGAAGTTAATAGGCTAGCGGACCAGCTGGTCCAGGGCCTCTTATAGGTCTGTGATGCTTCATTGAATGCTGCGCCCTTGTTATCCCAGGGCTTCTGATTCAGAATGGTTTTATGCACATGGTGGTGTAGTGGTTAAATCCATTACTTGGCAGCAAGAGAGTCATTGGTTCGAATCTGGACACTGACTCCAATCTGCCTGGAGCTTGCATTGTCGCTCCCTGTGTCCTCCGGGTAGTCTGGTTTCCTCCAAAGGCATGTGTACATACACCTACATAATATACATACACACTATGGCCCGGATTCACGTAGGACTTACGCCGATGTATCTCGAGATACGACGGCGCACATTTGTACTTACGACGTCGTATCTATGCGCCGATTCCCAAAGCTAGATACCTCGAAAAATAAGGCTTCAGCCGCCCAACGTAACTTGTTTACGCCGGTGTATCGTGGGCACATAGTTACGCTGGACGCATCTGGCGTTCCCATTTTAAATTTGCAAATGAGTAAGATACGCCGATTTACGAACGTACTTGCGGTGGCGTATGTTTTAAGAGATTTGCGTAAGGGTTAAGTCTGGCGTAAAGTTATTCCTCATATAGGAGGTGCAACCCATGCAATGGTATGGACCAGGGAACGAACGCTGTCGATTTTTACGCCATTTACGTAGTACGTGAATAGGGCTGTGCGTAGGTTACGTTCACGTCGTAGGCAGTGTTTTGACGTATCTTAGGCAGTTATTTTGACGCGACTGTGAGCATGCGCACTGGGATGCGTCCAAGATACGATGCATGCGCCGTTAGTTTTTAGTACTTCTTTGAAGCTCAGCCCATCATTTGCATGGGGTCACACTTCATTTTAAATTTAACACGCCCACTTCCACCTACTTTGACTTATGTCCTCGATTATACGCTACGCCGGCGCCTCGTTGGGAGCATTTGCTTTGTGAATTCCATGCTTTCCTCTCAACGTTGCGCTGGTGTAGCGTAAAAAGATACGCTACGTCCGCATAAAGATGCGCTGTCAAAGGCCCAGCTGGGGGACTAATCTGTCCCTGGGTGCGTAAGCCGATCACGCCGGTACCCAAATCCTGCCAATGTATGTAGCCTTCCCTCCCTGTCTCTAGGTGGGAGGGGCAGCTTGCAGGTTCACAATTCGGTGAACCCTCCCTGCTCTCCGACCAGTGGGTCTGCAAGGTGGTCTTTTCGGAGTACTATATAGGATTTCCTCCTATCCACAGAACAAAGTTATTTCCTAGCTGAGCTAGAGACTGCTCAGTCAGTGACAGTGGGAGAGTAGGACGCCCCGGCCTCCCGCACGAGTCGCTCTCGCCAGGGACCAGTCAGCCAGACAGGCAGGCTCCCTCCACCCCTCCAGGGACTCATTAGGCTTCCCCTGATTTGCCTGATCCCCGCTGGCTTCCTTCTTCATCCCTTCGCCAGGGAGCCAAGGTAAGGTAAGCCACACATGGCTGTCCTTTTCAGGACAAGCTGAGGCAGCTTTCCAACCCCCCACAGCTCTCCCCCTTTCATCCAGTATTAGACCCCCATACTGTGACCCCCCACTCAGTGCTACCCCCCTTCGCCATCTATCCTCGCAATTCCAGGCCATTTGGGCGTTTTTTTCACACTTCCGCGCCGGCCTGTGAGGATTCGCGGCAGCCGCGATTTAGGAAAGGCCGCGGCTTCACCCGCGCCTAGCGGCGCGCCGCTCCTCACGCCCGGCAACCGGCAGAAAATCCCCTTAAACGGCCCAGAAAGCCTCCCCTACCCCAACAAAGCCCCCCAAATATCCTTCAGCTATTCTTCCCGGCCCCCCAGGCAGCACCGATCCACTTAATTAGGTGGACCCCAGCCTGGATCCTGCTGCCTGGTCGGCGGCCATCTTGGTACACCCAGCCCCAATCCCCTTTCCTTAACACTATTAGGACTTGATCCGGGGTTTGCCAATCGCCTCTTAAGGGGTCAGGAAGGAATTTTTTCCCCGCCGTAGCACATTGGCACTGCAAGGCCAGGGTTTTTTGCCTTCCTCTGGACCAAGCCTGGGTGGATGATTCAGTCACTTCTTGAAAATCCTCCACTCCCCCCGCCCCCCCCCCACCCCAGGTATATGGCGACCATGGTCAATCTGCAATACACGGCAGAGACCATTTGGGACTTGAAGCAATGTGCCGCATTATTTCCAGCCATTACCAAAAAAAACTAAAAATTCTGCGCCTTTTGAGAAACGATCGGCGATCGACTATCAAACATCACAGCCGCCTACCCCAGCCTAAGCACATATCATGTGCGTTGATCAACACAAGATCGGCAGTAAAACATCGATTAGAAATCCATGATTTCATTCTACAATACGATTTTAGACCGCCTCTTTATTACAGAGAGCTGGCTCACAGCCGACTGTAACACCATTTTAGGAGAAATGGTGCCAGAAAGCTACCGTATAGGTAGTACAGAATAGGGCAAAGAGGAGGAGGACTGGCGGTGATCCACAAGTCTCATCTTACGATCATTAAACCAGTCCTTCAAACCCCTCTTCCATTCATGGAAACCCTTACGCTGAAACTGGAAATAAACTCCCAGGAGACCGTACAGATTTTACTCTGCTATAGACCACCCGGCCCAAAATCGCAGCTTTTACTATCATTGACGGACTTTATCTCCACCTATACCCTTAACAGCAAACATCTTTTGCTCCTCTGGGATTTTAATTTCTGGGCCAATTCATCACAAGACCCCATTGCCGACGCCTGTATTGAACATCTAGGAGGATTAGGGCTACAACAACTAGTATGTGGGCCCACACATACTTCAGGTCACACCCTCGATCTTATTTTCAGGCAAAATCTGGAAATAAAAATCTTGGAAAAGGAACTATTGCCATGGACAGATCACCATGCAATTAAATTCATTGTTTCCGATTTCCCCCCCTTAACAAAAACATCAAAACCAGTGACAACACACTGGACTAGATGTCAGAAGAAGCTCCATTCGGAAATCTTCAAAACCACGTTAAGGAACAAAATAAAAACAATTCAGCCGAACCAAACGGCTGTAGAAACACTGGATGCCATAAACACAGTCCTATTACAGTCAGCCGACTTAATAGCGCCGAAACATAAAACCTGCATCCGGAAAAATACCTCCAGCTGGTTCAACAACCAATTGGCGTTATTAAAACAAGAGCGTAGAAGGGCGGAAGCCGCCTGGAAGAGAAGCTCTTCAGAGGCGAACCTCTCCATCTACAAAGCATCAACCAGGAAATACCACAAAGAAATTTTCAAAGCCAAGAAAAATTATTTTTCCGAGGCTATCAACAGCGCCCTAAATCGCCCCCACGAACTCTTCAGATTGGTCAATCAGACCATGAATCCAAGATGTCTAGAAGCCCCTAACTCTGACACCCAAGAATATTGCGATGAATTGTCGGATTACTTCATTAATAAAATTGAGGGAATCCGGGAAAGCATTCAGCAGAACCAAACCCCCCCAATCCCTCCCGTAATTTTTCACACAGCACCATCAATATTTCGCCACAATCAGGCAAGTTCACCCTGGAACCCATTACTGTGCAGGCCACAAAGATTATCATTGATTCTTTGCATAACGGCACAGCGCCAAATGATATCATCCCCACTAAACTGCTGAAGGAATGCGCCGACATACTGGCACCTCCGATCACGCAGCTTATAAATCAATCCTTCAAGGAAGGCATAGTGCCCTCCCAGTTGAAAGAGGGCATAATTCAACCCATTCTGAAAAAACCTACCCTTGACCCCAAGGACCCATAACAGGCCTAAATGTCCTCTCAAAGGTAATGGAGAAAGTAGTGGTACAACAGCATCTAGATACCCACAACCTACTAGATCCATACCAATCTGGCTTCCGTCCTGGACACGGGACGGAAACAGCACTGCTCAAAATATGGGACGACGCCCTCGAGGCCGCAGACAAAGGCGAATCCTGTCTCCTGGTCCTGTTGGACCTAAGCGCAGCCTTCGACACAGTAGACCATAAGCTATTACTGACTCGACTAGTTGAAGTAGCCAGAGTCGCAGAAAGCGACTTATCATGGTTCTCCTCTTTTTTTGGAAAACCGATCACAAACTGTGAAGTTAGGACCTTTCACTTCCGAGAAACGCACAGTATCGTGCGGAGTCCCCCAAGGATCGCCTTTGTCGCCGGTGTTATTCAACATCTATCTTCGTCCCCTTTTTGAAATAATTAGCAGCCAAAAACTGCTTTATCACTCATACGCAGACGACACGCAACTGTATTTCAGCATATGCAATAAAAAGGATCATCACCTCAATCTAGAGACATGCCTCTCTTTGATAGAGAACTGGATGACAAAGAGTTACCTAAAACTCAACGGAGCAAAAACAGAACTTCTACTGTTTCACGCCAAGCGCACGAATCACCTGGGGATAACTTTGACTCCCCCGTCCATTTTGGGAAAAATCATCACCCCTAGCACCAAAGTCAAAAGTCTTGAGGTCATCTTTGACTCCTACATGACAATGGATGCACAAATAGGGTCAGTAGTCAGCGGATCTCACCATCTGCTACGCCTACTACGCAGACTTATTCCTTTCATCCCCAAAGAAGACGTACCAGTCGTGGTGGGAGCAATTGTGAATTCAAGATTAGACTATGCAAATGCCCTTTACCTCGGACTCCCCAAGTACCAAATCGCTCGTCTTCAAGTCGTGCAAAATACGGCCGCTAGACTTGTGACTGGAAAAAAACCATGGGAATCAATCTCGCCTTCACTGAGATCCCTTCATTGGTTGCCAGTAAAAGACAGAATTGTTTTTAAAGCACTCTGCCTAACGCATAGATGTATTCATGGGAATGCTCCCCATTATCTATGCGAAAAAATAACCCACAATCCCAATCACGTTCTGCGATCCACCAATCAAAATCTGCTGCAGATTCTGAAAGCCAATTTTAAGTCCAAAGGAGAAAGAAGATTCGCGGTCCAAGGTCCCAGACTATGGAACGCTTTACCAACCAGTATTCGGTTGGAGGAGAACCACCTAGCATTCAGGAGAAAGATCAAGACTCATCTCTTTTGATTTCAAAGAGAAAGGAACAACAAGCACCCAGAGGCGATTAAATTCGCATGTGTTGCGCTATGCAAGTTTTCATTCATTCATTCATTTCCTTGTGTCTTCCTCTCCTGGCCTGTCAGTGTGCCTTGGGTAGTGTGGGACTTGCTAAGCTGCAGGGTAATTTTACCTTTCCTGCAGTATGAGAGGCTTGGGGTTTTGAATGGTCCTCAGGCCCTAAATACCTTTTTGTGAACGTCGGGTTGTTCCGCATGGGATCCATTCGTTCCACCCGGGGGATGTCCTGGCGTCCTCGGACATCAGGGATGCATAAATGCATGTCCCGTTTTGCGCATGTCAGTGTTTTTTTATGTGCTTCGCGATGAGAGAGGGTCCCTGTCAGCCTGTGGCCCTCCCTTTTGATCTGGCGTCGGCACCATGGGTTTTCAGCTAGGAGCTCGCACTTATCCTAACTTTGTTGGGACAGCGAGGCTTTGCCTCATTGGCTACTTGGACGACTTTCTTCTGAGAGCAGCTTCTGACTCGGACCTAGTGGATGTTATTCCCATTCAGACCCTCCGAAGATTCGGGTGGGTGTTAAACGTTTAGGCCAGATGTGTAGCTCAGTTGTAGCAAGGTCCTTCTTCCCCTTGAGAAATTGCAGACTCTTCAGCCTGCGGTGAAGGTATTGGCATCACGCAATCGGTCTTCTCTCCAGGTACCTGCTGGTCAGGGGCCTGTGGGTAGCCTCCTTTGAAGCGGTACTGTATGCCCAGTTCCACACACAGGTTTTCCAGGGTTAATACTGTCCAGGTGATAAAAAATCTCTTGTTTTTGAAATCATCAGATTCCTGTGCGCCACCTAGTCAGTCTCTGAGTTGGTGACGGAGATCCCCGACTCTTTGGTCCGGGAAGTTGTTACTTCCTTCCAGTGGTCGGTGTTTACGACGGATGCCAGCCTCACGGGTTGTGAACCTGAGTGGGTACAGTCAGCGCCGAGTCGCTGGACTTGCATGGACCTATAGCCACACCTCCCTGAATGTGCCCGCTCTCGTCTGGTCTTGGTAGCTACCAAGGATTAGGTGGTGATGCGCCCAAAGGTGGTTTCGGTCTTTCGCCGAAAAAAGGACATTGTTCTTCCATCCTTCTTTCTGTCCTTGGCCGGCGCATCCTACGAAGGTTGCCTTTCATACTTTAGGCGTGGTACGCGCTTTGCGGGTGTACCAGCCTACTACGGCTCCGTTGCAGAGTTCTGACTGTCTTTTGTCGGTGTCTGGTCCACAAAAGGGCCTGGTGGTCTCGTCGACCACCATTTCTCGATGGATCAGGCAGGCTGTCATACAGGCCTATGCTCTTAAGGGGCGGGCCCCCCTTTCCGTTCACGGGACTTTCAACCAGGGCAATTGGTGCTTCCTGTTTTTTTTTTTTCCGACAACCTGCATCGGTCTCGCAGATGTGCAAGGCGGCGACTTGCTCGTCCGTTCGCGCTTTTTCCAGAATTTACATGGTTGCTGTGAGTGCATCTTCTGATGCTGCTTTTGGGCACTAGTTTTTGCAGGTGGCTGTTTAAAGTTGCACCTCCTCCGTTGGGGTGTATTTAAAATTGGTTTTACTGATATATTTCCCACCCCTCGTTTTTGGGGACGTCCCACTTGTCAAGATTTAAGGAGCTGTGTCCGTCCATGGACTCAGAGAAAAGGATTTTACGGTGAGTACAAAAAATCCTATTTTTTCCATCAGTCTACAGAGCGGATCGGGTGACCACTGACAGACGATCCGTGTTCATCTGATTCCCCCCCATAGGGGAGAGCAGAGATCTGACAGGACCACCCTGTCATCTGCCGGCTCAGCGGGTATCACAGAGCGATCCCCGCTAAGCAAGCGGATAAGACAGGATCCTCACAGTATCTGTACATGTGAAAGGGGCCTAAGGTGGTGTCAGGTCTTCATCTAAATCGAGATGTTGCCTTACCTTTTTTCCAGAACCCCGTTCTGCGGAAGAAAGATTGTTACATTCCCTTGATGTAGTAAGAGCAGTTAAAGCCTATCTGAAGGCAACCGCCCTCATTCAAAAAAACGGATGGAAAAGGGGCAAGAAAGGCCAGGCAGCATCAAAATCGACTATTTCTAAATAGATTTGTCCGGTTGTTCAGGCTTATGGCCTGAAAAGGAAGATTCCTCAGTTTCAAGTTAAGATGCACTCCTCCAGGGCACTTAGCACTTCTTGGGCAGTGCATCACCAGGACTCTGGAAAAAATTCTCCGCTCCAGGTGGGTCTGCTATGCAATCAAGGATTCATTCAGGTTACAGAGGGTGCTGGCAATGCACTAGGCAAACATGGAAGGTAGCAAGAGGATGGACAGCCGAACTCCAAAAGACACTAAAGTCGTCTTTATTGATAAAACAGAAAAATGCACTACAAGGTCACAGCAAAGAAATTGTAGGAACAGCCGACGCGTTTCACACTTGTTCAGTGCTTAGCCATGACTAAGCGCCGAACAAGTGTGAAACGCGACGGCTGTTCCTATGATTTCTTTGCTGTGACCTTGTAGTGCATTTTTCTGTTTTATCAATAAAGACGACTTTAGTGTCTTTTGGAGTTCGGCTGTCCATCCTCTTGCTACCATGGTCACCACCCATCTTACAAAGATTCCCTCCTCACATATACTAATGTACTAAAATATATATATATATATATATATATATATATATATATATATATATAAATATAAAAATATGATACTGCTTTGCTACAAAACTGAGGTACCCTCTGTAGGGGAAGGGTTATATAGGGGGAGTGCAGTGTTCATTCACCTATAGGTGGCATATAACCCACATGGCAATTACTATGGCTGCTCTGTGTCACGTGATGTACTCCAAGAAAGAGATTTTACAGGTAAGAAGTTGTAAAAATCCTATTTTTTGCTCTCAGATTTAAACATTTTAAGTAAATTTGTATTTTATTTTATTTTTTGTAAGTGAATAAAAACATTTTCACAATTTTCTGTAATAACATTTTCATTGCTGTTGCTCCTCTCTCATGCTATACTTTCTCTCGTTCAGTTGTTACAGGGAATACATGGATCAACAGAGAGCACTCTGTCTTCGTATGTTTGCCCCAAAGTCATCCAAAACTGCATAATGTTATATTGCTGAAGGTCATCATCAAGTAAGATCAAGCAGTACAGTCGCTTGCTTCTCTGCACATTGTTGCTTTGGAGTTCACCTGTCAAGTTACAAAGACTTGACAACTTGAAGGGGACAGTATATGTTCATTGTTTTTCCTTAAGACAACAGTGTTCTTGTTACCTTGCATTAATACCTAAATTTCAAGGTATGTATATATAATGTTGTGTCCTAACAAGAGCAGAGAGTGGATGTTGCAGTCCTCGTGTTGTTTTATACTACGATTGCTGTAGTTTAGAAAAGAGTTGAAATAAAAATACTAACATTTACAAAGTAGAGTGTATAGGTGAATTAACATGCTTTGTGTCTTGAAAGATCCTTATATTTTTATTTATTTTTATGGACATCCTATAAAAATTCCAAGATTTCACCACGTATGCCTCTTACATGAGAGTTTTACCCAATAAGTACATGTTGGAGCAATTGTTTTTTTTTCGTGTTCCTTCGTTGAGTTCGGTGATCAATAACACTTAATGTAACTCAATTTTCAGATGTCTTTAGAAATATACCATCTATTGGTATGCATGTTTTTTGTTTAGTAGTTCTGTCTCCTTGACATTCTTGTCTAAAAAAGCAGAAATTGCAAACCATTTTGTCAATTTCAAATATTTTGTTTAAAATTTATTTTTGCAAAGAATAAACTTTGCATCTGTTTGGCATTTATGAATATATTGTGTGCTTGGTGAGTCTTTATTTTAGGTTGTGATGCTAAATATCTCCTACAGACTATGGTAAACACAACGAAATTCCCAATTGCTTCGACTTGGTGTTCATAGTACCTTCGGGACCCATGCACTTGTTTTTGCGTGTGTGTTTGGCATGTACAGTACAGAACATGCCCTTTAATTTTTTTTGTGCATATAATTTATTATGTATTTGGTATATGTATGTATGTTTGTGCCCCCTCACCCCTCTGGTTGGCTCGAACTAGACATCCCACTGGAGGATTTTAGAACGTTTCTTGTCTTCTAGTGATGAAAACATAATTTTTAGTACATCTGGGGTAGAGCCTGGGTTTGGCTTGGTACTGGTTTTGGTTGGCTCTGTAGTCGGGCCCGCTCTTGATTGCTTCTCAGAACCTGGTTTATGAAGAATTCGCTCTCCTGTCCCACATCGGTCAGCCGCAGATCAAACTCCAGCAGGGTCTTGTTCTTTGACATCCCTTCCAGCAGCTGCTTCCCGCCATCCTTCAGGTCTCTGAACGTCTTGAATGTGTCCGCCAGCAGATTGCAGTCCCGCTCTATGAATCTAAAAAGGTTCCACTCGAAGTTCATGCTGCAACCTTTAACCCTATAGACAAGGTGCAGTTCCTCTAGCCCACGTAGTGAATTGGCTATGAGGTTGAAATTAAAGTGGAGGGAAGGTCACCACCGACCTCACTTCCTTCATCAGAGGTCTCATCGCTCTCCTCGTCTCTCTTGATCTCCACCCTCACCGGTGGCAGCAGCTGCTGGATGTCCAACCTCTTTGCATAGTCCATGCTAAGCTCAGCAGCCTCACATACGGTCCGTATCTCGGTCACATCAGGTATGAAGCGTTCAATGAAGTTCTCCAGGTGTTTCTCTTAGAATAACCTTTTCCAGCTAGATCCATAGCGGGAGACGTCACGGACAAGCCAACGTTCAACACAACAACGTCTCCAGTATTCTTCATAACTGATCAGATTTGCCGTCACTTGAAGGGGCAGTGAGGTGGAGAGAGCGTCCAAGACTTTGACCCTGTGCTTCGGGAGCAACTAATCCAGAATAGGTTTATGCTCAAAGTTCTTGACGATGTGCTGCAGACAGAGGTTGGTGAGAAGTGGGACGATTGCCAGGGACCAGCTGTAGTCCTCTGTGATGATCCGACGCATCTTCCTAAGGTCAGCCGCTGCATTTCTATGCTGGACAGGGAGCGGCGCGGGGACCGGCGCCTTCTCATTGGCTGCAGACTCTAGCATTGTTGGGACTGGCTGGCCAATCTCATTTGCAAATTCCTCTACAGCCGGTCCTGGGACTGTCACACGGTGCAGTAAACAAACATGGCGGCCTCCGCTCAGCTGTGTACCGTCACCCTGGTAATGCCGTCCGTAACCAAGGCCGGCCTTTTAATTTTATATTGGCCCTCAATGTGTGTCCATATAACAAAACCCCCCCCTGCCTTTTTTCAGCACTCCATAAATAAGTTGCTTATCACGTGTTTCAGTACACTCCTTGTCAGTTAGTTGGGTTTGTTTTATGTGTATGCGCACTGAGATGCTATTGAAAATGAATGTCAATGGGCAAACCCCATGCTTTGCACCACACCTTAACATCATTGCTTTATAGACATGGTAAACTTTCCTACTTACACTTTATATTTTTTACCTGCATTAGATTTGCATTAATCATCTAGTTTCAGAATGCCATTTGTTGCCCTGTACGTAGTGTAATGTGGGACCTAACTAATTTCCCAAAATCCATTAGTCACTTTGTTTAGCAATGGTGCAGGTGAGAGTTGCACAGTTATTAAATCACACATACACAAGCAGGCAGAGCATTCAGACACAGTTAATTTTTTGCAGCTGGATGATGTGTTGGCACATTAGCACTCCTACATTTGTGATGCAACACAGAGGGGATGAGGCATGTGTTGGATGCTGTGACAACCAGAATAGGAAGTCGTCCTGTTCCTTTGATACATAGAAGCAACACGTGTACAAAGCAAGAATGATCAGCCATGACATTACAAACTGCTGCCACAGCGTCTAATCCCATCATTACAAGGTAAGGCAAACACGAGAAATAAAACGACATTAATACCTAGTTAAATGAATGAAAATGTTTGGAAGTGATCACTTCCTTTTTAAAACTCCAGCTTCAGCCTAAATGTACTATCTAAATCGTACAGGACACACGCAACTTATTCATACGCCATGGATTATAGGTGGGTGGGTACCTTCAGATGATTGGACACTGGTAAGCATTTGAGGACACTGTCCTTTTTAATGCTTATGCAAAAGCAATGTATCTGGATCTGTGCAACCTCTGTCAAAACTTTGGGAGCCATACCCAGATCCCACGCTGCGAGGATGACCTGCAGTGTTGCCTAACCACTTGGCGCATACGCTATAGCCGAACGACGGCCACAGTGCGGACCCCAAATTCCGAGAGGATGTCATAGATGTCCTCTTTGCACGAACACCTAAGTCACTGAGACAGTTATGGGTACAGTGTTGTATGACCTCGCAATTGTCATTCAAAGTGCATCAGTGCTGAAAATTGGTCTGGGCAGGAGGGAGGTTCAAGTGCCTAGTAAGGAAGTGGTTAATGTACTTGATCTGGGTGTTCTTTTTTTAAATCCGTTTTTATTGAAAACAACATGCACAGACATTTTTTTAAATGCGCTACAAAGTACAAGACAAAACAGAAGTCACATATTGTCGGGGACACAGAAAAATCAATACAACACAGTTATACTCAGCAGTATTGCATTTGTTCCATACGCTATGTCTAAAAGCAGTTATACAGTGGTATACAAAGGCAATGTTCTAATCATCCTGGACCTTATGCAGATTAGGTGTGCTCTCCGTATGTCATTCCATCCTCCCCTGCCCCCGACCCAAAAAAAAGGGATCAGCGAGCAGGGCAGGGTGCCAATCTCCCCTAAACATCGGGGAGCAGCCTGCAGTAGCTATAAACATTTAACAGTCAACTGTTGGGTAAAACAAACAAAAAGAGGACTGACTCGGCAGGGACCTGTCTACATATATCGGACCTCTCCCGGGAGACTGTACGAAGACAGTGGTGGCTCTCCCCCTCCTCACCATCCCATTAAATCCCTAGTCAATACAACCATCTATGACGATGTAGTAGCTGATGTGACTCTGCCCCCAAGAATTCTGTTTTGCACAAGCCGCAATGGTGCCAAACCTGGGATATCCAGCCAGGGATCCCATATATTCTCAAACTTCTCCGGACAACCTAGATGCTTATACGTGAGCTGTTCCCTAATAAGAGAATCATTTATGGACGTAATCTACTCTGTGTGCGTGGGGGCTGTTGCAGACAACCATTTCTTGGCAATAAGTTTCCTGGCCAGAAACAAGACCCTAATGCCGCGTACACACGATAATTTTTTGTGATGAAAAAAAACCGACGTTTTTTAAAAACGTCATTTAAAATCAGTGTGTGGGCAAAACGTTGTTTTATGTCTTGGAAAAAAAAGGACAAAAAAAACTTCGAACATGCTTTGAATTTTTTGTGTCGTTTTTCAAAACGACATTTTTTGTGTCATAAAAAGTGATGGTGTGTGGGCAAAACGATGTTTTCAACCCGCGCATGCTCAGAAGCAATTTCTCATATGGGAGCGCTTGTTCTGGTAAAACTACTGTTCAGAATGGATTAAGCACATTCGTTTCTTTAAAAGTAATGAAGCAAAGAATGCGCTGCATTTAAACCAATGCATTTAAATGCTACACTAAATTCCTAGTTTGTTGTGGCTCATCTTGTTACATAGTTCTGTTAACCTTTTTACTTTCTTATTTTTTTTTCTTTATTTCTTAACTTCCTCTTATTTTTTTTAAGCACATCATCTCCCTGTTTTTTTTTTTGTTGTATATTTTTGGTTTTAAATGTTTACGAAAATGTTAATTGTGGTTGATTTTGGAGTGTGTGAAGTGACCCCCAACAATATATATATATTTTTTTAAATAAATTACCCACAAGGAGGTTGTTGTCCCTTGTGTTTTTTTTTTTGTGTCTGCCTACTCACTAAATGATCTCTACAGGGAGTGCAGAATTATTAGGCAAGTTGTATTTTTGAGGATTAATTTTATTATTGAACAACCATGTTCTCAATGAACCCAAAAAACTAATTAATATCAAAGCTGAATATTTTTGGAAGTAGTTTTTAGTTTGTTTTTAGTTTTAGCTATTTTAGGGGGATATCTGTGTGTGCAGGTGACTATTACTGTGCATAATTATTAGGCAACTTAACAAAAAACAAATAAATATATACCCATTTCAATTATTTATTTTTACCAGTGAAACCAATATAACATCTCAACATTCACAAATATACATTTCTGACATTCAAAAACAAAACAAAAACAAATCGGTGACCAATATAGCCACCTTTCTTTGCAAGGACACTCAAAAGCCTGCCATCCATGAATTCTGTCAGTGTTTTGATCTGTTCACCATAAACATTGCGTGCAGCAGCAACCACAGCCTCCCAGACACTGTTCAGAGAGGTGTACTGTTTTCCCTCCTTGTAAATCTCACATTTGATGATGGACCACAGGTTCTCAATGGGGTTCAGATCAGGTGAACAAGGAGGCCATGTCATTAGTTTTTCTTCTTTTATACCCTTTCTTGCCAGCCACGCTGTGGAGTACTTGGACGCGTGTGATGGAGCATTGTCCTGCATGAAAATCATGTTTTTCTTGAAGGATGCAGACTTCTTCCTGTACCACTGCTTGAAGAAGGTGTCTTCCAGAAACTGGCAGTAGGACTGGGAGTTAAACTTGATTCCATCCTCAACCCGAAAAGGCCCCACAAGCTCATCTTTGATGATACCAGCCCAAACCAGTACTCCACATCCACCTTGCTGGCATCTGAGTCAGACTGGAGCTCTCTGCCCTTTACCAATCCAGCCACGGGCCCATCCATCTGGCCCATCAAGACTCACTCTCATTTCATCAGTCCATAAAACCTTAGAAAAATCAGTCTTGAGATATTTCTTGGCCCAGTCTTGACGTTTCAGCTTGTGTGTCTTGTTCAGTGGTGGTCGTCTTTCAGCCTTTCTTACCTTGGCCATGTCTCTGAGTATTGCACACCTTGTGCTTTTGGGCACTCCAGTGATGTTGCAGCTCTGAAATATGGCCAAACTGGTGGCAAGTGGCATCTTGGCAGCTGCACGCTTGACTTTTCTCAGTTCATGGGCAGTTTTTTTGCGCCTTGGTTTTTCCACACGCTTCTTGCGACCCTGTTGACTATTTTGAATGAAGCGCTTGATTGTTCGATGATCACGCTTCAGAAGCTTTGCAATTTTAAGAATGCTGCATCCCTCTGCAAGATATCTCACTATTTTTGACTTTTCGAGCCTATACAGCTTGGAGTAAGACAACATGCATAAAAAGGATGATGTGGTCAAAATACTAATTTGCCTAATAATTCTGCACTCCCTGTATATATTGTAAAAAATACACATGTACAAATTTTGCACGCAAACAAAAAAGACATTTATTTATGTCGAAAAGCACTCAAACAAAATTAGACACATCTGGCAAACAAAAATAGAAACAAGATAAAAACAAAGAAGCCAGGAAGAAAGCAAAGGAGACCCTGCTTGAATTTGTAAAGACAAGGGTCCACCAAAGCAACACTGAAGTCTGTCAAGCCAAAAGAAATTCGATTAGGGGCACCATCTGATCACTTCTTCCCTTTACTCTTCCCTGCAGTCTTCCCTGCTGCCCGAGTCCTCGGGGGCTGGGTTCCTGGAGCCAAGGTTGTGGCAGGAGCCAGAGCAGGAGAAGGAGCAGGAAGAGCAGAAAGGACAGGAGTGCCGATCAGCTCAATGTCGTCATTGAGCTTGCCCAGTGTGGCCATGCTAATGTCCTTGAAGATCAGCAATTCGCAGCGCACACGCTGGCCCGGCTCCAGCTTTTGGAGCTTGGCCGCGATGAGCGCTCCGAATCCCTCTTCTTCAGTGGGTTGCTCTTTGATGGCCGCATTTGAATCAGTCTCCGGGCCCTTTTTGCGGGAGTGCGGAGAGGAGGGATCTGGGAGATGCAATCTCGCCGGCGTGACTCCTGTGTCCCACTGGGGCCTGCCACCTCCTGGCTCCCAGTGGGCTCCGCCTCCTCTTGGCTCCCTGTGGGGCCTGCCTCCTCCTGGCTTTGCTCTGTCTGTGTATCAAAAAAGGGACATAGTTAATTTGTTGTTCTCATTAATTACACCCATTTTTAAAATCCTGACATATGCTAATTGACTGCAAAAATAGATTACACACAGGGCACACATCCATAATTATGTGGCCCCTTACCCAGCTACAGATATGTGCCCCCTGGAGGTGGGGGGGGGGGTTGATGCTGGCTGAAATTGCTCAGTAGGGGGCATTTCCCCAAGCAAAAAATGGAGGTCATTTTTTTTGGGGGTGTATAAAATGTAAATTAACAAAGGCTGTTTCTCATCTGCGACCCCTTCCAGGTGTATTGTGTTTACTCCCCTAGTGGCATACCCGAAAATTACACCCAATCATTGTGACCTGTGCATTTATGGATTTTGTCCCCAGTCTGTTTTGCGACTATTGCCTAGTGACATGTTCCTAATTTTTGCTGCAATCATGTATAATTTTCAACACTTGTAACATAAATTTGTCACCATTATTATACATTGCAGTTCATAATTTGTTAGTAAAATGCAATACCTGGCTCCATGGGTCACAATCTGGGTCCTCCAGGAACTCTGGCTCTTCCTCCGAAGTAGCCTGCTCTTGCCTGCAGGGAAGACTGGTGGACTGACTGCAGGGAAGAGGGGCTTGTCTCCTTGGGGAAGGGTAGAGAGGGATGGCCAGGATTCAATGTGGTCATCCAGGAACTGCAGCTGATTATAGTACCACAGGTTGGGATTATATATGGACTCAGCTGCAGCTCCTGATCGTATTGAGGCCTGGACTAGTGACCGTTGGGTCCTGTAGGTGCCCCTAATCAAATTTATTTTGGTCTTGACAGTCTCAGTTGTTGCATTGGGGACCCTTGTCTTCACAAATACAAGCAGGGTCTCCATTGCTTGCTTCCTGGCCTGTTTGTTTTTATTTTGTTTGTTTTTTGTTTGCCAGAGCACTGGCAGGTCCCTCCATCTTTGGATAAATTCACTAAAAAAATCTTGCTCCTTGAAGGCCTCCATATTTTCTGCATGTAAAATGGAAACCAAAAACATAGTCTCAGTGAAGCCACTCCTACTACTAAAAGCTTTTATCATATCTTCTCTAGCACACATCATCCACTGTTCAATAATATTAATGTCCAAAATACAGTTACATACCGTCGTTTTATTCGATCGTGACTTCCGCCTTCTTCCGCAGACTGTGAACGTCGCTTTCAATGACGTCGGTTCCCTTTAAACACTGCGCACGTGTGACGCGACGCACCATACACCGCCCCTGACGTTCGGTCTCGTCCTTTCCACGCCCCTTTCTCTATCTTTTTTTTTTCTTTTTTTTTCTTTTTGTGGGTGTCATTTATGGAGGAACAAGACAGGGCAAGAAATATGGCAAGCGCAAGCCATGAGGCATGCCAAGGCCAGACAAGAGGAAGCTCCAGGCGGAGGTACAAGGCCTCAAACATGGCCTTCCAGGAGATGGTAGAGATGGTGACCATCTTAATGAAAGAGGACTATGATGGCAAGCACGGCCCTTACCTGCATCCCAATAAGGTGAAGGAGGACATTATGGAGAAAGTCATTAGGGAGGCTCAGCGAGAAATTTGGACAACGCAGGAGTAAAGAACACCTCAGAATGAGGTGGTCAGACCTGAAGAAAAGAGCCAGAGCAACTGCAGCGAATCCAAAGAATGATTCGAACAAAAAGTAAGTAATTTTTATGTGGCGTAATTTCTGGTGTTTGTTCTTTGTGCCATGCGCTTCTTTCCGGTTGTACTGTATCTGTTTGTGGTCACACTAAAATTGGTCGTAGGAGTCGTCGTTCAAATGCCGCTTTTTGAAATAATAACCGAAGATCTTCATGCCTAGTTTGCGTGGACAAATCAGAGTGCAAACACTGTATCCTATAAAAAGAACGTATTTGTATGATTGCAGTTTGAACCTACGACGACTCCTACGACCAGTTATTGTTATCACAAACACGAAACTTGTGACATCTTTTGTTTTTAATGTGACATCAATTGTGTTTTTATAATGTCGATGTGTACCTAGTAGATGTGAATAATTAATAGGAACAATATGCAGAAAAAGAGTGTGCTCGGCAGTGGATTATACACATGTGGACTCTGTAGTTGTATTTTGAATTCTCTTTCATCCCTCTATCTAATCTTTTACCTTTCTGGTTTCCCTTTCTTCAATTTCGTAGGGCGCAAGGAAGCATCAAGGCAGGACGCAAGTTCACAAGGGGAAGCTGCCACCACATCCGGTAAAGTAGCAGATAACACAGATACACATGTAATGTAGGTGTAGGATTAAACTTTTTAATAATACATGGTTTGCTCGCACATTTCAGGAGCAAGCCATGCTGGGTCAGCACTTGATAAGGATACTGCACATTTCCTCATTCGAGAAGTATGGTCCTGCGAGGAACAAATTGAAGACTTCAAGCTAGCATCCAGACAAATCATGGAAAATACAAAAAGGGTGGAACTCCAGCTCAAAAATGTACTGGATGTTTTGGGGAGGGTTTAAAGTGTTTTAAAAATGTGTGTTTTAACGTTTTGTTAATGATAGTAACAAACACTATTTTTCAATTTTTTGGAATCGCAAGAAAACAAACAAAAAAAACATGATTTTATTTGTTTAAATCACCAGAAAAAAAAAATTGTACCCGTTTTTTGGATTTTAGAGAATGAAAAAAATAAAAATAATGGACACTCACTCACAATTGTGTGGCTTGGTATTTTATATGAATGCTGACCCTAAAAATAAAAATGGCAGATTTGTTCTTGCTGGTAACATCAAACAATGATGGATATTTAGTACATTCTAAACACATAGCACTATGATAACCTAGGAGACAATGAAAATACACAAACATTCCCAATATTGAAAAACAAAGTAGACTGTTTCTTTCAGAAAAGGTTTTTATTATTTAATCAGCCAAGATCTGGCATTGGAATGGCCCCCCTACCCATAAAATAGTCCACGTAGGCCTGGCGCACAGCACGTGCGTTTTGGGGGGCCAAGCCTGGATGGCCTGCCTCACGGGCCGCCTCAGGAACATGAACTGCCTCCTCAGGCAATACTGCTAAATAATTGACAGAATGTCTTCTCAGAAAATTATTTAGGATACAGCAACAGACAATGATGGTATTCCATTTATATGCTGCCATGTTTATGGCCATGAATCGGCTGGCCATGATGCCAAAGGCATTTTCAACCACTCTTCTGGCTCTGGACAGCCGATAATTAAACACCCTCCTCTCATGGGTGAGGGCACGTTGGGGAAATGGCCTCATGAGGTGGGGACCCAAGCCAAACGCCTCATCTGCGATGAACACAAAAGGAAGCCCCTCTTCGTTCTCCTCCGCAGATGGCAATCCCAGGTCCTCCGACTGAAGCCGTTGGGCAAACTCGGTCTCGGCATAGACCCCGCCGTCCGACATCCGCCCATTCTTCCCAACGTCTAGGTAAAGAAACTCATAATTGGCAGACACCACCGCCATCAGCACGACACTGTGGAACCCCTTGTAGTTGAAATAATGGGCTCCGGAATGGGGTGGTGGCACGATGCAGACGTGCTTGCCATCAATAGCTCCTCCACAGTTAGGAAAATTCCATCGCTGGGAGAAGTCCACTGCCACAGTCTGCCATTCCTGTGGCGTGGTAGGGAACTGTAGAGAAACCAAAAAAAAAATATTCAAACAAACATTGCTAACAGAATATCCAAAAACATTCTTGGATCCTAAAAAAAAGAACGTTAAGTTCAAGTATTATTGAACGAATCCTAAATAATAAGGGATTAATAAGCAGATTAATCACACTCTCTGATGGTCACAAAAAATAAAATAGGGTGAGGGGGGCCCAAGATGAGTTTGTGACCTTTAAAAAAAAAAAGGGGGGGAATTTTAAAAGATTTGGGGGGGGGGGGGGGGGGGGGTAGGGTTTGCACTACAGTAGAGGACAAAAATCATGGGGGATATAAGGACATAAAATACAGCACTACAATAGAGGGCAAAAATCATGGGGGATATAGGGACATAAAATACAGCACTACAATAGAGGACACAAATCATGGGGGATATAGGGACTAGGCTAGGTGGGCTTGTCCATTGAAAAAAAATATGAAAAATAATAACATAGTTTGTGCATTTAAAGGACACCACTTACCTTAATATAGTCCTCCTGCAAAACCTGGATTATGGCAGAACAGGTCTCCGGGATTATGAGGCCCAGAGCCTGGGGGGAGATGCCCGTCAAACTTCAAGTCCTGAAGACTTCTACCTGTTGCCAGGTACCGCAAGGTAGCAACTAGCCGCTGCTCAGCAGTGATGGCTTCCCGCATAACAGTGTCCTGCCTGGTGATATAAGGCGACACCGAAGGCAAAAGCTGCTGGAATACGGGGTCAGACATCCGAAGAAAATTACTGAAATCATCAGGGTTATTTTCTTGGATCTCCCGCAGCAGAGGCATATGGGAGAACTGGTCCCTGCGAAGAAACCAGTCCTTGGCCCACAAAATCCTTCTCGCCCTCCTCAAGGATCGGAGCCGGGAGGCAGCACACATCCTAACAAGATGCAAAGCACGCTCTCGGCGACTAACGTACCCGCAACATGGGTAGAAAACGGTCGTCAAATCAGATCGGACTAAAAAAAAACGCACTGAAGAACAGAAAAGCCTCTGAAGAACGACCTGCAAAACAGGAACGTGCAAACAAGAACGCACTGCCAAAACAGATACGATCTGAAAACAAGCACTGTAACACAGATACGAACCCAAAAGCACAGACTGTAAGACAGAAAACGTTTTTTAAAGCACAAAGACTGAAAAGCGCGAATCGTCTCTCACCAAACTTTTACTAACACGCAGCAACACGATATCAGCAAAAGAGGCCGGCTTCCGCATGGAAATGACCCTTTATAGTCCCGTCGTACGTGATGGAAGTCACCGCGCACTGCTAGAGCTTTTTGGAAAAACGATGGTGTGTACGCAACGTCGTTTTGGAAAATGAAGTTTGAAAAACGTCTTTTTTTTCATCACATGAAACGTTGTTTTTTTTTTTATCACAAAAAATGATCGTGTGTACGCGGCATGAGAATAGCAAGGAAAGTGTGTGGCGTGTATAGTTCATCTAACCACCCCAGCAAACAGAGTTAAGGATTAATAGGTAATTGAAGGTTCCATATGCTATTGATAGTGGCCATCACTGCAGCCCAATAGCGCTGCAGCTTTGGGCACCTCCACAGCATATGTACAAGTGTCCCGTTGTCCACCAGGCAACGGGCAGAGCGGGTCATCCCTTCTGCGCCAATTGTGTAACTTTTCAGGTGTGCGGTATGTACGGTGAATAATGAAAAGCTGGGTGAGCTTCTGAGCCGATGAAAGCGATACCTTGAGAACATTGCCCAATATTGCATCCCACTCCTCATCAGAAATATGCCCTATGTCGTCTCCCTAGCCAGCTCTGCACCTCAAAGTCATCGCCTTGGAGACGTGACCAAGAAGGGAGCTATACAAGGACGAAATGTTGCCCTTTCCTGGAGGACGCCATAGTTAACTGCATAAGCACTATCGGTCTGGTGAGCTCCTATGTGGAAGTTGTGGCCTACGCCAAAATAGCATCTCGCAGCTGTAAGTATTGAAAAAAAGATGTCGATTTTGCATGCAGGGACTGGAAATCCCTGAGTACGCCTCCACAATATAGTTGTGAGATGTACTTTACTCCCTGTCTCGCCCAATTGGAGAAGATTTGTAGTTTGTTGAGCTCTGGGTAATTACTATTCTTCCATATACGAGACCAGTTAGTGTATCCCATGTATTGCAAATGATGTTTAGTTTTGTTCCATATCTTATCTATAAGTATGAGCGTGGGGTATTGGGCCACAGCACCCAGTTCACCTGCCTCTATACATTCCACCAGGTTATCCCCAGTCACCTGGGTACACACTATGTTTCTAATGGGGTCAGAGGGCTCCGGACGGGACCACCCTGTTAATTGTTGAAGCTTTGCCGCAACAAAGTAATAAAATGGGTTCGGTACTGCTAGACCTCCCGAGTCCTTAATCTCCTGTAAAGTTTCCAGTTTAATTCTTGGCACCTGTTTCCTCCATATTAGTGGGCAAAGCTTTGCTTCGTGGACAAGTATGACAGGGTGGTCCTGTAACTCTGACAGTTGCACCTTGTTCAGCAGATGAAAGCCAAAGCAAAACATCAGGTGAACATTTTGTTCTGAAGGCCCACTGAACTTAAGAGCACCGATATGTCCCTTGCACCAGAGCATGACCAGACTCCGCATCAGATTTTGGCTCTATGTCAGGCATGCAAGCGGCTTATTTGACTAAAACAATTCTCTGCATCTATGTCACAATTTATTGTACAGATTTCAGCCTTTTTTTTTTCCACATCAGACTTAACCGGAAGGTTAGAGGTTTAGGAAGAGTTCATTATTATTCCGCCCTTCATATTTCCTCTTCGGTTTCGCATCACTTGTGATTTTTCAGTTTATTTAATTTGTCTTGTTTTTCCATTTCTTTATTCTTTCTTTCCCCCTTCCCCCCCCCTTTTTTTTTTTTTAATAAATTATTAGCCGTGGGGAAGGGATACTGATTGAGAGGGGAAAACATCAGTTATAACACCTTACTTAAACAAAAAGCATTCCAATTAATCCCCTCTGTCTCTATAATCCTAGATCTCCTAATTCCCCCCCTTTTTTCTTTTTCCCTTTTTTTCCCCACCCCTCTCCCTCCCCCCCCCTATTATGCCCCTCCCTGCTTCTAGATCGTTTACCTTTTCGGGTCAGGCCACCTATGTTTTATTTATTTTTCCTTTCCTTCCCCTCCCTTCCTTCTAGTTTTTAGGCTTACCTGTCTGTTTCTGATGTTACATGAAAAAAAAATTCAGTTGTTTAAAAGGATCTCCACTGGTCCCAGGTCGTTTCGCCCCTTCCTCCCTCTTCATCACCCAAGTTGACCCTTCTCAGATGCTCCATCTCCGAGATATGGTCGACCCGGTGTATCCAATTCTTTTAAAGGTGGCTTTTGTGGATGTAACCAAAATTTCGGGATTAAACCCTTTGCTGCGTTTAACAACACCGGGACCAATGTCGGTCCGTATTTTTTTCATCTTTTACTAACCCTTGTCCATGAAACAGACAGGTCAGAGGGTCTAGAGGGATCCTTTCTTTTGTAATTTCTTCTATTAAATCGAGTACCTCCCTCCAGTATTCCTGGACTCTCGGGCAATCCCACCAGATATGGAATGTAGTCCCTACCTGATTACACTTCCTCCAACATAGGGGGGAGTTGGTCGGGTGTATTTTATTTAATTTAACCATGGTCAAATGCCATCTCATCATACATTTATAGTTGGCTTCTATTGTTATGATGTCTTTTGCGTAGTTAAATGAGACTTTAATCATATGTGTATCTTCGATCTTTTCCCTGATATCTTTCCCCCATTCCTCTATGCTTCGTATTGTTCCCTTTGACCCTAAAACTGTCAGTATCTTATAAATCGCCGCAATTCCATGCTGTAGTGATACAGATTTCAGCCTTAATGGGAGTGGGACATTCTTGAGTCCTGGACAAGCTCCGACATAGATGCAGAGTAATTACAGATTTCAGCCTTAATTACTCTGCATCTATGTCGGAGTTTGCCCAGGACTCAAGAATGTCCCACTCCCATTTCTCAACTGAAATCGGATCCCAATATGTGCCAGTCTTGGACGCAGACCTAGAAGGGGATGAAGAGGCTATTGAGGCAGTATTAGAGAAAGCCGCAGATACTTTCTTTCCCCCACATCGTCACTATAGTGAAGAGTGAAGAGGGAGCTACATGCAACTTGCTTGCAAACTTTGAACAGCTCATTGCCAAAAAAAGGTTTGCCATTGTACAACCTGACACTCCGACATCTTTCAATGCCCCCTTCAGCACAGAGACCTGCAAAATCCTGTAAAACATTCCCTGTCTGTTCATGAACAGGTAAAATTTGCAGTCTGACAATCGGGTCACTTCTGAAAGAAATTTTGCTCGCCCCACAATCTTTGCTAAACTCTATCCAGGGAAAAAGCTTGCGAAGAAGTAGGCTGTTCCTATGGTTGACCCTGCAGTTTCTCTTCTAACTAAGCATGTCACTTATTGAAGATTTTTTATTTTTTTTCAAATCAAAGGTCCTGCAGATAGATCATTTGAGACGCTTCTAAAAGCCCAGCCCTGCAACCAACTCTTGCTGCTATTTCTGTGTGCCAATCTGCAGCTAACTGGACTAGAACAATGCTCAACCAACATGAGACAAGGAAAATTTCTGTATGGTGAGGCATTTGAGCAATTCATAAGAGGTCAAAGGTATAAAAGTTTCAAAACCATCCTCCTCCGGTGCCCCTAGCTCTTCTAAATGCAGAGCTCCTGTAGGCTCTAACTTCAAAACCTATGATTCACCTGGGCTTCAGCAGTGAAAACGGCAAGCTTTGCAGAGCTCCCAGAAAACATTGAAGCTTTTAAAGTACCATTAAACTCCAGTTTGTAAATGTTGAAAACCAATCCTAATGGGTGTGCTCATTGTCACTTAAGCTTCTAGCAAGTTTCAGAACTACTTGAATCTTGTTGAAAGTCTGGTATCAGCTTTTTTAAAGTGACAATTTGCACTTCCATTAAGAGTTGTATATAATATTTGCAAAAGCATGCTGAAAGTTTCAGAAAGGCTTGATGTTCACATTGAACTTGTACAAGCTGAAACCCAGGTTAGTACATCCCTTCCATTCGGCACTTTCCCGCTTCAAAATTAAAAGGCGCTCTCCTAAAGGGGGGGGGGGGGGGTGTTGAACATCTGTAATGTCGCGTACACACGGACGTTTTTTTGGGATGAAAAAACGTCATTTAAAATGATCGTGTGTGGGCTAAAACAACGTTTTCCGTCTTCTGAAAAATGACAAAATAAATTCGAACATGCTTAAATTTTTTATGTAGTTTTTGAAAATTTTGTTTTTGTGTTGTGAAAAATGATTGTGGGCTAAAACAACGTTTTAAACAACGTTTTAAACCCGCGCATGCTCAGAAGCAAGTTATGAGACGGGAGCTTGAATGGAACAGAGTGCCGTCGTACGTGCTGTATTTAACCGCGCTTTGCTAGAGCATTTTGAAAAAACTATGGTGTGTGGGCAACATCGTTTTTTATGATGAAGTTGGAAAAACTTCGTTTTTTTCATGGTGGAAAACATTGGTAGATAGGGGGAATAGGAAGTGTATGATACTATAACTATATACAGTAGATATGATGGCAAAATTTGGGAATCTTGTTAACCACTTAAGGACCGCCTACTGCACATTTACGTCGGCAGAATGGCACGGCTGGGCACATCAACGTATATATACGTTGATTTTAGTACCCAGCCGTGGGTCACGGGCGCGCGCCCGCGACCCGGTCCGAAGGACCGGGACCGCGGGATTCGCGGACCCGATCGCCACTGGAGTGCGGCGATCCGTCCCTGGAGCGGAAGAACGGGGAGAGCCGTGTGTACACACGGCTTCCCCGTGCTTCTCTGTGGCCGCAGCATCGATCGCGTCATCCCTGTACTAGGGGGACGCGATCGATGAGGTCACACCTACAGCCAAACCCCCCTACAGTTGTAAACAAACACACATAGGCACACATCCCCTACAGCGCCACCTGTGGTTAACTCCCAAACTGCAGCTGTCATTTCCACAGTAAACAATGCAATTTAAATGCATTTTTTGCTGTGAAAATGACAATTGTCCCAAAAATGTGTCAAAATTGTCCGAAGTGTCCGCCATATTGTCGCAGTCACGAAAAAAATCGCTGATCGCCGCTATTAGTAGTAAAAAAAAAATAATTAATAAAAATGCAATAAATAAATAAAATTCGTCATAAAAAAAAAAAATGACAGCAAAAATTCTGCAACTGAGCAAATTTCAGTGATTTTGATTTGATTACATTATTGAATAATTTTTACTATAATTATATTATTATTTGTTATAATTTTTTATAATTATTTATTATATTATAATTTTTAATAAAAAAATAAAAAAAAAATCATACCCGGGATGCCTATTAGACTCTTGTTTAGATAGATTTAAGTAAGTACTTACTAAGAATTGCAGGCCTATAATACATAACACCACATTTCCTTGCAAAACAATTGCAACGCTTTTGGTACAAAGTTCCAGACAGAATCATAACGCCAGGGAGGTTAATCACTTAAGGACCGCCTCCTGCAGATATATGTCGGCAGAATGGCACGGCTGGGCACAAGCACGTACCTGTACGTCCTCTTTAAGTGCCCAGCTGTGGGTCGCGGGCGCGCGCCCGCAACATGGTCTGAAGCTTCGTGGCCGTGGGACCCGCGGACCCGATCTCCGCTGGAGTCCTGCAATCGGTCCCCGGAGCTGAAGAACGGGGAGAGCTGTGTTTAAACACAGCTTCCCGTTCTTCACAGTGGCAGCTTCATTGATCATGTGTTCCCTGATCTAGGGCAACACGATCAATGACGTCATGTCCAGCCCCCTAGTGGTTAACTCCCAAACTGCAATTGTCATTTTCACAGTAAACAATGCATTTTTATAGCATTTTTTGCTGTGAAAATGACAATGGTCCCAAAAATGTGTCAAAATTGTCCGATGTGTCCGCCATAATGTCGCAGTCACGAAAAAAATCGCTGATCGCCGCCATTAGTAGTAAAAAAATATATAATTAATAAAAATGCAATAAAACTATCTCCTATTTTGTAAACGCTATAAATTTTGCAAAAACCGACCGATAAACGCTTATTGCGATTTTTTTTTTACCAGAAATACGTATCGGCCTAAACTGAGGAAAAAAAATGTTTTTTTATATATTTTTGGGGGATATTTATTATAGCAAAAAGTAAAAAATATTGCATTTTTTTTTAAATTGTCGCTCTATTTTTGTTAATAGCGCAAAAATAGAGCAAAAATAGCGCAAAAAATAAAAATGATCAAATACCACCAAAAGAAAGCTCTATTTGTGGGAAAAAAAGGACGCCAATTTTGTTTGGGAGCCACGTCGCACGACCGCGCAATTGTCAGTTAAAACGAAGCAGTGCCGAATCGCAAAAAGGGGCAAGGTCCTTTACCTACATTTTGGTCCGGGTCTTAAGTGGTTAAGAAGCACAATGACCAATGAGAAAATGTCTAAAGAAAAGTGTCAAATTGTAGTCATTTACTTTCTTGTTTGTATAAAGAGGAAATAAGAGTGGAAAATGCTATAAAATAAAGAATTATAAAAAAAAAGAAGAAAACATTGTTTTTTTTCATCACAAAAAGTGATCGTGTGTACGCGGCATTACAGTTTGCCTCTCTCTGAGTCACCGATGTCCTAGAACAGTGACTACATTTCCCATGATGCTCCTGCACTCTGCAGTGTATTTGAACATCATGGGAAATGTAGTTCCAAAACATCTGGGGTGCCAAGGTTCGCCATCTCTGTCCTAGAACCTGTGGGTTCAATCAGTGGTTTCTAAGAGGTGCAAAATTAGCATTCAAAACTCTACAACCTCGTCCAATTTGATACATCCTAGTTATTTCTCACCTCATCTCACCTCATCTGGGCTGGAAAACCTCCTACGTGACAACTCCCTTCATAAAGCACTATTTACCATTTAAAAGGCCTTTTTGCCCTCTATACATGACGGTTTAGTTTACTTGCTAGATGACGGAAAGAGGCTCCAGAGCTTGATAGTGAGAATTGAGATTTTATAAGGAGATTCCCAATAATCCTACCAACACTTATAAGAACCAGTTACAAAGCCTTGTCAACAAAGGTTTTGAGTTAAAAAATTTAAATAAGAAAAGGCCTTTTTAGTGCCCAAAGTCCCCAGAATCTCCTATTTATTTGCCCAAAATTCAAACATCCCACCCCTCCCCCTGGAAGGCCTATCGTGAGTGGAATAGACTCAGTCACGGCACGTATAGGCCACTATATAGATCATTATCTACATCCCTTGGTCAGACAAACTCTGTTGTATCTTAACCACTTCAGCCCCAGAAGGTTTTACCCCCTTCCTGCCTAGGCGAAATTTCATCTTCCGGCACTGCGTTGCTTTAGCTGACAATTGCGTGGTTGTGCGACGTGGCTCCCAAACAAAATTGACGTCCTTTTTTTTCCCACAAATAGAGCTTTCTTTTGGTGGTATTTGATCGCCTGTGCGGTTTTTATTTTTTAAACAAAAAAAATAGCGTCAATTTTGAAAAAAAAAAAAAAAACACGATTTTTTTTTTTTTTACGTTTTGCTATAATATCCCTTTTTTTTAAACTTTTTTTCTCAGTTTATTCTTCTACATATTTTTGGTAAAAAAAATCGCAATAAGCGTATAGTGACTGGTTTGTGCAAAAGTTATAGCGCCTACAAAATAGGGGACATAATTATGATTTTATTTATTTATTTACTAGTAATGTCGGTGATCTGCGTTTTTTTAATTGGGACTGCGACATTATGGCGGACACATCGGACACTTTTGACACATTTTTGGGACCATTTACATTTATACAGTGATTAGTGCTATAAATATGCACTGATTACTGTATAAATGTGACTGGCAGAGAAGGGGTTAACCACTAGGGGGCAGGGAAGGGGTTCAATGTGTAAATGTTAAATAGTCAGTGTTCTAACTGTAGGGGGAGGGGGGTGACTGGGGGAGGTGACCGATCTGTGTCCCTATGTACAAGGGACACAGCATCGGTCTCCTCTCCGACAGGACGTGGAGCTCTGTGTGTAAACACAGAGCTCCACGTCCCTGCTCAGTTACTGGGCAATCGCGGGTGCCCGGCGGGCACACGCATCGAGTTCCCAGCAAAGCGGCGGGCGTGCGCCCCCCTAGCGGCTTTAAAAGACAGACGTTCTGTCAGAACAGAGCTACCTTGGTAGACAAGTGGTTAAAAATACAGGGGACACAGCGTATTAGAAAGCATAGATGTGCAGGGTGACTATACAGTGCCTTGCGAAAGTATTCGGCCCCCTTGAACTTTGCGACCTTTTGCCACATTTCAGGCTTCAAACATAAAGATATAAAACTGTAATTTTTTGTGAAGAATCAACAAGTGGGACACAGAGCGCATAGCCATTACATATGGGTTATATGGAGTACCTTCAGGTGTGGACACTGGTGTAATCAACTTCACAGGAAGTTCCTCCCTATATAACCCCCTCCCACTGAGAGTGCTTTAGTTTTTCCGCCAGTGTCTTAGGTGTTGGTCACGTCTAGCTGTCCCTCGGAGGTCTCGGGACCCAGGATAGCTAGCCGGATCCGTCCGAAGTGCTTCAGAGCCAAGATGTACGGTACCCGGGGCCCTGCTGGAGTGGGGTTTTGCCTATAATGCCTCTCCTTGGAGGGCTGGATTCTGGGCTCCAGTGCTTTAGTCTCTTCCAAGAACTAAAAGTTACTGATGCCAGGATGCTATATAGGTCCAGGGGTGTGGGTTCCTTAACACAGGACCCCGGTCCCTGAAGGTCCAAGACAATACCCACGGAGATGGGGGAAGGCTGGGCCTCTTGCATTTTGCAATACCCTGCGGCGTGGAGCAGGTAAGAGGGAACCTGCGGGACTTGGTTCGACAGTAGGTATCCCCCTGGGGGTTCTGGGTTGGCTAATGGTATGCTTGTGCATCAGCCACTATCTCCACTATGTCTGTTGAGGCAGGATGGGATTCTAATGTTTACCCAGATAACATGTAGATATATGTATACTTGTGTAAGTTATATATTTGCTACTCACCCCAGGTCTGCCTGTTAACACTGATACTGCAACCCCACATGTTTTAAAGAGGAAATTGCTGGTTAAAACTCCTGTTTCTTAGGAAGCCCATGGGGACAGCTTCCTCGCTGTGTGTGCACTACAATAAGATTAGTGCTTACCTGGTGTCTGTTGGTGCTGCATAACGCTGGTCCATGTTGTTCCTCTGCTCTGCTTCCTCCATGTGGGTTCGGCGTGGTGCGCGCGATCGTGCGCGCGATCGTGCGCGCGATCATGCGCGCGTGTGTGCGCGCGCATACGCGCGCGCGCGTGCACGCCGCCTTTTATAGCGTCGGCGTGCGTCGGGGGGGCGGGCCAGCAGCGTCAGGGTCTGTATAAAGGAAAAACTTTTCTCTGGCTGGTCTTTCCCTCCTGGAGGCAGAGGAAGAAAGGATACAGAGCGTGCAGCTGGGTCTTTTGGCCACACAGGGACACCTAGTGGCGGTTTAGTGGATCTTCAGGTCTAGGACTTAGGTCCACTATAGACCAGAAAAAAAAAAAAAAAAAAAAAAAAAAAAAAAAAAAAAAAAAAAAAAAAAAAAAAAAAAAAAGGGTTTTTTTGCTTAAAGGGACTCAGCCTTAGATCCAGCAGTATCTGAGTCTACCTTGGACTCCGGCTAACGGGCATTGGTGTGTCAATACTCACAGGCTTCCTCGGTATTGCCACCTCCCAGGCGGGTAAAAAAGATTTTTTTGAAAAAAAAAAAAAAAAAAAAAAAAGAGAAATATAAAAGAAAAAGAGAGAAATTAGTTCTTTTTCATTTTCTCTCATACCTGCCCTCATATTGGTTATTCCTAGCTACAACAGTCAGGTGTTGGCTATAGGGGTGACCCAAGGTTGTACAATGGCTCCAAAGGGATCTGGACCAGCCAAGGCTGCTAAAGGTACCAAAAAGCAAAAGGGGTCTCCATCGGGGTCAGAGGATTTGGGCCAGGCTTCTACGGCCCCACCCTCGCCAGTCAGGACACCGAGTGGCATAGTACAAGAGCCATTGGGGGTGCTGGGGGCAGAGGCGGCCCCCGATCCACCCATTCCCGTTTACGTGACGGAAGAAATGCTAGCAGCCACCATGTGTGGGCTAGAGAAAAGGTTAACTGCGTTGTTTTCCCGTCCTTGCCCAAGTAGCAAGCGGGCTAGATCCCCTTCACCCAGTGTGGGGTTTTCAGATGCGGAGGTCTCCTCTTCAGAGGAACGGGACCCACAAGGGGATCAGGCAGACCCAAGTCCCGACGGTTCAGACAGGGAAAATTCCACTATAGATGAATATTTTTCGGCCTCTCAAGCGGAGGGCCTGTGGATCCAGTCTTTGACAGATATGGTTCGCACTGCCTTTAAACTTCCAGTGCCAGAACTAGTAGCCCCGGAGGTATCCTCATTGGGTTCTTTAAAGGCCCCATTAACTGGTGCATCCTTTCCAATGCACCCCCTTCTGCGGAACGTGATTTACCAAGATTGGGCTCGACCTGATAGAATCTTTGTCCCTCCTAAAAGATTCTCTATTCTCTACCCTATGGAAGAGGAATATGTAAAGAAATGGGCTCTCCCTACAGTGGACGCAGCCATTTCCTGCGTGAATAAATCCCTGACTTGTCCGGTTGAAAATGTCCATATGTTCAAGGATCCGGTCGACAAGAAATTCGAGACCCTACTGAAAGCAGCTTTTACCTCAGTAGGTGCCATGGTTCAGCCAGCAGTAGCAGCCATTGGTGTTTGTCAGGCCTTGAAGGATCAGGCAAAGCATATATTGAAGGACATGCCGGCTCAGCATACTCATGAATTAGCAGAATTCCCTAGGGCTCTCTGCTTTGCAGTAGATGCTATTAAGGACTCCATCCAACAGGCATCCCGTTTATCTCTACTGATGGTTCACATGCGTCGTCTTTTGTGGCTAAAGAACTGGTCAGCAGAGGCACCCTGCAAAAAGCTTCTAGCAGGGTTTCCCTTTCATGGGGGAAGACTATTCGGGGAAGACCTAGATAAATATATCCACACCATATCAAGTGGAAAAAGTACTTCCTTACCGGTCAAGAAAAGACCGCGTGGGCCCACGTTTAAACGACAGGCCATTGCAGGCTCGGCCCCTTCGACTTCCCGTCAGTATCGACGGCCTCCCGGGCGTTCAACAGTTAATAGCCGCCCACAGGGACAAGCCGCGGCAAACAAGAGGCCCTGGTCTCGCAAGCCGGCTAAACCAGTCATCAAATCAGATTCATGAAGGGGCGCCCCCACTCTCTTGGGTGGGGGGAAGACTTCAGTTTTTCTCCGAAGTCTGGAAGGCCAGAATTCCCGACTCTTGGGTTCGGTCCGTAGTAGCCTCAGGCTACAAACTAGAGTTTCGAGAAATCCCCCCTCCTCATTTTCAGGGGTCAAGTCTTCCAAGCGACCCGTTAAAGAGGGCCTCTCTCGTAAAGGCGTTGGATCGCCTCTTGCTCCAAGGAGTAATTGTAGAAGTACCAACCCAAGAAAGGGGTCTGGGATTCTACTCCAACCTTTTTGTTATACCAAAACCCAATGGCGACGTCAGGCCTATATTAGACCTCAAACGCCTAAATCGCTTTCTAAGGATTCAGACCTTCCGTATGGACTCCATACGTTCAGTGACAACCAGCCTGCATCAGGGCGACTTCCTAGCATCTATAGACATAAAGGATGCATATCTGCATGTGCCAATTTACCCAGCACATCACAAGTTTCTTCGTTTTACGATAAACCAAAGTCATTATCAGTTCGTAGCCCTCCCTTTCGGGTTGGCAACAGCTCCACGGGTATTCACAAAGGTGTTAGCCCCGGTACTAGCCGTCCTAAGGACAGAAGGCATCTTGGTCCTAGCATACCTGGACGATCTCCTGGTTATCGACAGTTCAGCTTCCAACCTCAATCATGCAGTAGTCCGCACAGTGCGGCATCTAGAAGAGTTCGGGTGGATTGTGAACCAAGAAAAATCAAGGTTACATCCCACAAGACAGTTGGAATATCTAGGCTTTCGGTTAGATACAGAATGCCAGAAGGTATTTTTACCTCAAGAGAAGATCAGGTCGTTGATTCAAACGATTCAAATAGTCTTAGGCAAAAAGAAGCCGACTATTCGCCTATGCATGCGACTGCTGGGGAAGATGGTGGCCGCCTTCGAAGCAGCGCCCTACGCCCAGATCCATACCAGAATTCTGCAAGCAGCTATTCTCTCTGCTTGGAACAAGTCCATACAGGCATTAGACCGTCCATTAGTTCTTTCTCCAGAAGTCAGGCACAGCCTGTACTGGTGGCTGATCCCTCAAAAATTATCAAAAGGGAAAACCTTTTGCCCCATCTCGTGGAAAATAGTAACCACAGATGCCAGCCTAACAGGTTGGGGGGCAATCTTAGGAAAACGGACCCAGCAGGGACAGTGGTCAGAGGCAGAAAGTCTGCTTCCCATCAATGTCCTAGAGATCAGAGCTGTTCGGTTGGCCCTGGTCGCCTGGACTCTCCCCCTGCAGGGTCTGCCAGTAAGGATACAGTCCGACAATGCCACGGCGGTGGCATACATAAACCACCAGGGGGGCACAAAGAGCCTGGCGGCTCAAAGGGAAGTAAACCTAATTTTTGCATGGGCCGAAGCCCATGTACCCTGCATCTCAGCAGTGTTCATCCCAGGGATAGACAATTCTCAAGCAGATTTTTTGAGTCGTCAACAGTTGCTCCCGGGAGAGTGGTCTCTTCACCCCCAGGTATTCCAAGAGATTTGCCAAAGATTCGGAGTTCCCGATGTGGACATCATGGCAACAAGATTCAACAAGAAATTGGACAAATTTGTATCCCGAGCCAGGGACCCCTCGGCCTACGGGACCGATGCGTTGGTTTGCCCCTGGCACCAGTTTTCTCTCCTGTATGCGTTCCCTCCACTACAGATGATTCCCCGCCTTCTACGAAGGATCAGGGTGGAGCGCAGGCCGGTGATCCTGGTGGCCCCAGCCTGGCCCAGAAGGGCTTGGTACGCACTCATCGTGAGGATGTCAGTAAGGGCACCGTGGCCACTCCCCCTGCGCCCAGATCTGCTGTCTCAGGGCCCGATCTACCACCCTGCTTCACAGCAGCTAAATTTGATGGCTTGGCGGCTGAATCTCTAATTCTTAAGGGCAGAGGCCTCTCGGCCCAAGTCATATCTACGTTAATTCAAGCTAGAAAGCCAGTCTCTAGAAATATCTATTACAGAGTCTGGAGAACCTATGTGGAGTGGTGCGAGTCTCAAGGAGGGCATCCTCGCAAGTTTTTTATTGACAGGATCTTGCGATTCCTCCAGGTTGGCGTTGACAAGGGGTTGGCTCTTAGTACTCTAAAGGGGCAGGTGTCTGCCTTATCGATATGGTTTCAAAGGCCTTTGGCCACACATTCGCTTGTAAAAACCTTTTTGCAGGGGGTCTTGCATGTAAATCCCCCTATTAGAGCTCCCCTCTGCCCCTGGAATTTAAATCTGGTCTTGTCAGCTTTACAAAAGCAGCCGTTTGAACCTCTGACAGAAATCCCTCTTGTGCTGCTAACCCGAAAGTTGGTTTTCTTGGTGGCTATGGCTTCGGCCAGAAGGGTCTCCGAGCTGGCAGCCTTGTCTTGCAGGGAACCGTACCTTATTCTGCATAAGGACAGAGTGGTTCTGCGGCCTCAGCCTTCTTTCCTTCCTAAGGTCATATCCAGTTTTCACTTGAATCAGGACCTAGTCCTACCATCCTTCTTTCCTACTCCCCAGTCCAGAGAGGAAAGATTGCTTCATACTTTGGATGTGGTCCGAGCCATGAGGGTTTATCTCAAGGCTACAGAAAAGATTAGGAAAACAGATGTGCTTTTCATTCTTCCGGATGGCCCCAAGAAGGGTCAGCCGGCTGCCAAGTCTTCCTTGGCTAGGTGGATTAAGCAGCTGATTTTTCAGGCCTATGGTCTGAAGCGCGTTCCACCTCCCTTATCAGTTAAAGCCCATTCTACGAGGGCCATGAGTGCCTCTTGGGCGGCACACCATCAGATCTCTATGGCACAGGTTTGCAAAGCGGCAACCTGGTCTTCCGTACATACGTTTACTAAATTTTATAAGTTGGACGTCACAAAGGCTGCGGACGCAGCATTTGGGCAGGCGGTCCTACGGGCAGCAGTATAGAATCCTCTGGCCCGGTTCACGCCCCCTTTTTCTGTTGGTGGAGCTATTTTACCTCCTGATATAGTTTCTGTTTGGCTATTTTTTGCCTTACGGTCTCCCTCCCTTCATAGAGCATTGCTTTGGGACATCCCATATGTAATGGCTATGCGCTCTGTGTCCCGTGATGTACGATCAAGAAAAAGGGATTTTTAATAACAGCTTACCTGTAAAATCCTTTTCTTGGAGTACATCACGGGACACAGAGCTCCCACCCCTCTTTGTGGGAACATTGTGTAACCTCAGAGAAATTGCTTGCTACAAAACTAAAGCACTCTCAGTGGGAGGGGGTTATATAGGGAGGAACTTCCTGTGAAGTTGATTACACCAGTGTCCACACCTGAAGGTACTCCATATAACCCATATGTAATGGCTATGCGCTCTGTGTCCCGTGATGTACTCCAAGAAAAGGATTTTACAGGTAAGCTGTTATTAAAAATCCCTTTTTTTGTGAAGAATCAACAAGTGGGACACAATCATGAAGTGAAACGAAATTTATTGGATATTTCAAACCTTTTTAACAAATAAAAAACTGAAAAATTGGCCGTGCAAAATTATTCAGCCACCTTAAGTTAATACTTTGTAGTGCCACCTTTTGCTGCAATTACAGCTGTAAGTCGCTTGGGGTATGTCTCTATCAGTTTTGCACATCGAGAGACTGATTTTTTTTTTTGCCCATTCCTCCTTGAAAAACAGCTCAAGCTCAGTGAGTGATGGAGAGCGTTTGTGAACAGCAGTTTTCAGTTCTTTCCACAGATTCTCGATTGGATTCAGGTCTGGACTTTGACTTGGCCATTCTAACACCTAGATATGTTTATTTGTGAACCATTCCCTCCTCCCCAGGCTTGGGCCCCTGTGTGTCTGACCAGGGGGGCTCTAAATCTGGACGGGGGCTGTGCTGTGCATTGGGGTCCCATAAATTCATGTGTTTGGGGTGTACACATGTGGGAAGGCCACCGCATGGAGGGTCAGCGTGGTCGAGGCCATATTTCTGTAGTTTCAGCAGGAAAGTCTGGCAACCATTTTGTCGGAGCCCTCATGTGGTCTCTTGCTGAGGCGGCCATTTTCTAGTCAGGGTGGTTATTCCTATGGGGGCCCCTCAGTCTGTGGCAGCTAGGAAAGTGGACTTTTGGTGTGGCTTGCCTACGGTCCCTAACAGGTGTCAGGCGAGTGTGGGTCAGCATGGCGTCGGGACGCTTCTTCTTCTCCAGACATCCCTGTGGTGGTAAGTGGTTCCCCTGCGGTGCCTATGGACGCTTTGTCGGTGGTCCTGGAGTCCTTTGTTTCCAGGGTGGAAGTGGCGTGCGGGCGCAAGGGGTGTAAAAACCACCTCCTCCCCCACTGTCTTCTGGGAAAAGCTCTGATTCTGGCTTGGACCTTGCTGTGGCAACCTGCTCCTGTTCTGAATTTTCAGAGGATGCGGACTCGGACAGTGAGGATGATTCTGTGTCTGGGTCAGCGCAGGAAAGGTGTTTGTAGGAGCGGTTATTACAGTGGTGCGGGATACCCTAAAAATGGAGGATACTGCGGGGGACATATACAGAGGTGTCCGTCCCTTTTGGGTCTCACAAGCTGGCCCGCACGGCTAAGGAGTTTCCCTACCTGGCCTATTTTGATAAGTTTATCTTCAAGATCTTCAAGCTTTTTCGGTCCCAAAACGTATGGCGGTACATTACCCTTTTGAAGAGTTTCCTGAAGAAATGGACATCTCCCCCGATTGTAGAGCCCTGGTATCCAGGTTAAATAAGGTAACCACGATTCCGGTGGAGGGGCCCCTGCTTTTAAGGACCCTGCCGATAGAGGGGCCGAGGCGGTGGCCCACTCCATGTTTACGGTCAGCATTGTGGCTAGTGTTGGCCATGGCCCTGGTGTCCCAGACGCTTACTGAATGGGCTAAATTGTTGCACCGTGAGTTGGAAAAGCAACAGGCTTCCCCCGTCACTGTGGAACTGGCAGACCAATTGGTGCATGGCCTTAAGTATTTCTGCGATGCGGTCTTGGATACGGCTCCTTGATTTGTAGAGCCTCAGTGTCTGCTGTGGTGCTACGTCGCCTGATATGGCTAAAATGCTGGTCTGCGGACCAGGCATCTAAGAAGGTTCGGGCGGAATAGCCCTTCCAGGGAGAGAGGCTCATTGGAGCCTCGCTGGATGACATTATCAAAAATGTTACTGGGGGTAAGAGTACGTTGCTCCCACAATCCAGAAAAGGTAAGGACCCTCGCCATAGGCCAGGGCCCTCCATTTCCACTCAGAAGCGCTTTTTTCATCCGCCCAGGGCGGCAGTTAAGCGTTCCCAGACCGATAAGGTGTCCACTGAGGGACAGAAACGTCCCCGGTTTCGCAGGCCAAACAAACCTGTGAACAAACCTACTACAGCATGAAGGTTTGCCCCCGCCCGACTGTTGGGTGGGGGTTCGACTTCGGCAGTTTGCAGCTCGGTGGACGACCTCCCTGCTTTTTCCGACCATTGGGTTTGCGAAGTGGTTTCGTCGGGATACAAGAGAGTTTCTTTCTTGTCCGTCAAACAGGTTTTTTCTCTCCAAACCTTCATCTTCCTCCGGCTCATCTGGAAGCCTTGTTGGGGCAGTACAGGACCTGCTGCTGCGTGGGGTGATAGTGCCGGTACCATCGCAGTAAAGGTTTTAGGGATTCTACTCTGTTTGTAGTCCCAAAGAAGGAAGCGGTCCGTCCGATTCTGGACCTCAAGGCCCTCAACAGATTTGTGAAGGTGAAAAGATTCAGGATGAGTCCGTTCACTCTGTGGTCGTGACACTCTGTGATTTCTGGCTTCCCTGGACATCAGGGATGCATACTTAAATCCATATGCGCCACCATATGCGTCAGGCATTTGCGGTGGGGGAAGAACACTACTACTTTGTAGCTCTCCTTTTTGGTCTGGCATCGTCGCCAAGGTGCTCGCCCCAATTCTGGCTTTGCTCAGACAGCGTGGAATCTCAATCATGGGCTACCTGGACGACCTCCTTCTGAGAGCAGTTTTTCCACCTCAGAAGTAGAGGAGGATGTGGCGATAGCCAGTCGGGAGTTCGGTTGGGTTCTGAACCTCCAGAAATCGTTGTTGGTACCGACTCAATGCCTGGAGTACCTGGGCTTGATTCTGGATGCCTCCAGAGGCGAGAGTCTTTCTCCCTTTCGGACAAGCTTCAGACTCCTGCAAGTGGCTGTTGCTGTGCTTTTGCATGCGAGTCCTGGGTCTCATGGTAGCCACTTTCGAGGCGGTACTGTATGCTCAATTCCACTCGAGCCTTGCAAAAGGAGATCCTGTCCAAATGGGACAAATCTACGTGGTCTCTGGATTGTCAGATTCGGGTGAGCCGGCTAGTCTGGGATTCCCTGATCTGGTGGCGGAGGCCTCCGGTCCTTTGGTCTGGGAAGTCGTTCCTTCCTTTTCATTGGACGGTAGTCATGACAGACGCCAGCCTGACCGGTTGGGGGTGAGTTTGGGGCGTACAGTCTGCACGGGTTCGCTGGACGCAGGCAGAATCTCGCCTGCCGATCAATGTGTTGGAACTTCGGGCAATCAGGTGGTGCCTCTCCACATGGTCAGAGAGCCTGCAGGGACGCCCAGTCAGGATCCAGTCGGACAACGCCACGATGTTGAGGAACAAGGCGTTCAGCTGTAGCATTGGAGGTCGCTCATATCCTGAGGTGAGCAGAGCGTCACGTGCCGGCTCTATCAGCCATGTGCATTGCGGGTGTGGAAAACTGGCAGGCAGACTATCTAAGTCATCAGATGCTGGACCAATGGGAATGGTCTCTACGTCCGGAGGTTTTTCGACTCCTTTGCCAGAGATGGGACACGCCGGATGTGGACGCATTAGTGGCTCCATGGGGGCATTATCAGCTGATTTATGCCTTCCCCCCCCCCATAAGACTTCTCCCTCGTGTGCTTCGCAGAGTGGAGACCGAGGGGATTCTGGTGATCCAATTACCCCAGATTGGCCTCGGCTTACCTGGTACGCCGACATGCGAATGGCGGATGTCCCTTGGTGACTGCCGTTGCGAGCGGACCTATTGTCGCAGGGCCCTTTTCCTTATCCTGCTTTACAGTTGCTGGCTTCAAAGGCGTGGCTGTTAAACGTCAGGCGCTAAGGGACCGAGGTCTGTTGGACTCTGTAATTTCCACTATGATGCGGCTACGGAAGCCATCTTCTCGGAAGATTTATCATCGCACGTGGAAGGCCTACATCTCTTTGTGTGAAGAGATTGGGTGGCGTCCACGTACATATTCGGTTTCCAGGATTCTGCTGTTTTTGCAGCAGGGAGTGGATCAGAATCTTCCCTTAAGCACCATTAAAGTTTGGCCACCGCTGCCTCCATGGGATTTGAATCTGGTGCTCTCGGTACTTCAGAAACCGCTGTCTGAAAACATTATGGAGATCCCCTATTCACACTCTCTCAAAGGGTAATCTTTCTGGTGGCTATTACATCCGCCCAGAGGGTTTCTGAGTTGGCGGCCTTGTCCTACAACTCTCCCTACCTGATCCTCCGCAGCCTTCGTTTTTTCCTAAGGTTTTTTCGGCGTTTCATCTAAATGAGGACATTGTGCTTCCATCCTTGTGTCCTCGGGAGTCGCATCCCAAGGAGGTTGCTTTGCCCTGCGGGTGTATCTATCTGCTATGGCTCTGTTTCAGAGGTCAGACTCACTTTTTATGTCCTTTAACTGGTCCAAAGAAGGGCCTGCCATAAGGGCGGGCGCCTTTCTTTCCTGTCATGGCACATTCGACCAGGGCAATTGGTGCCTCCTGGGCTTTCTGACATCAAGCGTCTGTTTCCCAGGTGTGTAAGGCGGCGACCTGGGCGTCCGTCCACACTTCCACAAAATGTTACAAGGTTGATGTAAGTGCATCTGCGGATGCACGCTTCGGACGTAAGGTTTTGCAGGTGGCTGTTTAAGGTTGCACCTCCTCTGTTGAAGAGCTCTGGTTGTTATGGGTGGAGTTTTTTTGCTTGCTGTTCCCGCCCTTTGTTTTTTTGACACTGGTTGGGGATGTCCCCAAGGTCAAAATTTAAGTTGCTGCGTCCGTCAATGAACGAAAGGGAAAATAGGATTTTTGTACTCACCGTTAATTCCTTTTCTCTAAACTTCATTGACGGACACAGCACCCATCTCTCCTTTTTCTGTTTGTACTGCTTTTAGATGAACCGAGCTGCTGGATGCAGTGTGAGGGGTTATAGCCAGTAGGACCACCCCCATGGCGGTACTGTGCAGTTTTGCTGTTTTTACATGTTCTGCCTAGTCCTCTCCAAGGTCAAAATTTAAGTTGCTGTGTCCGTCAATGAACTTCAGAGTAAAAGATTTTACTATTTATACTAGAAAATACTATTTTTGTATCCCTTGTTTACACAAATCAAACACCCAACTCTTCTGATACCAAATGTTTTCTCACGTTTTTGGGGCTGTGTATGATATATGCAAAGAGAGATCACACAAATACTTAAAAGTATAATATTTATTAAAAGTAATGACAGATAAAGAAAATATTAAGAATACTTGACTAAAGGTGCTTTTTCCTCGCCATGGAGTCCTGTTTTCTCTTACGCAACATGCCACAGGTAATCATGACCAGACATTTGCCTCATGGCTGTTATGGGTGAGACTAAACCCGTATAGGATTTGGCTGTGGTAATATAGAACTTGAAAAGCCAACTTGCCAATATGACCCCTTAAGGACTTCACCAGTTATAACATTCCTTTAGTATATGGTAAAGCCTAGGATCGTCATCTCGGGATGTTCTTTCCATCCCTAAACATTAGATTGCTTAAAGTGTAAGTACACCTTTACATAAAAATCTGTAAGATGAACTTACACAGGACCCCCTCCTCACTCCCACCCCCCTCAGTCCCGCTGACTTGCAGCGTGGCGATCTCTAGTTCTGAGCCCCGGTATAGCCACCTCACGGCTCCAGGTCTTAGAAATCCCTGGAACGTATTCTCCTAAACGTACCCCGTCAGGAGGGACATTTAATGGCATTCAAATTGGTTGACGCCGTCACATCAAAACCCACCTAGCCCGTTCTCTTAGCAGGGAAGAAAAGGGAAAGCTGAGACTTCTAAGCGCTGGAGCTGTGAGGTGGCTATACCGGGGCTCAGAACGGGAGATCGCCATGCTGCGGATCAGCGGAACTGGGGGGGGGGGGCCTGTGTAAGTTCACCTTACAGATTTTTATACAAAGCTGAACTTACACTATAAGGCATAATGCAAGCTTTAAATGGCTGTCTCTATGTTGACTGCAGGGAAGCGGGGTAACTGCTTTAAGATATGTAATTTACAGGTAAATCCATTTTTTTATGAATTAGGAAACAGTTGTTACATTGCTCTTTGTGACCCCATTTGTGAAATTTCTCCTTTACGCAGAATATGAGGAGAGATCTCTTCAATGTGGACACAAACAAAAGAAAATATTTTTTTTCTAGTTGAGTGGGTGAGATTCTTTGTCAGGATTGTATTGCTCCTTCTGTATTTCTGTAATTTCAAAATTTGTTCAAAATATTCAGGTACAAAAACGGTTTAAAAAATTAGATAAAGACACCAAATGAAAGAAATACCAAAGACATTTAAACAATTATAGGAAAAATAGAGTATATACATTGCAGGAGGAATTGATTGAAGTGTCTCTGACTCAATCTATGTATTCTTCAGAGAGGTTGGAACACATACAGCCCTCAGGTATTCCAATCGGGAAGGTTTTGGTGGAAGAGGAGCGATGGTGAATTCAAATGCCCCATCTTACCCTACCCACAATTGGAATCATTATGGAAATAATTATGTGGATTATGAAGTACATAATCGTTTCCAGCCCCTCTACCAAGATGAGGAGTCCCATAGAGGTCATCACCCCTATAGGGGTTTTCAGAGGAGAGGACTTGGAGATCCACCCACAAGGGGGGCTGGAATCCAAACAGTGGATACTCTGGTGAGAGAGGGAATTGGAGGGTTCAAACAATACCAGTGAACCCACCATTATGGCCAGCAGCCGGCTCCACATTGGCAACAATGGGGAGACACCTATCTGGCAGCAACAAGAGGCACTAAGAAACCGCACAGAGAAAAGAAAAGAGGAAGGAAAAATAAAAAGAAAGAGAGAGTAGTGGGAAAAGGGATACAGTTGCAATAAAAAGTATTTGAACCCCTTTGGAATGATATAGATTTCTGCACAAATTGGTCATAAAATGTGATCTGATCTTCATCTACGTCCCAACAATAGACAATCAGTCTGCTTAAACTAATAACACACAAATAATTAAATGTTACCATGTTTTTATTGAACACACCATGTAAACATTCACAGTGCACGTGAAAAAAGTATGTTAACCCTTGGATTTAATAACAGGTTAAACCTCCTTTGGCAGCAATAACTTCAACCAAACGTTTCCTGTAGTTGCAGATCAGACGTGCACAATACTCAGGAGTAATTCTTGACCATTCCTCTTTACAGAACTATTTCAGTTCAGCAATATTCTTGGGATGTCTGGTGTGAATCACTTTATTGAGGTCATGCCACAGCATCTTAATCGGGTTGAGGTCAGGACTCTGACTGGGCCACTCCAGAAGGAGTATTTTCTTCTGTTTAAGCCATTCTGTTGTTGATTTATTTCTATGCTTTGGGTCGTTGTCCTGTTGCAACACCCATCTTCTGTTGCGCTTCAGCTGGCGGACAGATGGCCTTAATTTCTCCTGCAAAATGTCTTGGAAAAACTTGGGAATTAATTTTTCCTTCGATGATCGCAATCCATCCAGGCTCTGATGCAGCAAAGCAGCCCCAAACCATGATGCCCCCACCACCATACTTCACAGTTGGGATGAGGTTTTGATGTTGGTGTTCTGTGCCTTTTTTTTCTCCACATATAGTGTTGTGTGTTTCTTCCAAACAACTCAACTTTTTGGTTTCATCTGTCCACAGAATATTTTGCCAGTACTGCTGTGGAACATCCAGGTGCTCTTGTGCAAACTTTAAACGTGCAGCAATGTTTTTCTTGGACAGCAGTGGCTTCCTCTGTGTATCCTCCCATGAAATCCATTCTTGTTTATTTTTTTTACATATCGTAGGTTCGCTAACAGGGATGGTAGCATATGCCAAAGACTTTTGTAAGTCTTTACCTGACACTCTAGGATTCTTCTTCACCTCATGGAGCAGTTTGCGCTGTGCTCTTGCAGTCATCTTTACAGGACGGCCACACCTAGGGAGAGTAGCAGCAGTGCTGAACTTTCTCTATTTATAGACAATTTGTCTTATCGTGGACTGATGAACAGCAAGGCTTTTGGAGATACTTTTATAACCCTTTCCAGCTTTATGCAAGTCAATTCTTAATCGTATGTCTTCTGAGAGCTCTTTTGTGTGAGGCATCATTCACATCAGGCAATGCTTCTTGTGAAAAGCAAACCCAGAACTGGTGTGTGTTTTTTATAGGGCAGGGCTGCTGTAACCAACACCTCCAATCTCATCTCATTGTTTTGACTCCAGTTGGCTGACACCTTACTCCAATTAGCTCTTTGAGATGTCAATAGTCTAGGGGTTCACATACTTTTTCCACCTGCACGGTGAATGTTTACATGGTGTGTTCAATAAAAACATGGTAACATTTAATTATTTGTGTGTTATTAGTTTAAGCAGACTGTGATTGTCTATTGTTGTGACTTAGCTGAAGATCAGATCACATTTTATGACCAATTGGTGCAGAAATCCATATCGTTCCAAAACTTATTGCAACTTTATTTAATTTATATGAGGAAGTGTTCACTCTAAATGAATTAAGGGTTCTTGAGTTAGGTCTAAAAAATGCCCCCGATAGGGGACGAAATAAATGTGATGCTTTTTTTGATACGGAAAAATTTGTCAGGAATCTTATTAAAATGTTTATTTTTTTTTGCTGAAAACCTTCGTACAATCGTCAAACCACGGCACATAAATACACAACGGATTGAGAAATCAATCGGTGTTTAATCCTAAAAAGTTGTCCAATGATTTTATAGCTATTCGACCAGCAGATAAAGGTGGGGGTATTGTGGTTTTTAAAAAAGAGGATTATATCGAATAACTTAATAGGCTGGTAGGTGACACCAATACCTATTAGAAAATAAAGGGAGACCCCACCGAAAAACTAAAAGCCTCTCTAAAATACGTACAATACAATAAAGTAAAAGAGATCGTCACTAAAAAAAGAGGCTAGATACCTTATTCCTGATGCTCTGATGCTTCCTGTCATCTATCAATTGCCGAAAATACACAAAAATTCAAAATGTCTACTGTGCAGACCAATTATTAGTGGCATTAACTCCATTTTCTCTAGAATAGGTGAATATATTGACAATTTTTTACAGCCCATCATTCAAACATATCCCTCCTACTTGAGAGATAGTAAGCATCTCATGAATTTGCTAAAAGATGTTCCAATATATGATAGTACATTAATTGTCACCATTAATGTTAAATCACTTTATATCAATCTTATACAATTATACTTATTTTATTAACCACAAAAAGAGCCTTCAATTTTAAGTCCGACCTTAACCACTTAAGACCCGGACCAAAATGCAGGTAAATGACCAGGCCCCTTTTTGCGATTCGGCACTGCGTCGCTTTAACTGACAATTGCGCGGTCGTGCGACGTGGCTCCCAAACAAAATTTGCGTCCTTTTCCTCCCACAACCAGAGCTTTCTTTTGGTGGTATTTGATCGCCTCTGCAATTTTTATTTTTTGCGCTATATACAAAAATAGAGCGACATTTTTGAAAAAAAAAACAATATTTTTTACTTTTTGTTATAAGAAAAATCAAATTAAATTTTAGTCAAACATTTAGGCCAAAATTTATTTAGCCACATGTCTTAGTAAAAAAAAAAAATCGCAATATAAAAAAAATAGCTACCTAGCGGGAACAGCGACACTAATACAGCGATCAGAAAAATGATCGCTTAGTGACGCTGGCAATAGGGAGTGAAAGGGTTAACTAGGGCAGTGATCAAGGGGTTAAAACTTTATTAGGGGGGGTACGGGGGCTACCCTGAACCTAACACTAACTGCCTGTCACACTGACACTAAATACAGTAATCATACATATATTATTACTGTATTCAGTGACACTGTAAGGGGGGGAGATGGGGGGGGGGGGGGTGATCGCAAGGGGTAAAGTCTGCCTGCGTGTCCTGGTGTCAGTGTAGTGTTGTGCAGACTTACTGTGTGATGTGATCTCTCATCAGCGGTTGAAAATACCGCTGAGGGGAGAGATCACATCACTTCCCTCTTCCTGTGTTTACACAGGAGGAGGAAGTGCAGGGCGGGGGAGCGCGCGCATTGGCTGGGAGCGATCCGGAGGGGGCGGACAAAAACGAATAGCCGCCCCCTCATCCCGGATCGCTCGGCCAGCTACGGGGACCGCCGCATGTACCGGGGGGTCCCGATCGGACCCCCGGCAAGGCACCAACGTATATATAGGTTGATGTGCCTGCCTGTGCCATTCTGCTGACGTAAATGCGGCGGTCCGCAAGCAGTTAAAAGGGATCAAAAGTGGTTCCTGATTGGAGCTAGCAATGTCTAATAATAATTTTTGGCACGAGGGATCATGCTTTAAACAGGTGAAAGGAATGGCTATGGGAACTAAATATGCTCCCACTAAAGAAAATATATTGAGTCAATGGGAAGAGCATAGTATATTTGGGGCCCCCATACCTGAAATTTCTTTATACAAATGGTACATTGATGACATTGTCATTCTTTGGAATAATACAGTGGAGACATTGGAAACATTCATGTGAAACATAAACAACAATTGTTATGGATTAAAATTTACACGTAATTGTGATCCATCAAAAATAAGTTTTCTTGGTTTAGTCTTGGTAAAAGTGAATGGGCGCATCCAAACCAAGACCTATTTCAAAGGGACTGACAGAAATAGCTATATCCCCATGGCTAGTTGTCACCACCCTTGGTGGTTGGGTGGAGTTCCAAAAGGCCAACTAATAAGTAGGGTTGTCCCGATACCGATACCAGTATCGGGACCGATGCCGAGTATTTGCGGGAGTACTTGTACTCCCGCAAATACCCCCGATACCTGAATAGAATACTCTCCCCCCCCCCTCCGCCGCATACCGCAAAGCCGCCGCGTTAATCCCCATCCCCATGCATTACAGCACCACATTACAGGCACCTTTCATTTATACTTGTAATCCCCGCCGCGCCATGTATAGACACTCCCCTTCTCGGGATTGGACGGATCTGTCCAATCCCGAGCAAGGGGGAGTGTCTATGCGCGGAGCCGTGTGTATAGACACTCCCCCTTGCTCGGGATTGGACGGATCTGTCCAATCCCGAGAAGGGGAGTGTCTATACATGGTGCGGTGGGGATTACAAGTACAAACGAAAGGTGCCTGTAATGCGGCGCTGTAATGCACGGGGATTAACGCGGCAGCATCATCTACTACTAGGTATGGGGGACATGGCTGCAATATGTGGGGGGACATAGCTGCATCTATGGGGGACAGGACATGGCTGCATCTGTGGGGGATGTGGCTGCATCTATGGGGGACAGGACATGGCTGCATATATGTGGGGGACATGGCTGCATCTATGGGGGACAGGACATGGCTGCATCTATGGGGGACAGGACATGGCTGCATATATGGGGGACAGGACATGGCTGCATATATGTGGGGGACATGGCTGCATATATGTGGGGGACAGGACATGGCTACATATCTATGGGGGACAGGACATGGCTGCATATATGGGGGAAAGGACATGGCTGCGTATATGGGGGAAAGGACATGGCTGCGTATATGGGGGAAAGGACATGGCTGCGTATATGGGGGGAAAGGACATGGCTGCGTATATGGGGGGAAAGGACATGGCTGCGTATATGGGGGACAGGACATGGCTGCGTATATGGGGGACAGGACATGGCTGCGTATATGGGGGACAGGACATGGCTGCATCTATGGGGGACAGGACATGGATGCATCTATGGGGGACAGGACATGGCTGCATCTATTGGGAAAAGGACATGGCTGCATATATGTGGGGGACATGGCTGCATATATGTGGGGGACAGGACATGGCTGCATCTATGGGGGACAGGACATGGCTGCATCTATGGGGGACAGGACATGGCTGCATATATGGGGGACAGGACATGGCTGCATATATGGGGGACAGGACATGGCTGCATCTATGGGGGACAGGACATGGCTGCATATATGTGGGGGACATGGCTGCATCTATGTGGGGGGACATGGCTGGATATATGTGGGGGGACATGGCTGCAATATGTGGGGGGGACATGGCTGCCTATGTGGGGGGACATGGCTGCATTTGGGGACACATTTAAAAAAAGTATCGGTATCGGCGAGTACATGAAAAAAAGTATCGGTACTTGTACTCGGTCCTAAAAAAGTAGCATCGGGACAACCCTACTAATAAGGATCAGACGCAATTGTGATCACCAGTCCGAGATTGGGGTTAATAAATTTAAAGAAAAGTGATATCGTGATCAAGACCTTAGGTCTATTCTATTGCAGACCATGGAGATGGACAGAAAATTACTTTTAGAGGACAAACCTAATCAGAAATGTATTAAACTCGCCAAAGAAAATTGGTACGTTCTTGGGTTTTAGTACGGTAAAATATGTAAAGCATGTAAATTGGCGAGGAATAATGTTAGAAAAGTATCAAAATTCACATAATTTAGCACAGGTAGTGAATATAAAATTGATAAATTCATCACATGTAAATCGACCCATGTAACTTCTTTATTTGCCCATGCGGTTTACAATACGTGGGATGCACCAAAAGGAACTTATGTTTCCGTATTAATAAACATTTAACCTCTCTGGCGTTTTTCCCGTGTCTGACACGGGGTAAAAATTTCCTGCTACTATCGTTGATCCCGTGTCAGACACGGGCTCGCCTCGCAGCATCTACAGAGACAGTTTACTTACCTTCTCCGTGGATCCAGCGATGCATCCCCGCTGTGTGAGCGAGCGGGTGCTCGCTCGATTCACACAGCGTCCCCGTGTGCCGCCGAGCTCCGTTCCCTGCGACGTTACGACGCACGGGGACGGAGAACGGCGCCAAATTCAAAAATGTAAACAAACACATTACATACAGTACACTGTAATCTTATAGATTACAGTACTGTATGTAAAAAATACACACCCCCCATGTCCCTAGTGGTCTGCCCTGTACACTACATGTCCTTTTATATAATAAAAACTTTTCTTTCTCCCTGCAAACTATAGATTGCCCATAGCAACCAAAAGTGTCCCTTTATGGCAAAAATTGTTTTAGACCAGCTAAAAAACAGCGATTATAAATTATAATCACTTGCAGAATTTAGCGATAGTGATTTGTGGGGAAATTCGTCATAAAAAAAAAAATGACAGCAAAAATTCTGCAACTGAGCAAATTTCAGTGATTTTGATTTGATTACATTATTGAATAATTTTTACTATAATTATATTATTATTTGTTATAATTTTTTATAATTATTTATTATATTATAATTTTTAATAAAAAAAATAAAATCATACCCGGGATGCCTATTAGACTCTTGTTTAGATAGATTTAAGTAAGTACTTACTAAGAATTGCAGGCCTATAATACATAACACCACATTTCCTTGCAAAACAATTGCAACGCTTTTGGTACAAAATTCCAGACAGAATCATAACGCCAGGGAGGTTAATCACTTAAGGACCGCCTCCTGCAGATATATGTCGGCAGAATGGCACGGCTGGGCACAAGCACGTACCTGTACGTCCTCTTTAAGTGCCCAGCTGTGGGTCGCAATTGTCATTTTCACAGTAAACAATGCATTTTTATAGCATTTTTTGCTGTGAAAATGACAATGGTCCCAAAAATGTGTCAAAATTGTCCGATGTGTCCGCCATAATGTCGCAGTCACGAAAAAAATCGCTGATCGCCGCCATTAGTAGTAAAAAAATATATAATTAATAAAAATGCAATAAAACTATCTCCTATTTTGTAAACGCTATAAATTTTGCGCAAACCAATCGATAAACGCTTATTGCTCTATTTTTGTTTATAGCCCAAAAAAGTATAAACCGCAGAGGTGATCATATACCAACAAAAGAAAGCTCTATTTGTGGGAAAAAAGGACACAAATTTTGTTTGGGAGCCACATCGCACGACCGCGCAATTGTCAGTTAAAGCGACGCAGTGCCAAATCACAAAAACTGGCCAGGTCCTTTACCTGCATAAAGGTCCGGGTCTTAAGTGGTTAAACAATATTAAAAACTGGTTCCCAAAACACAGCCTTTCCATCCACTTCAGGATGTATCATAACGAGGATTCTAGCGTGGCAACATTTTTTGGGATTGATAAAATAGACTGGAGGGGAGGGAATATGATCCAGAAAATATCAAAAAATTGAACTGAATGGATCTATAAATTTATAAATTAAACACACTCACTTCTGCGGGAATACATGTAGATCTAGATTAAAATTGTTATTTATCTAATTATTAAGAACGTGTGTTTGTATAACTTTATATTGTAAAATCGGAATCCATTCTATTTGAATCCATTCTCTTTTTTCGCCACTAGATGGCTGAATTGGTAATCTTTTTTTTTCTTCTTAAAATATTCTCCTACCATTTGGTTTTTGTCCACAAGATGGTTTTTAAAGAAAATGCATAAAATATACCTTTTTCATTTCTAATTTAAATTGAATGAATTCACTCAGATTTAATTTGTTTTTATTGTTGTATACACTTGTATGATATAAGAGCTCTTTATGGAAAATTATGTAAGGATTGAACTAGATCCTTATTCGGCGGACTTGTATAAATAGAGAAGTGACGTATACAATCACATGACCCCTGATGACATCAGAACGTGCTGACGTAACGCATAGGGTGGCTTGAGCGTGATAAGTCTCTTCCGCCATTTGTAACACAGCTGGAGCGCATACGGCATTTCCAACACATGAATGTTCAAGCTGCAAGTGAGACCTGTTTTTTTGATAAATGTTGCTCGTTTCCACTAATCATTTGACATCTGTTCAGATCATCGATGTGGTTGTGAGAATATCCATGCTGGCATTATCCAGCGTTAATGACCACCTGTAATGAGTGTCATTGAATACTGATTAGATATCCGTTCGGACGGTGCTGTGGCTGTGAGAATTTCCCACTGGTATTCACAAGCATTTATGACTAGCTATAATGTGTGTCATGGGATTCTGGTGAGGAGGATGTGTGTGTGTGTATTATGTATAATTTATGATTGTGTTTGCTGACACTGTTTGATGCACTTTAAGTTTTTTTTGAGAGAGAGAGAGAGCGCGGTTCAAATTAATCGATTTTCTTAACAATTTCAAAATTAGGCTTTAGTTGGGTTTTAAGGGCTCATTTAGATTTTATTATGGTTTGTTGGAGTGCATCATCTTGAATGGGCTGCAGATGCAGATGCAATACACCAAAAACGCACACAACCCTTTTTGGGAAACCAGCGCACCACTGCGCACGACATGTGCTTTGTAATGCTCTGACATTAAATTGTGTTGGCCATTACTGCTAAATGCGATTTCGGCAGCAGAAGACAAGCTCATCTCTTGGCTGCCCCCGTTGCCACCCTAGGGAACCAGGAAGTGAAGCGTTGCAGCATCACTGCCAGATTCCCTACTACTCATGCGCGAGTCGCGCTGCGCATTTTCACTGGTCCTCGCTGTGTTAAGGGAACTGTGTGTTTCCCAGAACACAGCGGGGGGGGAGGGGGTCTGATTCTGCGGATATCTGTATCCGGAACTGGGTGCAAATATCTGTATTATACAGGTATCTGCACCCCCTCAAATGTAGCAGTTGTGGCACCAGAAGGGGTGGGGGGGGGGGGATCCGATGAGCGGAAGTTCCACTTTAAGAGGCACGTTTGCTGATAATTTGCAATGAATAACAAGCCTTTACTGCAGGGGTGCCCAACCAGTGGCCCGGGGGCCACATGTGGCCCGCGACCTCCTGCTCTGGGATGGAATAGAATAGAACACTGTTATTAAAGGTCAGTTTATTACTAAAATCACAGGGTATATATGGGCATATCTGTTCTGCAGTGGTTACTGGCTGATTTCAAACTGACTGGCAGATGCTGAGCAGTGCACCTGCTGGTTACCTGTACTGAGTTTGGGGAGCTTTCCGAAAGTGCAAAAAACCTGCAGAATATAATCAAAGTCTTTTACGGGAAAGCCAAAGGGTACACTGCCATTGCATCCGCGGTGCAGGTAAACCACAGCGCATCAGTGTGAAAGCAGCATTGGGCCCCCTTCACAAGGTCAGTTTAACCCAATTGGACCCTCCGTTAACCTTTAACCACTTGCCCATGGTGTCATAGTCAAAATACGTCATGACTTTAAAGATGGATATCTCGGTAACGGCAGCAGCTGCTGCCACAACCGAGATATCCATCTTTTCCATGGGCAGTGCTGTACACGATAATGGCGGTCCCAGCGGCGGATTCGCCGCAAGATCGCCGTTATCGGTGGCGGGAGAGGGCCCCCCCCCCTCCCGCCGCTCTCCCGCGCTCTCCGCCGCTTACCGGAGCCGTCGGTAACGGCGGAGGCGATCGGGTCCTCCTGCTGGCTGTGTTGGGATACGAGTGAGGGAAAAATCGCCCCCACCCGTCCCCCACAGCTCTGCTGGGCGGAAGTGACGTCAAAACGTCAGTTCCGCCCAGCGTCTTAAAGAAACATTTTTTTTTTCTGAAATTTGAAAAATGACTTTTTTTTTTTTTTCTTTTTTTGCATTTAAGCCTAAATATGAGATCTGAGGTCTTTTTGACCCCAGATCTCATATTTAAGAGGACCTGTCATGCTTTTTTCTATTACAAGGGATGTTTACATTCCTTGTAATAGGAATAAAAGTGATAATTTTTTTTTTTTAATTTATTTCGATGTATAAAATTATAAACTAATTAAAAATAAATAAGAAAACAAAAAAAAAAAATGTAAAACGCCCCGTCCCGACGAGCTTGCGCGCAGAAGCGAACGCATACGCGAGTAGCGCCCGCATATGAAAACGGTGTTCAAACCACACAAGTGAGATATCGCCGCGATCGTTAGAGCGAGAGCAATAATTCTAGCCCTAGACCTCCTCTGTATCTCAAAAAATGCAACCTGTAGAATTTTTTAAACGTTGCCTATCGAGATTTTTAAGGGTAAAAGTTTGACGCCATGCCACGAGCGGGCGCAATTTTTAAGGGTGACATGTTGGGTATCATTTTACTCGGCGTAACATTATCTATCACAATATATAAAAAAATTGGGCCAAATTTATTGTTGTCTTATTTTTTTATTCAAAAAAGTGTTTTTTTTTCAAAAAAAGTGCGCTTGTAAGACCGCTGCGCAAATACGGTGTGACAAAAAGTATTGCAATGACTGCCATTTTATTCTCTAGGATGTTAGAAAAAAAAAAATATATAATGTTTGGGGGGTTTAAGTAATTTTCTAGCAAAAAAAACAGTTTTAGTCTCGTAAACACCGAATCTGAAAAACAAACCCGGTGGGCAAGTGGTTAAGGAGTGGCAGATGTAAACCGACTTGTGTCCTACCTCCAATCCGATCTGCAAAAAAAAAAGGTATAGTGGGCTGTGTCCGTATACACTCTGCATATGCAGAGCGGATACGGACCTGCCATCTGCCCGCTCCACTCATTAATTGTGGCCCGCGACCGCTTACCAAGTTGCTTAAGTGGCCCTCATGCTTCAAAAGGTTAGGCACCCCTGCATCTGCATTGTTTTTGCTCTGGGATGTAATAATAGTTTGTCTGATATCATGTGTTTACACAGAATTTTAAGTCGTACTTTTAAATATAAGCAGGTTATAATGGGTATTCTTTAATGTAAATCTGTGCGTTTTTTATACCATTAGCTGAATTTGTTTTAGAATGTTGAGTTGCTGTTGCCAAACAATGGTTGCTTTGACAAATATTAATTGCAATACCCTGTAAAATACAGAGATGAACATTTTATGTTTGGTCTCTGTAAGATGTCTTATGGAACTAAACAAGGGAAATCTATCAATTTCCCCATCTACGGTAAACGACGTGCATGGAGAAATCTCCTGTCAACAGGGCCACTCTTCTTAAAATGTACTCTTTATGTATGGCCAGCTTATTTTGGTTGTTGTGATAGCTCACAATTGCCACTAGGGAGCATTGTTTTTCTTTTTGCGTGGTCGGAAGTTAAATGCATTACAAGGAAAAGGTTGACTTGTGCCAAAGCTAATAGCATCTATTAATGTTGTAGAATTGCACCTTTTGATTTCATGTTTAGTTATCTTGGCTATGTACTGCATGGGAATTTTATTTGCAGCTGTATTGAGAATGATATATATATATATATATATATATATATATATATATATGCATTAGACCTATTATACACAACATTGTGCAAATCTGGCTTTTAAATGCTAATCTATAGTTTGTTAGATTTGAGAAGTATCACCAAGATCTTTTCAGTTCTCAGTGGAACTTGCTAAAAGCTTCTGTAAAGAGAAAGCCTGTATGACTGCTAAAAGTTCACCTTTAGTAAAATTGTAACATGTTACCAAAGCAGCAGCCCTGATTCCCTGTAAATGAACTACAAGTCTCGTCTGCCACTGCATCAGACAGCTTGAAGTTCTCAGTGAACTGCAAGGACACCGGTGAGTGTTCTCATAGTTCATTTATTCTTCCTGCTCTTCAGTAGCTGTCTGCCCGTACAGGAGTTATGGGCAGACAGTTGTATTAAGAGTCTGCAAGAGCCTGACATTGCACCCACAAGCCCCAATGAGATAGCTCTTCCCTCCATATTACTGGAAACTGATAACGACAGATGCCAATCTTTTAGGCTGGAGAGGAGTCACAGTTCAGAAAACATAGCTTTTGGAAGAAGACAAGTTCCCCATCAATATCTTGGCGCTCAGAGTGATATTGAGGGCTCTGCAACACTGCACCTTTTTTTTCTATAAGGGCACCCAATCACTGTACAGTCAGACAATGCAACGGCATGGCCTATATCAACCACCTAGGGTGGCACTGGGAGTCTAGCAAGCAGCCTTGAAGAGAGCAAACCAGATCATCTTATGAACAGAGAAATGCCATCCAGCGATCTTTGCTGTTTACATCCCAGGAGTGGACCACTGGAAGGCTTTCACTCTGACCAAGGGTACATGGGCCCTTCACTGCACTACGATCAACCTCATATGTCAGATGAGAGACCCCGCACATGGATTCCTGGGCTCCAGAATCAACATGTTTGTTGCCAGACCAAGGATCTTCTAGCTATGGCATTGGATGTCTTAATAATTCCCTGGTCCCAGTTTAAGCTAATCTTTGCCTTTTCTCTCCAGTGTTAATTATGCTCCACAAAACAGGGCTCCCTATTGCATCCTGCTTCTCCGCCACTGGTTTTAACAGAATGGCTGTTGACAATCTTAAAGGACAGCAGGGTCTATAAGTCCTTAAAGTGGTTGTAAACCCCACTTTTTGACTTTTACCTACAGGTAAGCCTATAATAAGGCTTACCTGTAGGTATAAAGAATATCTCCTAAACCTGTACGGTTTAGGAGATATTCCCCTCGCAATGCACCGCTGATTGCAGCGGCGCATGCGCAGGGGGGATCCTCGACTGAAGGGCCGCCGACCCTTGCCGGAATGAAATCTCCTGCGCGCATGCACGGGAGTGACGTCATCGCCGCTCCAGCCAATCACAGCGCTGGAGCGGCGATTCCCGGAAGACACACCGGCGTGGACCAGGTAAGTTCACTTCTCCTAGTTCCGAGGTAAATATTTCATAATGAGCTAATATGCGGTGCATATTCGCTCATTATGGCTTTTGCCTTGCAGGTGTAAAAAAAAAAAAATGTGTATGCGGGTTTACAACTGCTTTAATTCCTACTTTGCTAAAAGCAAGAAAAGCCACTTCAGAAAGATTGACTATCGTGCCTGGGACCCTTTTTATCTGGTGTGAACAATCTTTTGTGCTTTGCCATCTTGTCTCCCTACAATCAGCACTATGAAAGGACAGGTTTTGGCCTTGTCCATTCTTTTTCAAAAACCTGTGAGCTTGCTTTCCCTTGTCAAAACCTTTATTTAAGGTGAATCAGGCTATTTTTACAACACCCTGTTTCTTTCTGCCCTGCAGAATCCACCCTGTAATCACATCAGTTAGATCAGCGGTCCCCAACCTTTTTCGGCACCGGGAACCGACTCTGTGCAAGTAAATTGTGCCAAGGTCCGGGGGGTCAGCACGGTGGTAAGCGATTTTTTTTTTTTTTTTTTTTTTTTTCACAGGCAATTTGTCAGGGCAATGGCTGGTGTTAGTGCTTCAATCATCCCAGCGCCATGGTTATGGTGTCAGGATGATTTAAACACATTATTTCTATCATCACATTGTAATATAAAACAAAATAGTTCAACTCACCATAATGTTGAATCAGTGGGCGCCTTGAGAGCGTCACTTGCAACCATCGCTTGTCACTTGCCAAATCACCTGCCACCAGATGAGGATGTCACTTGCCACTATATCTGCCACCAGATGAGGATGTCACTTGCCACTGTCTGCCACTAGATGAGGATGTCACTTGCCAGTTTTGACTGCCACTAGATAAGGATGTCACTTGCCAGTTTTGACTGCCACTAGATGAGGATGTCACTTGCCACTAGATGAGGATGTCACTTGATTAACATGTAACATGGCTGCAGAGTACTTGCAGCCAGGCACAACGCTGTCAGCCTCTGCAGGTGAAACGCATGCGAGGGAGAGAGAGCGGGCGGTGAGACATGTCATTCTCTGTCTCTGAGTCGCGGCTGCAGCCCCATGTAGAGCAGCCTTCGCGGCACTGAAAGTAGGGGCGGAAAAGCGGCGCGGGCAATGAGATGTCATCTCTCTCCCCTGTCGCCTTACCGCTGACATTACCTGTCTCCTCCGCAGCCTGGCAGCAGAGGCGCTACGGCCCAGCGTTGGGCCGCGGACCACAGGTTGGAGACCTCTGAGTTAGATCATTTATCATTAGATCTCTCCAGCAAACTGGACTTCTTGGTTGCTATCACATCTGTCAGACATATCTGAGTTGGCATGTCTCTTCTAAGGAGCCATTCCTCATTCTTCACAGAGACAAGATTGCCTTATGTCCAAGACCACCTTTTCTTCCTGACATAGTCTCCGGGAACTTAAATCTTGGTGGTGATAGCTAGATGTGGAAGCGTAAAGCTGTTGGTACAACATACGAAGCTCTGCCAAAATGTCAGTGGTGGCGTATAAACTATAATCAGATGTATAAGTAATGTGTCCTAAAAAAGAGGAATCCTTTGCTTCTTTTTTAACTTGTGTTAGCACAGGGCTTGACAAATTTGCTTGAAATCTTGAGCCAGCTAGAAATGTTAGGAGCAAGTTTTTGTTTTTTCCAGCATGCCGAATAGCTGGCTTCTGTCGGACCGGCTGCCATACACACGGGCCGAATGGCAGCCAGTTTTTATTGAACCCAACCGACCAATGTCACCCGGCATTTGGCCCTTGTGTACAAAGCTTGATGGTGTGATGGGCAGCAGCTCACAGTACAGCAAGGTGAGTATAATAGGAGATCCAGTAACTCCTGCCACCCTACTAGGCCCCTTGCACACGGGCGCCTCTGCTAAGCGGAATCCGCTTGCTTAGCGAAGATTTTTCTGCTAATACCTGCTGAGCAGGTGGATGACAGGTCCTCAGTATACATCTGGTTGTGTTATAATTGTATACAGTGCTCAGTATACAGCTGGTTGTGTTATAATTGTATACAGAGCTTAGTATACAACTGGTTGTGTTATAATTGTATACAGCGCTCAGTATACAGCTGGTTGTGTTATAATTGTATACAGCGCTCAGTATACAGCTGGTTGTGTTATAATTGTATACAGAGCTCAGTATACAGCTGGTTGTGTTATACACAACCAGCTGTGTATACTGAGCTCTGTATACAATTATAAAAACCAGCTGTATACTGAGCTCTGTATACAAATATAACACAACCAGCTGTATACTGAGCTCTGTATACAAATATAACACAACCAGCTGTATACTGAGCTATGTATACAATTATAAATGTATACAGGGCTCAGTATACATCTGGTTGTGTTATAATTGTATACAGTGCTCAGTATACAGCTGGTTGTGTTATAATTGTATACAGAGCTTAGTATACAACTGGTTGTGTTATAATTGTATACAGCGCTCAGTATACAGCTGGTTGTGTTATAATTGTATACAGCGCTCAGTATACAGCTGGTTGTGTTATAATTGTATACAGAGCTCAGTATACAGCTGGTTGTGTTATACACAACCAGCTGTGTATACTGAGCTCTGTATACAATTATAAAAACCAGCTGTATACTGAGCTTTGTATACAAATATAACACAACCAGCTGTATACTGAGCTCTGTATACAAATATAACACAACCAGCTGTATACTGAGCTATGTATACAATTATAAATGTATACAGGGCTCAGTATACAGATGGTTGTGTTATAATTGTATACAGAGCTCCGTATACAGCTGGCTATGTCTGGACATGGCAGAACTCCTGCGCAGTTCCTTACCATCCATTCAAAACAAAGCTAGCTAAATAACACGCGACAATCCCGCCTCCCTCGTCAGTCAGACATAAAGGCAAGGTCTGTGCCAGCATGGCAACCAATATGTCACCCGACAGCTGGTATACACAATAAACTCGGTTCCTACCTGTGCACGCTTAACCCCGTAGTTCCCGGGTAATGTTTATCTGGTTCCGCTGTACATTGTGGTGGATAATACTGGGGAAGGCTGTGCGCTGCAGGGAACAAGTCTCCCATTCCCGTTACAGCTTGCTGTGTGCACGGATGTCACCGTAGCATCACGTATCGGTGGGAAATAGCTAGAGGCGGGTGTTGCACATCTTGCTTGTCACAGCCCCGGCCACCACAAGAGGGCGCCAGTGCTTTTCGCTCCAGCAGGCCGCAAAGCCGCGGCCTCAATTACCGGCCAGTGCAGCCGACGAGATCGCGTGATCATGGGGGAGGAGCACGGAGACACAAGATTAATTTTGCTGTGCTGCCCCAGGCGCCAGGTTGCTAATTCTAGGCGAACCCTGCGTTAGCAGATAAACAGTTAGTTATAAGAAATATCTACAATAGAAAAATTATGCATATTAATAAATACCTCACAATTAATATATAAAATCCAAGTGCAATCTCTTCCATATAATAAGATAAAGTACACCAAAATGTTAAAAAAAAAATATCCAAAACCATTAGTGTAGGTAAAAATAAAACAATTCAATGGCAAATATCACTTGATGTGCACTAAATCTTCTCACTCAAAAGTGTCCAGGCATTGAATCATTCTTTCTATGAGAACCCCTTAGTATTGTCCCAGTCCACTGGACGAACACCTACCTTCTAAAGATGGCCCAAACTAATGTACATTCGATAAGTAGGCCTGTTCCCCTTGAGGGTGAATCTTAACCACTTGACCACTGGGCACTTAAACACCCTTAATAACAGACCAATTTTTAGCTTTCGGTGCTCTCATAGTTTGAATGACAATAACTCAGTCAGACAAAACTGTAACCAAATGACATTTTTGTCCTTTTTTTCCCACAAATAGAGCTTTCTTTTGGTGTTATTCGATCACCTCTGCGGTTTTTATTTTTTTTGCTATAAATGAAAAAAGAACAAAAATTTTGTAACAAATAATACATTCTATTATATTATGAAATTTTGCAAAAAAGAAATTTTTCTTCATAAATTTGGCCTAAAATGTATACTGCTACATATCTTTGGTAAAAAAAATAAAAAATGTTGGATATTATTTAGTCTGGGTGAAAGTTATGGGGGGGTCTACAAGCTATGGTACCAATTACTGAAAATTTATCAATTTCATCACACCTGATGTACTGACAGCCTCTTTCATTTCTTGAGACCCTAACATGCCAGAAAAGTACAAATACCCCCCAAATGACCCCTTTTTGGAAAGAAGACATTCCAAGGTATTTAGAAAGAGGCATGGTGAGTTTTTTAAAGTTGTCATTTTTTTCCTACAATTCTTTGCAAAATTAAGATTTTTTTTTTCCATCAAATTTTCATATTAGCGGGTTATTTCTCACACACAGCATATGCATACCACAAACTACACCCCAAAACACATTCTGCTATTCCTCCTGAGTATGGTGATACCCCATGTGTGAGACTTTTACACAGTGTGGCCACATACAGAGGCCCAACATGCAGGGAGCACCCAGGCCAATTCTGCCATTTCTCTCCTACATGTAAAAATCATCATTTATTTGCTAGAAAATTACATAGAACCCCAAAACATTATATATGCTTTTTAGAAAAGACCCTAGAGAATACAATGACGGTCGTTGCAACTTTTCATCGCGCATGGTATTTGCACAGCAATTTTTCAAACGCGTTTTTTTTGGAAATAAAACAGTTTTGTGCTTTTAAAAAAAAAAAAACATTAAAGTTAGCCCAATGTTTTTGCATAATATGAAAGATGGTTACGCCGAGTAAATAGATACCTAACATGTCACCCTTCAAAATTGCTCAAGCTTGTGGAATGGCGCCAAACTTTGGTACTTAAAAATTCCCATAGGCGACGCTTTAAATATTTTTACTGGTTACATGTTTTTAGTTACAGAGAAGGTCTAGGGCCAAAATTATTGCTCTCGCTCTAACGTTCGCAGAGATACCTCACATGTGTGGTTTGAACACCGTTTTCATATGTGGGCGGGACTTGCGTTTGCATTCGCTTCTGCATGCGAGCTCACGGGGACAGGGGCGCTGTATGCGCAGAGTATTGCCCAGAGTATTGCCCAGTATTGCAGCAGGGATGGCTGAGCAGGGAGGGATGGATGGATGGATCTGTGACTACATCTGTCATCTAGATCCAGCCCACAGCACTGCCGCTGACATCCGCTCCCTCCCCTCTCCTCTCACACTGTACCGATCGGTACAGAGAGAGGAGGGAGGAACGGGCGTCATTAAATGACGCCGGCTTGTTTACAAGTGATCGCTTCATCATTGAACGGAGCGATCACGTGGTAAATTGCCGCCATCAGCGGCGATTTACCGTGATCTGTGATGCGCCGGGTCCTCTGGACCCGGTGTTCACGGATGCTCCTGTGTGCGTGCCTCAGGGGGCGCGCGGGAGCACGATTCTGGGAAGCCGTTAATTAACGGCCACTTAGAATTGAGCAACCGCCCTGTAGACACACTTTCTCAATAGGGCGGTTGCAAAGTGGTTAACGTGTCTTTTATAGTATTAACTTACTAGGATGCATCACACCATCACTCAGAAAGATGAGACCAATGTGTTGCAATAGTTATTTTAGCGTTTTTTTTTTTTTAATTGTAAAAATATATGGAATGATGCATTTTGGGTATAATGTGTTGTTTTTTAGAAGCTAGGCATTCCCAATTTATATGCTAATGAATTTGTTTGACTGGTTTATGGAGTTCATGCAAGAGGAAATTATGTTGAGAGGAAGCAGGTGAAGGCAACAGCAACAAAAGACTTAAACTCAGACGTGCAGAAAACAAAGATAAGTAATTACAATCACATTAACTATGTAACCTTTTAGGACACAGTATATTAAACTTGTAGAACTATAAAACAATGATTCCTTAAATACTCAATTGTGCTCCATTCACATATTACAAACGGGACATTAGGAATGTGGGTAAACATAATGACATAGCAGGGACGTGGAGCTCTGTGTGTAAACACAGAGCTCCACGTCCTGTCAGGGGAGAGAGGAGACCGATCTGTGTCCCTTGTACATAGGGACACAATCGGTCACCCCCCTACCCCCACAGTTAGAACACAATACAGGTACACATTTATCCCCTTCCTCACCCCCTAGTGTTAACCCCTTCAATGCCAGTCACATTTATACAGTAATTAGTGCATATTTATAGCACTGATCGCTGTATAAATGTGAATGGCGCCAAAAATGTGTCAAGTGTCCGATGTATCCGCCATAAGGTCGCAATCCCAATAAAAAAAATCGCAGATCGCCGCCATTACTAGTAAAAAATAATAATAATAATAATTATGTCCCATATTTTTTTTTTTTTTTCACCAAAAATATGTAGAATATGTATCGACCTAAACTGAGAAAAAATAAATAAAAAATTGGGCTATTTATTATAGCAACAAGTAAAAAATATATATATTTTTTTTCAAAATTGTTGCTTTTTTGGTTTATAGCGCAAAAAATAAAAACCGCAGAGGTGATCAAATACCACCAAAAGAATGCTCTATTTGTGGGAAAAAAAAGGACGTCAATTTTGTTTGGGAGCTCAATTCGCATGACCGCGCAATTGTCAGTCAAAACGACGCAGTGCCGGAAGCTGAAATTTCACCTGGGCAGGAGGGGGTATATGTGCCCAGTAAGCAAGTGGTCAAATAAAAGGTATCTGCACACTAAAGCAGTAGTACTATACCAGTAGTGACTAACCGTATCTCGACCGTCGCACGCACATATACATTGACACAATGGCACTACTGGGCAGAAGGACGTATATATACATCCCCTTTAAGGAAGCGCCATTGTGCACGTGTACGCACAGCCGGCAACTCATGCATGCTCTCCCTCAGCTCCGCGAGACCCGCGCACTCTATCGCTGCGGGGATACCCGCAATCGTCTCACGGAGAAATACTAATGTGAACAAGCATCTCCTCGCTCTACCTAGTGACAATGACACTGATCTCCGCTCCATGTAATCGGAGCAGAGACCCGTGTCATGTCACACACAGCCCAACCCCCCTACAGTAAAACACTCACTAGGGCACACTTTTTTTTTTTTACTTTATATTTTATTCAATTTTATCTTGCACATACATGGTAAGAAAACGCAAGTAAAAAAATTACAAAACACATTTCTCTCCCCAAAGGAAATATACTTTATTTTATCTACCCATACCTTTTTATACCTCACCTCCCCCCAAATCCCCCACTACCTAATACCTGTACCTGTCTGCTACGGCTTAATTTTGGAGATCTGACTCACTTTTTGTGTCAGTTTCTGGTCCACAAAGGGGCCTGGCGGTCTCATCAGCCACCATTTCTTGGTGGATCAGTCAGACTGTCATGCAGGCCTATGCTCTTAGGGGGCGAGCGCCCCCCTTTCCGGTCACGGCACATTCAACCAGGGCAATCGATGCTTCATGGGCTTTCTGACATCAAGCGTCTGCCTCACAGGTGTGCAAGGCGGCGACTTGGTTGTCCGTTCACACTTTTTCCAAATTTTACAAGGTTGACATGAGTGCATCTTCTGATGCTTCCTTCAGCCGCAAGGTTTTGCAGGCGGCTGTTTAAAGTTGCACCTCCTCCGTTGAGGAGCTCTGCTTGTTTGGGGTGAAGTCGTTTGTTTTTACTGATACTGTTCCCACCCCTCATTTTTTTTACACTGCTTGGGGACGTCCCACTTGTCAAGTCTTGAGAAGGCTGTGTCCGTCCATGGACGATAAGAGAAAATAGGATTTTTTGTACTCCCTGTAAAATCCTTTTCTATGTCGTACATGGAGGGACACAGCACCCACCCACCCCTCCTTTTTAGGTTTGTACTGCTTGTTACGAACTGAGGCTGCATGCTGCAGAGAGGAGCGTTATGTCCGGAGGGACCGCCCCCTGGACGGGGCTGTTCAACTCTGTTAAAGTAACATGTATTTAATTATCTAACATGTTCTGCCTAGTCCTCTCCTGTGAACAGGAACATAACCCACTTGTCAAGACTTGAGAAGGCTGTGTCCATCCATGGACGACAGAAAATAATTTTACGGTGAGTACAACAAATCCTATTTCTCTGGTCGTCCGTGGATGGACACAGCCTCTTAATCCTTGACAAGTGGGTTATGTTCCCTGTTTACAGGAGAGGACTAGGCAGAAACATGTTACATATTAATATACATGTCATTTAAAAACAGAGTTGAACAGCCCCGCCCGGGGGAGCTGTCCCTCCGGACATAACCCACCTCCCTGCAGCATGCAGCCTCAGTTTAGTTTTGCCTAGCAAAGGAGGACGTATGGCTCCCATTCGGCCCAGCGCCCTGAGGAAAAGTTTTTTTTTTTTTGTTTTTTTTTTTACTTCTGTCAACTGTCTGCTGAGAGACGGACTGTATATTATAGACCCTTGTAGTCTTCTCAGTCCGGCCAGCGAGCTTGAGCACACCTTTGCAAAGAGGTTGGGTCTGCCAACAAAGTGAGCTTTGTTTCGAGGTCCGCACATGACTGGGCTGTGGTGTTGCCTCACTCACAGTGGACCGGGCCAACGGCTACCTCCATTGGGGTTGTACGTCTGTCTGGAATGCGTCAGTAAAGTCGTCACGTGGATGGTTAAGTACAGTCCCTCCCTCTTAGGTGGGGTGGTACGGCTGCCAATTCCAGGGGTTTGGGTATCCTCCCTTCCCTGCTCCCTTTTTCCCTCTGCTGTTTCATTGCTGTCGAGGTGGGGGCACCTTGTTGAGGGACTGTGCGCCTCAGTTCGTAACAAGCAGTACAAACCTAAAAAGGAGGGGTGGGTGGGTGCTGTGTCCCTCCATGTACGACATAGAAAAGGATTTTACAGGGAGTACAAAAAATCCTATTTTCTCTTATCGTCCATGGACGGACACAGCCTTCTCAAGACTTGACAAGTGGGACGTCCCCAAGCAGTGTAAAAAAATGAGGGGTGGGAACAGTATCAGTAAAAACAAACGACTTCACCCCAAACAAGCAGAGCTCCTCAACGGAGGAGGTGCAACTTTAAACAGCCGCTGTTTTTTAATGCTGGGGGTCCTTTTTTTTTGGAGGATTTGTGGACTGTGCAGCCTTTTTAGGCTTTTACTATTTAAATTGCGGCTTTTGCCGTCGTTCTGGCGCCATTTTTTGGGTGATTTTCAATTTCTATTGAAAATCTCATTGGCGGACATTTTGTTGTAGCCACGCTGTGATACAGCATATTTTTGCGGTCGGCCATTTTCCTGTGGCCGTGTCAGGCTCCATATGCTGCGCTCGGTGGCTATCTTGCCTAAGTCCTCGGCCTCTATTGCTGATTCCTACGGCGCTCAGCGCCGTTCTACTCAGCACACCACAGCATTACCTCGCAGCTACCTCACGGTATTCTCCTCACACACAGCTGTGTGCTGGAAACGGGCAGCGGCGCTGAGCAGTCTCCTCCAGGTGTGGTGAGTCTCCTGGATAACCCCCCCCCCCCCCCGGTCAGCGCAGCAAGAGTGGTGGGTTTTTGTTCAGGTCTGAACTGGGCCCTGGGAGTTTTTCTTATAATGGAGTCAATATCTGGTCCTTCTTCCCCAAAATGACAGGAGGCAGCTGGTACTTCTGCACCTGTTCTTACAATAGCTTTTGTTGGGCGTGCGGAGGTAAAGGGGGTAAAAAGCGTCCCCTCTCTCCAATGTCCCCTGGGGAATGCTCAGATTCAGACCAAGACCCGGCTGCGGCTCAGGTGCCTGTTCTGTTTTATCTAAAGACGTGGGCCAGGACCTTCCCTTGTGAGGAAGACGCTTTAACTGGGTCGGGGCATAAGGCACATGTCAGGGAGCTTATCAATGCTGTACGGGACTCCCTTAAGCTGCATAGTGCAGCTGAGGTATCCGCTGAGGGCTCGGTCTGTTTTGGATCACACAAATCAGACCGCTCTGTTAAGGTTTTTCCTTATGTGCCCTTCTTTGATAAATTCATTGATGCGGAATGAGGAAAGCCGCAGAAGGCTTTTGTAGTCCCTCACCGCTGGGCGGTTCGGTACCCCTTTGAGGAGAACCTTTTAAAAAAAAATTGACTTCTCTGGTGGTGGACCCTTCGGTTGCACGGTTAAATGAGGTACCCACTCTCCCTGTAGGGAACCCCTGCTTTCAAGGATCAGACTGATAGGAGATCCGAAGCACTGACCTGCTCCAAGTGTACCATGCTGGGGTCTGCCTTGTGGCCTACTGTGGCCACTACCCTGGTGTCTCAGACACTCACTGAATGGGCAAAGGAGCACCAACTCCCATCCGTGGTTATTAGACTGGCTGACCAACTGGTCCAGGGCCTTGTCTATGTCTGTGATGCTTCACTAGATGCAGCACCCTTGATATCCAGGGCTTCTGTTTTGGCGGTGGTTTTACGCCAAAATCACCAGGGTATATCAACTTTTGATCAGGGTCATTTGGGTAGTTTCTGTTGTCCCTTAGGACTTAAAAAAAGTAAACACAGTTGATTGATAATAAATGGTTTCAGCCAAACTCTAACCATGAGTGAAAGAAACATTTTTATGTTATCATTTATATTCTCTGAAAAATGGCCAAGAAATCATAAATTCAAATGTAAACGTATAAGCACAACTGTATATAATGCAGCTGTAAGCGGGATACAATATATTGTACATTCACATCAGTCCCTGCCCTTACAATCTTGGATCCCTACCTCGCATGCATATGTGCACGTACTGGGCCAGATTCAGCAAAGAAGTACGCCGGCGTATCTCCAGCCATAATTTCAAATGTGCGCCACCGCATCTTTGCGCCGATTCACAAAGCGATATACACCGAAAAACATGGCTTCAGCTGCCCGACGTAACTTGCCTACACCGGTGTATTGTGGGCGCATAGTTACGCTGGACGCATTCGGCGTTCCCATTATAAATATGCAGATGAGCAAGATACGCCGATTCATGAACGTAGATGCGCCCGGCCGCTTCATATACGCGCTTTGCGTAAGGCTTACGTCCAGCGTAAAGTTACCCCTGCTATATAAGGCGCAGCTAATGCAAAGGTATGGGCCAGGGAACGATGCCGTCAAATTTTACGTCGTTTACGTAGTACGTAAATAGGGCTGGGCGTAGGTTACGTTCACACGTCATAGGCATTGCGTGCCGACGTCACTTAGGGAGTATATGCGACGTGATTCTGAGCATGCGCGCACATGCCCAGTTCAGCCGGCCATTCATTAGCATGGGGTCACGATTAATTTAAATAGATGCCGCCCACCTCCTTCCTACTTTGAATTAGGCGGGCTTACGCCGGCCACTTTACGCTACGCCGCCACAACTTACGGAGCAAATGCTTTGTGAATACAGCACTTGCCTCTCTAAGTTGCGGCGATGTAGCGTATATTCGATACGCTACGCCCGCACAAAGATACACTACGCTACCTGAATCTGGCCCACTGTCTCTAAACCAGGGGTCTCAAACTCAAATTACCTGAGGGCCGCACGAAAAAGTTTTCATATCCCATGGGGGGCCACATGCAAACTTTCAAACTTCAAAAACAGTACTGGTGTCAGCGAACGTATTATTAACCCCCAGCACTGGTGTCAGCGGACGCATTATTAACCCCCAGCACTGGTGTCAGCGGACACATTATTAACCCCCACCACTGGTGTCAGCGGACACATTATTAACCCCCACCACTGGTGTCAGCGGACACATTATTAAACCCTAGTATTGGTGTCAGCGGACACATTATTAAACCCTAGTATTGGTGTCAACAAACGCATTATTAACCCTGACCACTGCACTGCACATGGACCAATGCACACGGACCACTGCACTGCACACGGACCACTGCACTGCACACGGACCACTACACTGCACACTGCCGACAGACCACTCACCATCAAGGCACAGCACATCAAGGCTCAGAGCCCAGCAAATTAGGGCACAGCACATCAGGGTACAGGTCACAGCACATCAGGGCACAGCACATCAGGGTACAGGGCACAGCACATCAAGGCACAGAGCCCAGCAAATAAGGGCACATGGCACGGCACATCAGGGTACAGGGCACAGCGCACATCAGGGTACAGGGCACAGCACATCAGAGCACAACAGGGTACAGGGCACAGCACAACAGGCCACATCAGGGTAAAGAGCACGGCACATCAGGACATGACCTATCAGGACATGGCACATTAGGGTACAGGACATGGCACATTAGGGTACAGGGCACATGAAACAGCACATCAGGGTACAAAGTCCAGCAAATCAGTGTACATGGCACACATCAGGGCACATGGGGCATATCAGGGCACATGAGAGCACATCAGGCACAGCACATCAGTACAGGGCACATGGCACATCAGGGTACAGGGTACCCTGATGTACAGAGCCCAGCACATCAGGGTACATGAGGCACATCAGGGTACATGGGGCACATGGCACATCAGAGCACATTGTTGAGCGGGGGAGGTTCTGCGGATCGGAGTTGTTGAGCGGGGGGGTTGCAGATCAAAGTTGTTGAGCGGGGGGGGGGGGGGTTCCACGGCTCGGAGTTGTTTAGCGGAGATTTACCGCGAGTCGCGGGGATTCGCGGGACTTTTGCCGTGATCGTGGGACCGCGGGATTTACCGCAAATCGCTTCCGCGGCACCCGCCCTGCCTGCGGGCCATTTTTTACCAGTCCGCGGGCCGTAAATGACCCGCGGGCCGGTACTTTGAGACCCCTGCTCTAAACTCTTCCAGCTTGTGGAACTGATGTACCCAGAGAAAATCCACACAAACTCCATGCAGGTACAGTGAGTTTTATAAATTGATTTTCATTTTAATGAATGAAATAAGTATTCGACCCCTTTAGTACTTGGGTGGCAAAACCCTTGTTTGCAATTACAGAGGTCAGGCATTTCTTGTAGTTGACCACGAGGTTTGCACACATCTCAGAAGGGATTTTGTCCCATTCCTCTGCAGATCCTTACCAAGTCATTAAGGTTTAGAGGCTGACGTTTGGTAACTCGAACCTTCAGCTCCCTTCGCATATTTTGTTATGGGAGACCTTAATGTGCTTTTTCTTGAGCCACTCCTTTGTTGACTTGAGCATGTGTTTTGGGTCATTGTCATGCTGGAAGACCAATCCATGACCCATTTTCAAAGCCCTGGCTGACGGAAGGAGGTTCTCACCCAAGATTTGACAGTACATGGCCCTCTCAATCGTCCCTTTGATGCAGTGAAGTTGTCCTGTCCTCTTAGCAGAAAAACACCCCCCAAAATGTCTCCACCTCCATGTTTAACAGTGGGGATGGTGTTCTTGGGGTCATAGGCAGCATTCCTCCTCCTCCTCCAAACATGGGGCGTTGAGTGGATGCCAAAGAGCTTGATTTTTTGTCTCATCTGACCACAAGACTTTCACCCAGTTCTCCTCTGAATCATTCCTCTGAAACAAACTTCAAACGGGCCTGTACATGTGCTTTCTTGGGCATGTTGATGGGCGCTGCATGATTGGCCGATGTTGCATTTGTGAGCTTGTTTTCAACCTCTTTCTGCTACCACTTTATTAATTATTGCTGTTTGCAGAAAAAATAAGAGGTTAATATGAGTCGAATAGTAATGGTAATGTCACCTTGTTGCCTTTAAAGGGGTTGTAAAGGTATTTTTTTTTTTTTTCACCTTAATGCATTAAAGTGAAAACATCAGATGATGCCGGCCCCCAGCCCCCGTTTTACTTACCTGACCCTTCGAAAGTCCTGTGCTCGCCCCGTCATCTTCCTCGAGTCGAAGCCCAGCCGTTGATTGGCTGCAGTGGATGTATTGAAAGCAGCGCAGCCATTGGCTGGCGCTGCTGTCAATCACATCCAATGACTTGGCGGGCCGGGCCCGAGTGATACAGAGGCGGCTATAGCTCGCTCGCATGTCTGTGTGTAGTTGTTGCGGGACAGCAGCCGAGGGACCCCAGAAGACCAGGATCGGGTCCACTGTGTGCAAAACGAACTGCACAGTGGAGGTAAATAATTTTTTAAGAAAAAAAAAAAATGTCTTTACAACTCCTTTAACGTTCATGCTGCATATTTGACTGCTGTGTGTAGAAACCTGGTATGTACATGCTTGTAGGTCAGTGACTTCCCAAGTTGTGTAGGAATTAGAAATATGACTGGAACACAATTTACTGAAATATGTGTATTTAAACACAAGAAGGCGATGGCAACTAATGTATTTTCTCTTATTGTCCATAGACGGACACAGCTCCTTAAAGGAGTCAGCAGCTACAAAAGTGTAGCTGCTGGCTTTTAATAAACACTCACTTAACTGCTCCTGCGTTCCAGCGATGCGCCGACCGGGGCTCCGCTCCTCTCCCCCCCTCCCCAGTCGGCGTCTCCATCCCGACTGTGGGCACCCAGCCGTGACAGCCTTCGGCTTCACGGCCGGGCACCCACTGCGCATGCGCGCACGGCGCGGCTCGTCGCTGATTGGACAGGCGATTGCCTAGGACCTGTCAGTGTCCTAGGCCATCGCCTACAGGGAGGGGCTGAAATAAGGCGATTACGCCTCTCGCCTTATCAGCCCCTCGGCGGAAGCAGGAAGTGGGACAGGAAGTCCCACTCCTACTGAAGCCCCCACTCCCCCCCCCCCAAAAAATTACATGCCAAATGTGGCATGTATGGGGGTGAGGAGTGGATTAAGAGGAAGTTCCATTTTTGGGTGGAACTCCTCTTTAAATCTTAACAAGTGAGTTATGTTCCTGTTCATAGGAGAGAACTAGGCAGAACATGTTAGTTATCCTAAAACATATAACTTTAGCAGAGTTGAACAGCTCCACGCAGGGGGTGGACCCCCCTCTTGCAGGGTGAGCGGTTTCTCTTTGGGCCCAGCGTCCTGAAGACATTTTTTTTCGTGATTCTTATATCAACTGCCGGCTGGGTGACAGGCTGGATATTATAGATCCTTGTAGATTCCCCAGTCCGGCCATCGAGCGTGAGCAGATCTTAGCTACACGCTGGTTCGGCCACGACATACCCCATGGCTCCAGGGGTGGCCAGTGAGCATATTTTTCGGGGCCCACATATGACTGTTGTCTCACTCACAGTGCACCGTGCCGACAGCTACTCTGTTCCTTCGGTTGTGAGTCTGTCAGGTACACGCCAGCAAGTCCTCGCAAGGATGGGTAAGTACGGTTCCTCCTGCTTCGGTGGGATGGAGCAGCTGGGCACTCCCGGAATTAAAGGGTTCTCCTGTCCTCCCTGTCCCTGCTCTCTGTCGCCCTTTCCCCTCCTGTCCTAGGGCCCGTTGCGACCGGGGTGTACCTGTGGGGGGACTCCGGGTCCCTGTGGGGTGCCAGGGTCTGCTTTCTGTGAGGGGGGGTCTGTCTCCTGGGAAGTCTCTGCACGGCCTTTTCGTCCTCATCGTGGGGCTCACGCGCCATTTTTTGCAGCGCCAATGCCATTTATTTGTGACTGCTTTCTTTATTAAATTTTCCGTTGGCGGACATTTTGTAGTGACCGCGCTGTGGTGCAGGTCGGTATTGCGGGCGGCCATTTTCTTGTGGTCCGCACCTTTTTATCTGAGGCATCTGACGGTCATTTTGGAGTGGGTTTTGGACTCTAGCGCTGGCTTTCTAACAGGTTTTTTTCCCTCACAGTTTTTTCCTCACACACACACGTTGTGTATACAAAGAAGGCGAGCATCAGTGCCGAGCCGTCTCCCTCTGGGTGGTGAGCCCTAAGGGCTGTGAATTTGGAATCAGTATCTGGCCTTTCTTCCCCTAAATTGCCAGAGTCCGCAAACGGTGCACCTGCGATTCCCATGGATATGCTTTCGGCAGTCCTGGAATCAATTGTTGCTAGGGTGGAAGCGGCGTGCGGGCGTAAGGGGTGCCCCCTCCCCCGCCATCTTCTGGGGAATGCTCTGACTCGCATTCAGGCCTGGCTGCGGCTTCGGACCCCTGGTTCTGGTATGTCAGAAGATGCGGACTAGGACCTCACTGGTATGTTTTTGCATGTTGTATAGACCCTGACCAGGTCTTTTGGGCTGAAGCACACCTCCCCTCCTCATTGCCTCTTATTAGTGGCCACCAGTGCATAGGAGGAATCCCTTCAGTTTTCCCATATAGAGGAGTTTATCTTCCATGGTTGAGACACAGGATCTTTCATTCTATTACTAGGGTATGACCCACTAATTCGGGGTACTTTGTTGCAGTAAGTGGGCTTAGCACTATATGACCATATATTGTGACCAAACCCCCGTATTTTTGAATATGTTCAGGTGTTTTTAACTAGCCTTGCAGGATAAATGTAATTTTTGCATGTGTGCGCTATAACCTGTTTTGTATTCCCTGGTGAGGAGGACCCCTCGTCCGGTTCAGTGCAAGACAGGGCACTTGTGAGTGCACTTATTGATGCTGTGAGGGACTCTCTCAAGCTGGAGGATGCCTGTCTCTTTTGGGTCGCACAAATCTAACCACTCTGAAAAAGTTTTTCCTTTATGTTATTTTCTTTGATAAGTTCATAGATAAGGAATGGGAACGGCCGCAGAAGTCCTTTGTGGTCTCTCCGTTATCCTTTTGAAAAAATGGGCATCTCCTCCTGTTGTGGACCCCCCGGTCTCTCGGCTAAATAAGGTAACCACTCTCCCAGTAGAGGGGACCCCTGCCTTTAACCACTTGCTTACTGGGCACATATACCCCCCTCCTGCCCTGGTGATATTTCAGCTTCCGGCACTGCGATTGATCGTGGCTCCCAAACAAAATTGACGTCCTTTTTTCCCCACAAGTGGAGCTTTCTTTTGGTGGTATTTGATCGCCTGTGCGGTTTTTATTTTTTGTGCTATAAACAAAAAAAAGAGCGACCATTTTTTGAAAAAAATACAATATTTTTTACTTGTTGCTATAATAAATATCCCAATTTAAAAAAAAAATAAAAATTTTTTTCTCAGTTTAGGGCGATACGTATTCTACATATTTTTGGTAAAAAAAAACAAAAAACGCAATAAGCGACTGGTTTGCGCAAAAGTTATAGCGCTTACAAAATAAGGGACAGAATTTTTTTATTTTTTACTAGAAATAGTGGCGATCTGCGATTTTTATTGGTACTGCGACGTTATGGCTGACACATCAGGCAATTTTGACACATTTTTAGCGCCATTCACATTTATACTGCGATCAGTGCTATAAATATGCACTAATTACTGTATACATGTGACTGGCATTGAAGGGGTTAACACTAGGGGGGGTGAGGAAGGGGTTAAATGTGTATCCTAGGTGTGTTCTAACTGTGGGGATAGGGGGGGTGACCGATCTGTGTCCCTATGTACAAGGAACACAGATCGGTCTCCTCCTCTCCAGAGATAGGACGCTGTCTCTGTGTAAAACGGCAATGAGAGATGATCTATGAGATCATCTCTCATTCGCCGCACAGATCACATCGCAAACGGCCACTCTGATTGGCCGTTCACCACGATCTGTGATTGGCTGTGTCCAAGGGACACGGCCAACACAGGGCTTCCCCGCAGCGCCCTCTGGAGCGCGCGCTGGGAACGCCCAGAGGGGCGGCCGTCTTTTGACGGCAGGTTGGATATTCAGACCCGCGCTGTAGCCGTCATTCGGCTATAGCGCTGATTTTGAAGTGGTTAAGGATCCTACTGATAGGAGGTCCGAAGCTGCGACCCGTTCCTGTTCACCATGCTGGGGTCTGCGGTGCGGCCTATTTTGGCTGAAACTTTGGTGTCTGACGCTTGCTGAATGGGCAAAGATTTTGCGCCAGACAATGAAGGAGCATCAGCTTTCCCCTGAGTGTGTGAGGTTGGCTGACCAGTTGGTACGGGCCTTGTGTAAGTCTGTGATGCCACTCTGGATGCAGCTCCCTTGATCTCCAGAGCCTCTGTATCAACGGTGGTATTACACCGCCTGATTTGTCTGAAATGCTGGTCTGCTGACCAAGCATCCAAAAAAGCTCTAGCAGATTTGCCTTTCAAAGGTGAGAGGCTTTTTGGTACCTCGCTGGATGACATTATTAAGGATGTCACTGTAGGTAAGAACAAACTGCTCTCTCAGTCCTCTAAGGAGAAGGAGCCGTGCCGTAAGCTGGGGCCCTCCTATTCCGCGCAGAAGCAGTATTTTCATCAGTCTGGGTCAGCTGGCAAATCCTCCCAGTCTGACCAAGCTCCAGTTGGGGGACAGAAGCGTCCCTGGGTGCGCAAGCCAAACAAGCCTGATACCGCATGACGTTTTGCCCCCGCCCGAATCAAGGGTGGGGGGACGATTTTGTGGGTTTGCAGCTTGGTGGATCTCCCTGCTCTCCGACCAGTGGGTCTGCGAGGTGATGGTCGTTACATCCGGAGGTGTTTCAACTGCTTTACCGGAGGTGGGGCACACTGGACGTTGATCTCCTGGCCTCTCCACTCAATCACAAGGTGTCGTGGTTCGTGGCCAGGTCCAGAGATCTATAGGCAGATGCGTTGGTGGCCCCGTGGGGTCAGTATTGGCTAATTTATGCCTTTCCCCCACTGAAGTTGCTTCCTTGTCTGCTCCGCAGAGTGGACACAGAGGCGATCCCGGTGATACTTTAAATTGTACGTTGGGTATAGCTTATTGGACTTGGCAAATCTCAGCGCCTCCAGGCCCTCTTCCACCTGCGCCACAGGGTCCACCAAGTTCAACACCGGGTTACCAGGATGGCACATCACCCTATCAATGTGTTGAAGCTGGAAAGCCAGATAATACAGCCAAGGGCTTGGCAGAGCAAGCCCTCCTACCTCTTTCTGGCGTTGAAGCATATCCAGCTTCACCCTCGCCACCAAATTAAGCCATATAAGGGACCTAAAAATAGAATTAATAACTCTAAACTGTTTAAGAATGACAACCATGGTGGAATTGTGCAGCACATAAAGGAGCTGTGGCATCAAAATAACTTTTATAAGATTTATTCTGCCCACAGGGGACATTTTCAGTTTGGACCACACCTTCACCCGATCCCTGCAGCGATTCAGCAGCGGGGACAGATTGAAAGCGAGATAGTCCAAAGGGTTAGGTGTAACCTGGATCCCCAGATACCTGAATTCTGTGGAATACAGGAATATCAAGTAAACATGTCAACTGTGAGCCTGGTTTCCTATCTAGGAGCATGAGAGAGGACTTGGTCCAATTAATCACCAACCCAGAGTAACGGCCAAAAGTCTGGATAACCTCCATTGCCTCCCCTATTAACGACTCTGTGTCACCCAAAAGGAGCATGGTGTCATCAGCATAAAATATACATTTTTCTTGGTGTTCCCCATATTGAAAGCCCTTAATATTCGCATGGGCACGAATCCGCGTGGCCAGCGGTTCTATCGCTATCGCAAACAATAAAGGGGATAAAGGGCACCCCTGTTTGGTGCCCCGAAAAAGATCAAAGTGACTCTCTAATGGCTGCCTTTGGGGAGATATATATTCGCCCCAAACCCAAATTTCCATAAAACGGCCCATAGGTAAGACCATTCTATACTATCAAAGGCCTTATGGGCTTCAAGGGAGAGCAGAGCCCTGTCTCCCATGTTATCAGATATGCGCTGCATGTTGATAAATAATCTGCGTAAATTAATAGCCATGAACTTCTGAGGCATGAACCTTGCCTGATCTGAGTGTATTGTGGTCGAGATGGCAGTATTCAGCCGCAGGGCAAGAACCTTGGCCAAAATTTTCACGTCAGATTGCAGAAGGGATATCGGCAGGGATAGGGGATCTTTTCTAGGTTTCAATAGTAAGACTATTATGGCTTTGGACATAGGAGGCAGGCACCCAGCTGATTTGGCCCCATCAAACAACTCTAACAACCTAGGCAGTAATTGTGCCCCATATTGCTTATACACCTCGATCGGTATTCCATCCTCCCCTGGTGCCTTGGAGTTGGGGAACATGCTGGTCGCCACCTGAAGCTCCTCAACTGTCAGAGGAGCATCCAGGTGTTGTCGAGCAGCGTCAGTCAGAGTAGGGAGGTCGATACCGTCAACATATTCCCAAAGGCAGTCACCAGTATAATCCTGCCGGGAGCGATAGAGGTCCTGGGGGACCAGGAGGAAGATGGCGGCGTGGCTCAGGAGGGGGAAGCAAGGCCGGCGGGAGACACCGCGATGCTGCTGGAAGCAATCACACTTTGCCGCACCTCTCTAGCCACACAAATAGAAGAGGTCAAAGTGGATATCTCCCACCTCAGACAGGACCTGCACAAGCTCCGAGATCAGGTGAAGACAGCGGAGACTCGCCTGAGCACCATTGAAGATGCGCTTCCGCCAGAGCCCCCGCAGATTATATTGCCCTCAACATTGAGTCCCTTTTTTCCCTGATCAAGGCCAAGCTCCGCGCATGGACCCTGTTTTCCATTAGGGGTGGGGGTCGCATTAACCTTATAAAGATGGTCCTTTTGCCCAAGGTACTATGGGCTAGATTCAGGATGGAGAGCGGATCTTTGTGCGGGCGTAACGAATGTCATATATGTTACGCCGCCGCAACTTTTCCAGGCAAGTGCTTTATTCACAAAGTTGCGACGGCGTAGCGTAAATGGCCCGTCGTAATTCAAATTGGACGGGCAGGGGGCGTGTGGTATTTAAATTAAGCGCGATCCCGCGCCGAACGTACTGCGAATACGCCGGCCGTGAATGTATCCTAGTGCGCATGCTCCAAATCCCGTCGCAAATTGTCAATGAAAATGACGTGAACGTAACTTACGCCCAAGCCCATTCTGAATCGACTTGCGCAAACGACGTCTGTCCCGACGTCCATACTTAACATTGGCTGCGCCTCACTAAAGCAGGGGTAACTTTACGCCAGGCGTAAGCCTAACGTAAACGACACATGTAGATACGCCGGGCGTACGTTCGTGAATCGGCGTATTAGGCTCATTTGCATATTTTAGACCGGAATGCCACTTAGCGGCCAGCGTAAATATGAAACTAAGATATGACGGCGTAAGTGACTTACGGCGGTCGTATCTTAGCAACATTTAAGCGTATCTCATTTAAAGCATACGCTTAAAGTTGCACTGGCTCAGATTAGGACTTACGACAAAGTATCTACTGATACGCCCGTCGTAAGTGTTCCTGAATCTAGCCCCATATGTTCTCTGGCATTCCCCAGCATATCTCCCTCTCAAATACCTCAAAGCATTGGAAGCTCTCCTTAAACCATTTGTTTGGGGAAATAACAGGCATAAACTGTCCTGGCAGTCACTCAAAAATCCGATGGATATGGGGGGGCGCAGCTCTGCCGGACTTTAACCACTATTATATTGCGGCTCAGCTCTCTCAATTTTTTCATCTAGATAAAACAGACAGCGAACGTTTAAGAACCTTATTATGTCCAAGATGGGCGCAGCGCACCGGAGACCTGCTTTATGCCATAGTGCTAGGGACAGGTAATACTGATTCAGGTAGCGAAGTCAAGCCCCTTTTGCATCACTACAGGTGTATATGTGAAATAGCATCCACCAAAATTGGGATCCCGACTCATAATGACTACACGCCACTGTGGCATAACAAACACTTGACAGAATTCTGTGCCATTCAGAGTCCTGGGATTTGGAGTCCAAAACCTTTAATAGGCTCAGGGAGGAATATACACTCCAAAATCACATGCTCTTCAGATTTCTTCAGGTGCGTCATGGTATTCAAGCTCAGTTCCCACAGTCAATTCCGCATCCTACCCCTAATCCCATTATGACCTTTGCCAGAAGCTCAGACCCAAAAGGCCTTATTTTGTCGTTTTAAAATATGCTGTCCACCCCTGTGTTCGGTAAGGTTGCCTATGCTCTCAAACCCCGTGGGAGAGGGAGGTAGGCCACTTGAGGATGAGGAGTGGGAGGAGGCACTAGAATCCTGTAGGGAGGTATCCCCCAGATTTTCGGATAGGCTGACTCAGATCTATATTTTGCATAGGGCATACCTCACCCCTTTCAGGTACAGAAGGGAGCAATCCACCCTGTGCCCGATGTGTGGTGTGGAAACTGGCACATTCTTTCTCCTGTGGTCCTGCCCCAGAATTCAGGGCTTCTGGACTACACAACAACATGGGCTCACCCTTAGCTCTGGACCCCGAACAGTGTCTTCTGTGTATTTTCCCAGATGTTCTGGACAAACACACCAACATTTTCTTGCAGGAGACACTGTTCTTGGACAGAAAACATATTGCCAGGAAGTGGATGAGACCATTAGCCCCTAAAATTACAGAGTGGAAGGTGGAGGTTAATGTGAGGTTAATGTGACGCTGCCCTATAAAAAATGCATATACATCAACAGAGGGTGTCCGACTAAATACAACAAGATATGGGACCGCTGGTTGAATGATTCTGACACTACACATAATCGGGGAGGGGTATCTCCGCACGTGTACAACATGATTGGTGTTGCTATGTTGTCGCCACCCCATTGGTCAGTATGTGAGTCCTAACTTTACTTATAAACTTTGCCAACAATCAATAAGTGCATTGTATATTGCATTGTGTGAACAGACTGTTGCTACTTTTTAAGTATTGGTGTCACATGTATGTCACTGTGCCTCATATGTACATGCTGTTTTTTTAATTAAAAACCTTTGTTTAAACTAAAAAAAAAAAAAAAAAAAAAAGGTTTTCGCTCAGCCGTGGAGAAGGTAATTCTACTCAGGGCATCTTGAGCAGAAACCCATCCATCCCTATGGTCTTCAGTGGGGTCAGCAATAGGGCTGCAACTGATGATTGTTTTCATAATCTATTAGTTGGCCGATAATTTTTTTCGATTATTTGGATAATATCCTTAAAAAAAATGGGCTAATTTGTTGTTGGGCAGATTACAAAACACAAATTTCCGCAAAAACACATTACATGCTTTTCTGCAGCTTCTCCATTGGAAAACATGTTAATGAACTGTAGTATGTTTCTGAAAAAAGCACCAAAAAACAGAGGTGTGAACCCAGGCCTGAGATGTTTAGTAACATAATGGGGTTAAAAAAACTAAAATAAGTACAAGAAGAGCAAATAATCGCTACTGTAAGGGGTTAATTTTTTTTACTGTGGGACAGTGAAAGTAATATTTTCATTAGCGATTTGCTTTTGCTTTTTTGTACTATAAAGGGCTAATTTTTTTTTTAACCCCATTATGTTACTGGCCAGTGGCATAACAACCAGGGGGGCAGGGGGTGCGCCTGCCCCGGGGCGCTGAGCTGAGGGGAGCGCCAGCGACTGGCAGCTCTGCGGATAGTATAGTGAGCGGTTCCTCCACTGAGCGCACAGCCCCCCGCCGGTACCTCCCAGCGGCCGGCACGGGCACGCCTGGAAGGATACAGGGGATGCCCTGTTTGGCATAAAACGGAGGCTCCAAGATGGCGACGCACTCTGCAGTCCAGCGGCGCCTGCAGGGACTCCCGCTCAGCCAAGCAAGTAAGTGTCACTGGGATGTGATGCAGGGAGAGAATGGTTTAGCAGAGGCAGGGTGTGTGCTGGGGAAGACCTGGGACAGGCTGCATGTCCCAAGTCTTCCCCAGCACACACCCTGCCTCTGCCACAGGCTGAGGCTGGGACTCCGCTGGAGTAGAGTGTTGGCCCGGCCCGGTCCATAGCTTAATAGGGAGCTCCACACTGCAGCCCTGATATCATGTTTATATAAGGGGGGGGGGGGGCGGAAAAAAAAATCTGCCCCGGGCGCCCATGACTCTGGTTACGCCACTGTTACTGGCCGATTAATCGATTATGAAAATTGTAATCGATTATTTTCATAATCGTTTAGTTATAATGCATTAATCTCCGTAATGAACAACCCTCGTAAAAAGGCCTTAAAAGTCCCCCAAGCCACCCCAGCATTGGGGGAGTCCGCCTGGCCCCCAGGTCCCCCAGAAGTCAGCAATTTTTCGTGCTATCCTGGCTGGGTCTGGCAAAAGATTAAGCCAAAAGGCATTTAGCTTCCATGGGACTCTAAGCAGTGATGAAGGAGGGGAAAACTCCAACACCAGAATCAGCGGGGCATGATCTGAAATACCTTGTATTGCATAGGATATCTCCGCCATTGCGCTTACTGCAGCGACCAAACACAGGCACAATTCAATACGTGATAGAGACATGTGTTTTGGAAAAACATGAAAACTGGCGCTTCCCCGGGTTTCTACTCCTTCACAAATCCACCCACGGCCCTTAGTGTCCACCACATTATCAAATTCCTGGTAATCCAGGCACCCATGTATCAAAACACTCAGGCGCCGTACACACGGCAGAGAACCTCGACGGGCAGAACACATCGTTCCGCCCGTCGAGGTTCTCTCCCGGCCATCGAATTCGGCGACCCGCCCGTCGGGAATGGCAACCAGCCATTCTTCCAGGCGGGCCGTCGAGGAAATAGAGAGCGTGCTCTCTATTTCGGCTCGACGGGCTTCCCGACGGGAAGCTCGCCGAGACCGTACACACGGCCGAGGTCCTCGCTGGAATGTGCATTCCAGCGAGGTTCTCGCTGATTTTCAGCGAGAACCTCGGCCGTGTGTACGGCGCCTCACCCCTCTGGAAAAGGAGGTGTGAGTGGAGTGATCAGCTTTGCCCACCCACCGAAAGTTAAAGTGGAGCTCCACCCTATTTTTAAATATGTGTTTAAACAAATGGCATACTCTAATGCAGTACAAAACAGACGTTTTTATTTGTGACAGTACCTTTTGATTACAGCATCTGTTACTCGGCTTCCTGTCCCCTATTCTGCGGGTATTCTGCGGGTAGTGCATCATATCCTTCACCCGCACTGTGTCCTGGGAGCTTTTCTCATTGCTCCCAGGAGCCTCGCCACCATCTTGCTACACTCCTGCACAGTAATGATAGAGTGAGAAGGGGCAAGTGGACATCTTGTTACACCCAAAAGAGTTCTAGATTTCACAATTATTTTCAACACAAAACGGAGCTTATATGCTTAAAGGGGTGTTCCAGCTCAAAATTGTGTTTATTAAAAGTCAGCAGCAAAAAGTGTAGCTGCTGGCTTTTAATAAACACTCACTTACCTGCTCCTGCGTTCCAGCGACGCGCCGACCGGGGCTCAGCTCCTCCCCCCCCCCCCCTCCCCAGCCGGCACCTCCATCCCGACTGTGGGCACCCAGCCGTGACAGCCTTCGGCTTCATGGCCGGGCACCCACTGCGCATGCGCGAGCCGCACTGCGCATGCGCGCGCTGCTCGCCGCTGATTGGAGAGGCGATCGCATGGGACCTGTCAGTGTCCCATGTGATCGCCTACAGGGAGGGGCTGGTGTAGGCGATTAAGGCTTAATCGCCTAACCAGCCCTTCGGCGGAAGCAGGAAGTGGGACAGGAAGTCCCACTCCTACTGAAGCCCCCACTCCCCCCCCAAAAAAATTACATGCCAAATGTGGCATGTAAGGGGGAGGGGATTAAAAAAAAGTAAAATTTTAGGGTGGAACTCCTCTTTAACCACTTAAGACCCGGACCAATACGCTGGCAAATGACCCAAGGGGTTTTTGCGATTCGGCACTGCGTCGCTTTAACAGACAATTGCGCGGTCGTGCGACGTGGCTCCCAAACAAAATTCGCGTCCTTTTTTTCCCACAAATAGAGCTTTCTTTTGGTGGTATTTGATCGCCTCTGCGATTTTTATTTTTTGCGCTATATACAAAAATAGAGCGACATTTTTGAAAAAAAATCAATATTTTTTACTTTTTGTTATAATAAAAAACCAATAAACTAAATTTTAGTCAAACATTTAGGCCAAAATTTATTTAGCCGCATGTCTTTAGTAAAAAAAAAATCGCATTAAAAAAAAATTAGCTACCTAGCGGGAACAGCGACACTAATACAGCGATCAGAAAAATGATCGCTTAGTGACGCTGGCAATAGGGAGTGAAAGGGTTAACTAGGGCAGTGATCAGGGGGTTAAAACTTTATTGGGGGGGGTGGGGGGGGCTACCCTGACACTACTGACTGTCTGACTGTCACACTGTCTGTCACACTGACACTAAATACAGTAATCATACATGATTACTGCATTCAGTGACACTGTGACAGGGGGGAGGGGGGGGGGGGGGCGATCGCGGGGGTTAAATGTGTGTGTGTAGTGTAGTGTTGGTGCAGGACTTACTTGTTCTGTAGTGATCTCTCCTCAGCGGCGCTTGAAACAAACGCCGAGGGAGAGATCACGTCGCTTCCTCCTTCCTGTGTTTACACAGGAGGAGGAAGTGACAGGTCAGGCGGGCGCGCGCATTGGCTGGGAGCGATCCGGAGGGGGCGGATGAAAACGGATAGCCGCCCCCACTTGTCGGATCGTTCCTGCAGCCGCGCGGACCGCCGCATGTACGGGGGGGGGGTCCGATCGGACCCCCGATCCCCCCCAAGGCACCAACGTATATATACGTTGATGTGCCTGTCGGTGCCATTCTGCCGACGTAAATGTACATGCGGCGGTCCTTAAGTGGTTAAATACAGTATCCGTTTTGTGTTTAAAATAACTGAAGTTTAAAACTCCGGTGGATGTAACAATATGTCCGCTTGCCCCCTTCTCACTATCATTATTGTGCAGGAGTGCAGGGTATAGCAAGATGCGGCGACGGAACTGAGCATGTGCGGGAACGAGAGGCGGTGAATGCTGGGAGTTCAGCATTCACCAAAACAAGGAAGTAAGTGCTTGTAGGCTTCTCATGCGCACAAGCAAAAAGGAAACGGCTTTCCGGACGAAATAAGTTATGATTACAGAAATCGCTGTGCGGATGATTAGAAACGGCAGAGAAGTGAGTAACTCATTTGATATGCTTTCAATAATATAATGGCAAAAAAAAAGGGGGGGGGGCCGTGGGAGATCCGCTTTAAGACATGATACTGTATCAGGGGTGAGATGAGTCTCCTGCAATGCACATATGGCCGGAAGGTATTTTTTCAAGGACGTGGTGACCATTGTGCGTTTTGAGAGGGTCACCAAGCTCCCTAACGTTCCAGGACACCACATTAAGTACATTCAGCACTCCTGCCATAGTAGATACAAAATTCTGCATGTAAAGGGTAATACATTCCAAATCAGCGTATACCACTTCCCCTCCTCCTCCAACCCCTAGGTGGGCAGTCCGTAGATGAGGTAACGCCCATAAAGTCAGAACGTGAAGGTGTTGTCCTGTATTGTACTGTAGAAGGAACTCCAAACTGCTAGAACCTCAGAGTACAATAACATTCCAACTTTAACATGAGCAATTCTTGAAAAAGAACACCACCAGGTGTTTTTTATGGATACCTGAAAATCCGATATTATGCACAGTCTTTTTTGCCCCGACCCCTCAATTTTCAGCCCCGACCCCCTTTGAGAGGCTTGTATTGGAGGGATCCACACGCCAAGGTCTGATTTTGGACATATATTGGCTGCTCAACTCCTACTCCATCTCTACTCAGGGTAAGCATACCTACATGCTTCGCTGGGAAAAGGTACTGGGAGGAGATCCCGGAGGCGACTTGGCAGACGATCTGGTGCCAGGCAGCCAAAAGCTCTTTTTGCACACTCTACAAGGAGAACGCTTATAAAAATCTCTACTTTTGGTACCTCTATGCTATCTATCCCTCCAGCTCAGACAGATGCTGGCGCTGTCAGAGAGACAAGGGGACTCTGTACCACATTTATTGGACCTGCCCCAAGATTGTGCCTTTCTGGACAGAAACACAGCTTTTGTTGATCCGGCTTTTAGGGGTACAGGTCCCCAGTACCCCAAAATTATTCCTCCAGCTGGTCTCACCTCTGCAAATTCCCAAATGTTCTAAAACACTGCTCAGACATGTCCTGAAGGCTGCGAAGTGTCTGATTACCCTGCACTGGAAGCGCTAATCTCCACCCTCCCAGGCAGACCTATATGCTAACTCTCCTCCCAAAAAGTACAAAGTTACACTCAAGTAACCAATGTGTATAAAAGTGAGAACAAAGATAAGAACCTGTATGTCCACGATATTTAAAGTTAGGTTATCAACCTTAACGTGCAAAAGGTGAATACAACAGTGAATGGTGATCACAATCTTCTATAAAACATATGTGAATAAATCTACCACTGTGTTGGTAGGTTTCCAATATAATGAACACAATCACAGAAATTAAAAACAAATATCAATATATGTGAGTCCATCTGCCCTGAAGGAAAAATGAGTTGATTGGACCTTCCCAGTAAGTTTGAATGAACTACTACACTTCAGGAAGTAGTAAATATAAGTCCATCGGCCTTGGAGGTGATATCAATCAAACCACATCTCCCAGTGAATTAGATTAAACTGGTACACTTCAGGGAACACAATCCAATATCATGGAAATTAGGATTATATCAAGGTACTCTTACCAGATCAGATGGACCCGTGACTCACCATACGGTGGAGGGTCTAGAGAGCTTGAACAGGCCGATGGTCCTGTTTGGTTATCCTCGGTATGGTGTCATCAAGGAGGTCATCCAAAGCTCCAAAGAGTGTCCAATGGCTAACGGTTGTGTTCACGGCCAGAAGTGCAGGATAGTGGACAAAAGTGAACTGTGATGTTGCCAATCACTCAGTCACAGCAACAAAAAAGAGAAAAAAAAACTTCTCATAGTGTAAAAAAGTATAAAAATTTAATAAAAACACAAAAAAGAAAAAACATTGACATTTCCACAGAAATGGGAATCACACTCCAAAATGGGAAAAAAACGAATTCCAAAAAAAAGCACACAAAAAGAATATTGTAAGCACAATAACTCCACCACCCTGGATGGGTGGATGGAAATATGACAATAGTGTGCAAGGGATTGGGAATAGACCCAGCGTATCCGACCGGTTTCGTCTTATATAGACTTCCACAGGGGTATATAGCTTGGTCTGCATCACCCCCTGCACTTATATAACTCAAAAACACACCTGTTTGGCTATGTCACTCCCCCTCCGAAAGGCAGGCGGCGTGCGTTCCAATTATAACTAGTATCCATATTTTGCGTTCCATGTCCCGGGAGTACAGGGGCAGATGGTTACCGCCAATGGTAATGCCTGTAATTTCCAACATTCAGCACCCTTAACAGTAATACGCCTCCTCCTATTCGTCTCCCCTCTCTCCAATGAGAGGAGAAACTCTGGCGCTATTCGTCCAAAAACTCCGGGCGTCATGACGTCGCACGCTCGATCACGAGGTGCGTCGCGCTTGCGATTCACAATGCGTTCCACGCCTCGTTACCATACATTCTGTGTTTACCAGCGGAACACAAAAGCGGCACTGTGGATTCCTAATGACGTCATGCGTTCCAACGGAGTAGACGTTGCGCTCCACAGGATTCATTGCGCGGCAGAGGGAATACAAAACTAAAATAAAAAGGAACTGCAAAAAATACGGTATACATAGCTGGTAAGAGTGCAGCTAAATAAATGCCCCCTCCACATTATTACCGGAGTATCCTTTGTCCAAAAACCTTTGCCTTAAAGTTTGTGCCTGTAATTGAAAGTCCTCAGTTGATGAACAGTTGCGCCTAATGCGCAATAGTTGGCTCTTGGGCACTGAAGTAAGCTAGGCAGGGTGGTGGCAACTATCGACCGGAATGTAACCATTCCGGTCGGTGCTCTTAAAATATTTCTTAGTTGCCAACTGGTTGTTTTGGACAAAGATCTCTAGATCCAAAAAATGGATACTAGAGAAACTCGCTTCATAGGACAGACTAATGCCAACTTCGTTCTGGTTCAAAGTGGACATGAATCCATCCAGAGACATACGGTCACCTCTCCATAGGAGGAGGATGTCGTCTATGTATCGAACCCAGAGAATAATCTCCGGTCGATTAAGAGCATAGACGACATCCTCCTCCCACTTGGCCATAAAAGAGTATCCAAATTGGAAGTATATTGGATATACCAGTTGAAAAGTTACATTCCGTACGGCTTAAATGTCGAATGGGATGTGAACTCTTTCATCAATCAAGCTTAGTGGGATATGTTTGTACATGATTCCCATTGGGTTTATTAGGTTTTGGTTTAATACTCTGTTTATGTTCTGGTTTAATACTCTGTTTATGTTTTTCATCGAATATGTGAAGTTCTTAAGTTTCCCATTTTATATATTATTTACATCTGAATATATAGATATATATTTTTTTTTTTTTCAGGTTTTCTCAAATACCCATCTGTTGGACGCAATATATTATTCCATCTCCCCAATGACTTTCAGACACTCCTGGGTTGTATCCATCCAGGACGTCCATAAGAGGGGGCATTTATTTAGTTGCACTCTTACCAGCTATGTATACCGTATTTTTTGCAGTTCCTTTTTATTTTAGTTTTGTATTCCCTCTGCCGCGCAATGAATCCTGTGGAGCGCAACGTCTACTCCGTTGGAACGCATGACGTCATTAGGAATCCACAGTGCCGCTTTTGTGTTCCGCTGGTAAACACAGAATGTATGGTAACGAGGCGTGGAACGCATTGTGAATCGCAAGCGCGACGCACCTCGTGATCGAGCGTACGTGCGTGCGACGTCATGACGCCCGGAGTTTTTGGACGAATAGCGCCAGAGTTTCTCCTCTCATTGGAGAGAGGGGAGACGAATAGGAGGAGGCGTATTACTGTTAACCGCATGACGACCAGCCGCCGCCGTAATACGGCGGCAGGTCGGCACTGCTGCGCGAGAGCCCGTAGCTCTACGTCGCCACTTTCGACGGCCACTAGGGGGCGCGTGCGCGCCGCCGACGGCCCGCGCGCGCCCCCCGCTCGCCCCCGAGTCCCGTGCGTGTGCCCGGCGGGCACGATCGCCGCCGGGCACACGCGATCGCTCGTTACAGAGCGGGGAACGGGAGCTGTGTGTGTAAACACACAGCGCTCGTTCCTGTCAGCGGGGGAAACGCTGATTTTCTGTTCATACAATGTATGAACGGAAGATCAGTGATTCCCCCTAGTAAGTCCACCCCCCCATACAGTTAGAACACAAATAGGAACACACTTAACCCCTTCCCCGCCCCCTAGTGTTAACCCCTTCACTGCCAATGGCATTTTTATAGTAATCCAATGCATTTTTATAGCATTGATCGCTAAAAAAATGCCAATGGTCCCAAAAATGTGTCAAAAGTGTCCGAAGTGTCCGTCATAAGGTCGCAGTACTGAAAAAAAACGCTGATCGCTGCCATTACTAGTAAAAAAAAAAAATAATAATAAAAATGCCATAAAACTACCCCCTATTTTGTAAACGCTATAACTTTTGCGCAAAGCAATCAATAAACGCTAATTGCGATTTTTTTTTTAACGAAAAATATGTAGAAGAATACGTATCGGCCTAAACGGAGGAAAATTATTTTTTTTTATATATAATTTTGGGGGATATTTATTACAGAAAAAAGTAAAAAATATTGCATTTTTTTCAAAATAGTCGCTCTGTTTTTGTTTATAGCGCAAAAAATAAAAACCGCAGAGATGATCAAATACCACCAAAAGAAAGCTCTATTTGTGGGAAAAAAAGGACGCCAATTTTGTTTGGAAGCCACGTCGCATGACCGCGCAATTGTCAGTTAAAGCGACGCAGTGCCGAATCGCAAAAAGTGCTCTGGTCTTTGGACAGCAATATGGTCCGGGGCTAAAGTGGTTAAGGGTGCTAAATGTTGGGAATTACAGGCATTACCATTGGCGGTAACCATCCGCCCCTGTACTTCCGGGACATGGAACGCAAAATATGGATACTAGTTATAATTGGAACGCACGCCTGCCTTTCGGAGGGGGAGTGACATAGCCAAACAGGTGTGTTTTTGAGTTATATAAGTGCAGGGGGTGATGCAGACCAAGCTATATACCCCTGTGGAAGTCTATATAAGACGAAACCGGTTGGGTACGCTGGGTCTATTCCCAATCCCTTGCACACTATTGTCATATTTCCATCCACCCATCCAGGGTGGTGGAGTTATTGTGCTTACAATATTCTTTTTGTGTGCTTTTCTTTGGAATTCGTTTTTTTCCCATTTTGGAGTGTGATTCCCATTTCTGTGGAAATGTCAATGTTTTTTCTTTTTTGTGTTTTTATTAAATTTTTATACTTTTTTACACTATGAGAAGTTTTTTTTTTTCTCTTTTTTGTTGCTGTGACTGAGTGATTGGCAACATCACAGTTCACTTTTGTCCACTATCCTGCACTTCTGGCCGTGAACACAACCGTTAGCCATTGGACACTCTTTGGAGCTTTGGATGACCTCCTTGATGACACCATACCGAGGATAACCGAACAGGACCATCGGCCTGTTCAAGCTCTCTAGACCCTCCACCGTATGGTGAGTCACGGGTCCATCTGATCTGGTAAGAGTACCTTGATATAATCCTCATTTCCATGATATTGGATTGTGTTCCCTGAAGTGTACCAGTTTAATCTAACTCACTGGGAGATGTGGTTTGATTGATATCACCTCCAAGGCCGATGGACTTATATTTACTACTTCCTGAAGTGTAGTAGTTCATTCAAACTTACTGGGAAGGTCCAATCAACTCATTATTCCTTCAGGGCAGATGGACTCACATATATTGATATTTGTTTTTAATTTCTGTGATTGTGTTCATTATATTGGAAACCTACCAACACAGTGGTAGATTTATTCACATATGTTTTATAGAAGATTGTGATCACCATTCACTGTTGTATTCACCTTTTGCACGTTAAGGTTGATAACCTAACTTTAAATATTGTGGACATACAGGTTCTTATCTTTGTTCTCACTTTTATACACATTGGTTACTTGAGTGTAACTTTGTACTTTTTGGGAGGAGAGTTCGCATGACTTGTGACTCCCCCCCCCCCCCCCCCCCCCCAATTTATATTCTACTTCACACGTGGATTAGTTATTTGTGGCGCTACATTTATTTTTTACATCACTTTTGCAATTTTCTTTGTCGTGTTGGCTGCCTTTATACACATGTTTTTGGGATTTTGCGCAATATTTTAACAAACACAGACCTATATGCTAGAATAAAAAACATTGTGCTGATGGAAAAAAATGACAGCCCGATTACAGACTAGACTGGATATGCATGATAAGGTCTGGGAGGTAGTGGCACCGGCTGGAGGATCCGCCCTGAGCTGACATTCGAGCTTCCCTTCCCTACCCCCCCCCCCCTTTTTTCCCCGTCTGCACTCTCTCTTCCCTTCCACTACTTAGCTTTCCTCTCAGTTTTTTATTGTTCTTTCTCTTCTTTTTCCCTTTTTTATTGCACTGGGGGACCCTTCTTCACTGCTAGCAGTCTTTATGTGGAGTTAGCGGGGGGCCCCCAGCTGTTTGGCTTATGGTTTACTGTTTTCTGCGATACACTGGCTGTACTGATGTAATGCTAAAAGTTCCTGTATCAGTGTCCATTCCTTTTTTTTTTTTGTATGTCTACCCACTGGCATGTTTAATAAAATAAAAATGTTATTTGAAAAAGACCACCAGCCGGCGATCTAGTTCCCCAGGTACTGTTACTCCCACAGGAGTAAAGAGGGTAAAAGAAAGGGATCGAACATCTGAAAGGGCACTGGGACAACAGGTCCCATATCCTGCTGGTATCACAACCGCCAGTCGGGAGGCAACTGTGAACAACTTGTAGCACATTAAGCTCATGTGCCTTACTTCACACACTCTCTCCAGGACAGAGAGCAAAAACTCGTGCTCCTGGCCAAACTGTGAGTTGTTGCAAAACTATGTGAGCAGATAAGGCAGCCATCCAGCCGGGGGCCACCCAGCCTTTCAAAAAAGCCTAGCACACTCAGTGACCCAGAGTAGGTCAGTCCTCTTCAACAGCCTCCCTCCTCGGAGGGCAAAAGGCATGTTCATTTGCATCCAACCAGGCCGATGCATCTGCAGCGTGTTTAAAGAAGTAAGCTTGGCCCCTCGCAAGGTATGCCGGGTATAACATTGCATAGGGCGCTTGCAGCTTCTGCAACCTTTTCTTGACTTCTGTAAATCGGGCCTGTTGTTTCGTGCACATCAGATTATAAAATCAGGATAAAAAGAAATGTGGGCTCCATTAAACTGCACATTCTGTTTTTCTCTGACCAGACAAAGAATAATCTCGCTGTCTCTGTAATGCAACATGCACACCAAGATGGGTCACGGGGGGCGCCACGGAGGAATGGGCAGCATGGGAACCCTGTGAGCCCTCGCCACCACATAAAGGGCCATAAACGCCTTCTTCCCAAATACCTCCAACAGCCATTTCTCAACGAACTCGGTGTAGTCTCTACCTTCCGTTTTAACCAGGAGACCGACTATGTGGACATTGTTGCACCTCATCCTGTTCTCGAGGTTGTCAGCACGTTGATCGACTTCTACGACCATTCTAGCATTTTACTTAGTGTCATCAGAGGGGGGCTTATTCTCCATGTCGCTAATCCTGCTCTCGGCAGCTGTGGTTCTCACTCTGATCTTGTGTAGGTCTTGTCTAAAGAATGGACCAGTATAGCAGAATTCTGCACAGCAAAATGGATGAACATACTGGTTTCCCATAGACAAAATAGATTCGATAAATTTCTTTCACAAATACAACCAATAGTGGAAGAAATCTCCAATCTCTCAGCTGTCATCCCCTCCAGCTGGCTGGAAGTTTTGAAATTCAACACTAAAAAAGATGAAGACAACACCATCAACATAAAAATGGGTAAATTCAAACGTGATCTGGATGACTATAACCTAGACAGAGTTTTCTCTTGGAACAAAAGAGTCACTCCCCATATCCATAGAAACGATGTGCCTACCCCAATATACACAAATCATTCTCTCCCAAATCCACAACCGTTAATGAGCCTACAGCTTAATATACCTCACCTCGTAACGAAATATGGAAATCGACACCCCCTTATTGCCAAGCAGCCACCTTTGGTAAAACCCAATACCCCCAGGCGCTCCTCAAAACAACAAAGGAACACAACGCGTAACAACTGTGATAAAAAAGATGAACTAATTTCTGCCCTGAATAAATTCTACAATAGATCAAGTAACACACACTCAATCCAACCCCCCCTATTAGTTACTACCGAAACATCTGAAGTCCCCATAAGCATGATCAATTGCCACACACCATCAGCTACCATGGCACCCTCAGATTCTGATGAACCCACCTCATCAGTCCAGATTGCCGACCTTACACCTCTTCAAAGCAAGGACCCCTGTCCCTCTTCTTTTTTAGTGCCCGGTCTTCCCCCAACCTCCACCTCCCGAAAAAGAAAACTCACAGGAGAGGCTGTAGAGGAGGACAAAGAAAACAACTATCCAAGAACACAAAAATACCTAAAACGATAAAAATATTTAATCTTTCTTCTCACACCTTATCCTCTGCCGACACGTCGCTCCTCAGTCATGGATTAAACTTCGCCCCCATCAACAAACCTAACCCTTTCATTCTATTTAAAGATCTGAACCTTTATATACGTAATCTCACTCTCAAGAGATACTTTCATATAAAACAAGATAAAGACAATAACATCGTGACTAGCCCATTACCGTTACTTTAGTCAGAATTGCCTGAAATCTATCTTGAACCACCTGAACCCTATACCCATTCCTCCATTGAGGACTTTTACATTGACGACGAGACGATGAGACTCTACACTCAGCACCCAGAAACATCTCCGCCCATCACTCACTCCACTCTGAAACCCAAATCTATATTCTTTCCCACCCACTCTAAAGGTCCATATCTGGATAGCTTTTATCAAGTAGTATATGCAGATCTGATAGTTATGCAATTCCACTTCTGGTTCCAAACCACAATACAACCTATCTGCATCCGAAACCAAGGCATTAGACCTACTTCTACATGCAGATAACATAATCATAAAATCCGCAGACAAGGGAGGAGGCATCGTACTCCTCGATAAAATAGACTACCTCAAAGAAGCCTACAGATTACTCTCTGACACCTCTACCTACTGTAAACTGCATAAAGATCCCACAACAGATTTCGCTAAAGAAGCTGAAACTCTAATTAAACAAGCTCTCCAAGATGGCATCTCCAAAACGGAATGCTCTTTTTAAAAAAAATCATTTTATCAGATGCCATATTTCTACTTCCTTCCAAAAATTCACAAGGATCAACAACACCCCCCCGGAAGACCCATTGTTGCTGCTATCAATAGCGTCACTACAGGTTTCAGCCTGTATATTGACCAATTCCTTCAACCAATTGTAACCGAACTCCAGTCATACATCCGTGACGGGACTCATCTCCTGGAAATTGTATCTCCCTACAAGTGGGAACCTACCTACACCTAGTTATCTTTGGATGTTTGCTCATTATATACATCAATCCCACATCATTTTGGACTTATGGCACTCGAACAATTTTTGCTTAACCACTTGCCTACGGTGCACCTACACCCCCTTCCTGCCCAGACAAAATTTAAGCTTCCGGCACTGCGTCGCTTTAACTGACAATTGCGCGGTCGTGCGACGTGGCTCCCAAACAAAATTGGCGTCCTTTTTTTCCCACAAATAGAGCTTTCTTTTGGTGGTATTTGATCACCTCTGCAGTTTTTTATTTTTTGCGCTATAAACAAAAATAGAGCGACAATTTTGAAAAAAATGCAATATTTTTTACTTTTTGCTATAATAAATAAATATAAATATGACGTGATGTCAGGACAATGGAGTCCTCCGCCCGCCGTCATTTGACGGTGGGCGGAGGACAAGTGGTTAAAGAACCATTCATTAATTCCCGCCAGGCAGAGTTCATTACAAATGCTACTAGATTCTGCCTGACCCATAATTATTTTACTTTTAATAGGGACTTCTACCAACAAACCCAAGGTACAGCCATGGGGGCAAACTTTGCCCCGTCATACGCAAACCTTGCCATGGGTTTTTGGGAGACCCATCATATTCACTCTAACAACCCTTTTGCAGAAAATATCGTCTTTTTTGGACGCTATATAGACGATATCATAATCATCTGGGATGGCGCTCTAAATCTGATCCCCCTTTTCGTACAACACTGCAATAACAATACCTATGGTTTATCCTTTACATCAGTCTCCCACCCCACCAATATGGCCTTCTTCGACCTCGAGCTTGGATTCGACAAACAAATCATTATAGCAAAAAACTACACGAAACCCACTGCCGGGAATTCATATTTACACTATCAAAGCTGTCATCACAAAAAATGGATCGATAACATTCCCAAAGGCCAATTCTGCCGTTTAAGACAAAACTGTACTCAGGATTCAGACTACATTGAACTCAGTGCCAACCTCAAGACAAAACTCACAGAAAAACAATACCCTAAAAAACTAGTTAATGCAGCCCATGAATTCTATCTACACGGAAAACCACCAAAACGTGCTAAACCAGCACAGGAGTGCTCTGCCCGATTCATCACCACATTCCACTGCAAACACAAGCAGATGGAGAGAATTCTTTCCAACCATTGGAACATTCTTCAACAGGATCCACACTTAAAAAGTGAACTTCCACCTTACCCAAGAGTGACCTACAGGAGAGCTCCCAACTTAAAAAATAAAATTGCACCTAGTAAATTAAAACCCACAACACCATCGTCCATACCGATTCTTATACCTATTATAGGCATGTATCAATGCCACAAAGCTAAATGCAAAACTTGTAAATTTGTCCAACATGGCCAAAAAACTTTTACTACAAAAGGCAAACACACCCTAGATACACTTACACCTGGAGGTATTAACGAGAGTATTGAGATTCACACCATCCTATAATTCATCCTCGCTTGCCCTTCCCCATCTATATTACAGCACATACTTGTCTTTCTTGCACACATGCATCAAGATACCCCTCGTGTCTTTTTGTGTATATATATATATGTGCTTTTGTATATGTCTGCGCATATGTAGTAGTAATAATAACAATAATAACATTCCCCTAATACACCTCCAATATATATTTTATACTTCCTCTATTTCCCTATGCCATCTCTGTATTTTAAGACATGGTAATAATAATAATCCTGCTGCCACCCATATGTAATTATGGGCGTGTGTACACGCATTTTAATTTAAATTCAAATTTAATTTTACTAATTGATAATTAATTAATTAATTTTTAATTTAATTTTTTTTCAATTTATGTTTAAATTAGTGTTAACTTTTAATTAATTTACCTTATCTCACTCCATTGTCATACGTGTGTGCTAATATATGTCATATATAGCGGTGAAGGACAGCTCTACAGCGCAGTGCCCAGCAGCCGAAGGACCACAAGTGATGACCCCTTTTAAAGAATATGTACAATGCCAGATTTTAACTCCTAAAATGTGAGTTTAGAAAACAGGGAACTGGGGGAAAGGGGAATGCGCAAGTAATTCCACTAATGAACAGGTGTGGAGTAGCCACTGCCTGTATGGATCTAATACCTGATTAGGTAGTGCTGCTGTAACCAACAATCTAATGTTAAACAAGAAAGGAAGGGGGAGAAGAGACGGGATAATCGGCCCACCTGGGACCTAAAGGGGTTACCTTGAGCAGCACAAAAATGATCTGAAATGTGATGATACACCATATAATTATTTATTTAATAGTATCAACATTTAAAATATTTAAGCACAATAGTATAAAAATTAGACTGACCGTATGGTAATCAAACAATTATTGGTTACCATTTATGCAAAAAAAGAGAAAAACACATGTAACATTTAGACAAAACAGGAACGCACACAGACAAAGACAGAAAACATGGTCCGGACACTTTTGTATTCAGCCTGCATAATGGAAGCACTTGAAACTATGGTAATGCGACTAACCATATAATAATGGCAAGCGGGATCTATAGTTCCCACTTCCAATAGCCGTGATTAACCAATTGGTGTTGACAAAATGTGGGGGCTGGATACAAGCTCGTAGTAGGGTGGAGGAGAGGGGAAAGGGGAAGGGAAAAATAAGAGAGGAATATGCTTGGTCGTGATAATGGATCCACTATTCCTTAACCAAGGTGTGTAATATTTGGGTGTTTGCTAGCATTGATGACTTGGATATATATTGGGCACTGACAAAGTCCGGGCAGCAACAAACAAAAATGGTAAATAGTCAATCCTGATTGTCCCGGTAATGAGATACGTATCTCAATGAAATTAGTTGGTGATGGTTAGTACTAGATTCACGTTGTTTAATATGTTGAATTGATTAAACATCTAGACTAGAGTCTATGGTCATTTGCATATAATGATGGGACCATGTAATCAGCACATAACAAGCCTTGGTGCTAACTAATAAGTGAGAGCTAAGTTCCGTTTAAGGCTCTCTATGTAGTATCGATAGAAAATAAGACACCCTTTAAGTAGATATACGTTACCACCTTGGTAGCCGTCGTATGGGATGTGGGTCTTTATTCACTGCTGGTCAGATGGTGCACGCTGTTCTGTTGCCCCGTTGTAGCGCTGTCTAATATGACATCAATTTCCGCTTTAGGTCCAATATAGGACAAGGGCTGGTTCAGCGCGCTGGTATGAATAACATCATACATCCATCAATGATTGTAGGTTGTTTGACCATCCTGCATGTTCCTTGCTATAGTCGTATTTGAATTTAGGCGTCTGTTGCCGCTATCCCTTCATCCTCCACACGAGCTGCTGGTGTCACGGAATCACGTTAGGGTGATGACGTCAACGCGTTTCGCCTGGCACATTGGCGTAGCTTCGTCTCGGACGTATGGATCGACAGTGTGGGCGCTTGTTTATACGCGTCACAACTGCCGGTTCTCACCAATTAGAAAAAAGGAGGGGGGGTAAGTGATGAATACAGAGTCATTGCTGGTGGACCTGTTGTCATTCAAGGATTTTCTTTTGGTTTGAAGTATAAGAAACATATAAGGTCAGCAGTTTGTTATTAGTAGTTATATCGTCTGATTAATAGCATGGATTATAGCATGGGGGAAAAAGGGGATTTTGTAAATATGGAACACACAGTATCCCCCAATATATAAAGAAACAACCCATGCCACTTCTGACGAGTCAACTATAAGAATCTGTTGTGTTCACATATGCCAGGAGAAGAAAGACAGATTACTGGGAAATGGGGAAGGGAAGGGGGAGGGGAGAACAAAGCTAGGAAACAAATACATAGTAACAAACAAGCTGGAGACTAGCATGCAAGGTGAACACATATATGGCGATTGTCAGACTGGCGATTTGACAGGCGCTAGTATGATTAAATTTGGTATAGCTATTTTGGCTACAAAATGAATTGATCTTATTGAACAGTTGATCTAGATGAGGTTAGATAAAGGCAAGCATTGTATCTGTGATGTCGATATTTTTGGATTGTATATCAAATTGGTAAATCAAAGGCTGAGGAATTTTACTTTTATTTTAGGGAACCAAAAAGGCCTGTAAATTTAATTCTGTGTTGAGTCCCACCGGCACTAGGGACTTGAGGTGGTATACCCACCATTTTTCCTTCTGAAGGAGGACGCGATCGAAATCGCCACGTCTATTGGGCAACCTAAGTGCATAAATGCCCTTAACCGTTAAACCTTTTGAGCTCCTGTTGTGATGTGATGCAAAGTGTTTTGCAAGGGGTTTTTCAGGTTCTTTTTCCTTGTCATTGATTTCTCTTAGATGTTCACCCACCCGTACCTTTAAGGCACGTTTGGTTTTGCCCACGTAGATTTTTGGGCAGGGGCAGGTAATGACATAAATTACACGGGTTGTCGAGCAATTTATTAGGTTTCTTATTTCATATGAGCCCTGTCCGTAAGCATCAGTAAAAGTGGATGTCCTGTCCACGTATGGGCTTACTTGGCAACGGTTACAGGGGAACATTCCAAGTGTTCTTGGATAGTTTGATAGCCATGTTGTCTCTGGTTCTTTAGTGAACTCGGATCTTATTAATAAATCACCTATACTCTTGGCTCGACGTGCTACCAATTTAGGAGAGTCACCGACTATGTCTGTCAAGACTGGGGCATTACGTAAAATGCTCCAATGTTTTTCGAGTACTTTTCGGACATTGTCCCATTGGGACCCATATGCGGTGATAATCCTAATTGGTTCAACTGATTCTTGGGCTAGTTTAACCGTCCTTTTTTTAGTGAGGAGATCGATTCGATCCCGAATCGCTGCCCTCTTTTTAGCTTTTTTAATTATACCATGAGAGTAGCCACGTTCCCGAAAACGGGTGTATAGTTCCTGACTTTCTCGTTTGTAATCCTCCGGGCTGGAACAATTCCTCTTGATGCGGAGGAACTGGCCAACCGGGATGCCGTTCTTCAGCCAATAAGGATGATGGCTTGTCGCATAGAGTAGATTATTGGCTGCGGTGTCTTTACGAAATGTACATGTGTGTAGCTGCTGTTGTCTCATGGAAATTTGCAAGTCTAAAAATGACAGTTTTTCCGTGTCAAAAGTGTATGTCAGATGAATATTTCGTTGGTTAGTATTTAATTCCTGCATAAACTGGTGCAATGAATCAATCGAGCCCCGCCAGAGCATCAGGACGTCATCGATGTACCGCCACCAAGTGAGTACATTGTGGCGGTACATCGAGGATGTATATACATCCTCCTCCTCCCAGAGGCCAAGGTGGAGGCAAGCGTAGGCAGGTGCCCAGGCCGCCCCCATCGAGGTACCCCTTATTTGATGGTAGTAGACATTTAAGAATTGGAAAAAGTTATTATGAAGTGCGAGATGTAATATCTCCACTAAAAATTCATTTTGGGGTCCCGATGCCGGATATGTTGATTCAAGGAATTTTTCCACTGCTTCAATACCCACTACATGTGGTATCGACGTATACAAAGACTCTACGTCGATACCCACAAGTAGTATGTTGTCAGTCTGTCCCTTGGTTAAGGAATAGTGGATCCATTATCACGACCAAGCATATTGCTCTCTTATTTTTCCCTTCCCCTTTCCCCTCTCCTCCACCCTACTACGAGCTTGTATCCAGCCCCCACATTTTGTCAACACCAATTGGTTAATCACGGCTATTGGAAGTGGGAACTATAGATCCCGCTTGCCATTATTATATGGTTAGTCGCATTACCATAGTTTCAAGTGCTTCCATTGTGCAGGCTGAATACAAAAGTGTCCGGACCATGTTTTCTGTCTTTGTCTGTGTGCGTTCCTGTTTTGTCTAAATGTTACATGTGTTTTTCTCTTTTTTTGCATAAATGGTAACCAATAATTGTTTGATTACCATACGGTCAGTCTAATTTTTATACTATTGTGCTTAAATATTTTAAATGTTGATACTATTAAATAAATAATTATATGGTGTATCATCACATTTCAGATCATTTTTGTGCTGCTCAAGGTAACCCCTTTAGGTCCCAGGTGGGCCGATTATCCCGTCTCTTCTCCCCCTTCCTTTCTAAAATGTGAGTTGCCTGTACTCCTTTACTTTGTTTTAACAACATCTGCACTTAGAGGCGCCTCTTCCCTTGTCTTTTGTCTTCTCAGGGAGACCTTTTCTGTTAGACTTCTCTCAGGATCTTAGCTAGGGTGGGCTGAGCAGGTTCCTCATCCCCACTGACCTCATCCTGCTCCTCTGCCTGCTCTGCCATGCTGTTAGGTCAGGAGAGTCTTCCTCCATGTCCCCCTATGCAGATAGCTCCCCCTCAAGCACCCCCCCCGGCCGAGTCTGCCATGTTTAGGGACCCAGCCAGTTTCTGGGCATAGTATCTAATGTCCTTGGGGGGGGGGGGGTCACAGCTGGTACTCTTAGAGGTTTTCAGAGGCTTACTCACTGTATCCTTGTGTTTCTCCGTGCCGCGCTGCCGAGTCCCCACAGCCCCTTTGTGAGTTCCGCCTGCACAGGTACCTTAGCTGGGTCCCCTCAGGTTCCAGAGTCGGTCTGTGGCCGTTAGACAGGGCAAAGAAGCCGGGAACAGGATTATCAGGGTAACACACGGGAGCACTGTGAGGAAGCTGCTTCTCACATGCCAGTCTATCCCACGCCCTTCGATCCCGGTGATTCTAATCGCTCCAGATTGGCCCCGTCGTCCCTGGTACGCCGACCTTCTGTGCTTGGTGGCGGATGCACCCTGACGGCTGCCAATGCGGGAGAACCTTCTGTTTAAAGGTCCCATAATTCATCCTGCTTTACAGTTGCTGGCTTTAACGGCATGGCTATTAAAAGCCAGGTGCTAAGGGACAGAGGTCTGTCAGATTCGGTCATTTCAACCATGCTGAGGGAACAGAAGTCATCTTCGCGGAAGATCTATCATCGCACTTGGAAGGCATACATCTCTGTGTGAGGAGATGGAGTGGCGTCAATTGACGTATTTGGTTTTTAGGGTCCTGCTGTTTTTACACCGTGGAGTGGATCAGAAACTTGCCTTAAAGGGGTTGCAAAAGTAAAATAAAAAATTCCCTAAATAGCTTCATTTACCTTAGCGCAGTCCTCTTTCACTTACCTCATCATTCGATTTTGCTTTTAAATGTCCTTATTTCTTCTGATAACTCCTCATTTCCCGTTTTTCTGTCTGTAACTAAACACAGTAATGCAACACTTTTTTCCCTGGTGTGGAGAAAGCCTCTTGAGGGGGGGGGCGAGCAGGAGGGTCAGGGCGCTATCTACTTTGCAGATAGAGAAAGGAGCTGTGTGTTAGTGGGTGTCCTGACACTCCTGTTACCTTTACAACCCCTTTAAGCACCATTAAGGGACAGATTTTAGCCTTAGCAGTTTTCTTTCAATGACCTTTGGCGACACACTCGCTGGTAGGTATTTTTGTGCAGGGGGTTCGACATGTGCTTCCCTTGATTAGACCACTGCTTCTTCTGTGGGATTTGAGTCTGGTGCTCTCGGCTCATCAGGAGCCTCCTTTTGAGAACATCAGATAAATTCCTCTCTTGAAGCTATCTCAGAAAGTGGCTTTTCTAGTAGCCATTACATCTGTCTGATGTGTTTCTGAGTTGAGGGCCTTGTCTTGCAAGTTGTAATACTTGGCCCTCCACAAGGATAAAGTGGTGCTACGCCCGCAGCCTTCCTTTCTTCGGAAGGTAGTTTCAGCTTTTCACCTTAAAGGAACACTAAAGGTTCGTTTTTTATTAGATCAATTGATTTCTGTAATCTAGAGCATTTAAATATCACTTACCTTGTTTTTTCTTTTGACCTTCAAAATACAGTAATCCAGGTTTGAAAATGCCATTTCCTGTCTCTCCTCTTCTTGCTTTCCACCAGAATCTGAGCCATTTTGCATGGTGGAAAGCATAATGTGCTCCCTATGACTACAGACCTGTGTGAAGATGCTCTCTTATTACTCACAGGCATGGAGGCTAAGCCTAATGGGAACTTAGTTCCCATTAGGCCGTGATGTAGCAATAATGAATGCGCAACGCAAACCAGGAAGTCAGTGAGAATAACGATTCAGGAGTGACGGAGGTTAATAAAACCGCTCGATTTCAACAGGTATCTAACTAGTTATAATGCAAAACATTACTTTTTCCTTTATCAGCTACTGTCAGACTTTAAAGGAAAATATTTTTGTCTTTACAACCCCTTTAAGGGGCAGGCGCTGTGGCAGGCGCAGCACTATGAAGTGCCTCATGCGCTGTGGAATTAGAAGAATTGTGATATCTCTGACTTTTCAGTCCAACAAGACTGTCTATTACTCTGAAATTCCTCTATTGCCGTTCTATGGAAGCAGTAGGTTTAACCACTTGCCGACCGCACTATAGCAAAAATACTGCTAAAGGGCGGTCGAGCTACTGTGACACGACGTCTCTGGGACGTCGTCCTTCACTTCAGCGATTGCGCGTCCCCTGGGACGCGCTCGCCGAAGTGTCCGTGCATCACGGATCACGGTAAATTGCCGCTGATAGCGGCTGTTTACCACGTGATCGCGCCGTCGAATGACGGCGCGATCACTTGTAAACAAACCGGCGTCATTTGATGACGCCGGTTCCTCCCTCTCCTCTCTGTACCGTTCGGTACAGTGTGCGAGGAGAGGGGGGGAGCGGGGGGTGTCAGCAGCAGCGCTGTGGCTGGATCTGTGACAAATGCAGTCACAGATCCAGCCATCCCTCCATCCATCCCAGCTCTGCAATACCCCAGTACCCTGCAATACCCCAGTACCCAGCAATACCCCAGTACTCAGCAATACCCCAGTCCTCGGCAATACCCCAGTCCTCGGCAATACCCCAGTCCTCGGCAATACCCCAGTCCTCGGCAATACCCCAGTCCTCGGCAATACCCCAGTCCTCGGCAATACCCTGCCCAATACTCTGCAATACCCTGCCCAATACTCTGCAATACCCCAATACTCTGCAATACCCCAATACTCTGCAATACCCCAATACTCTGCAATACCCCGTGCGATACTCTGCAATACCCCAATACTCTGCAATACCCCAATACCCTGCATGATACTTTGCAATACCGCCTATGGGGATTTTTAAGTAGCGAAGTTTGGCGCCATTCCACGAGTGTGCGCAATTTTGAAGTGTGACATGTGAGGTATCTATTTACTCGGCGTAACTTCATCTTTCACATTATGAAAAAAAAATTGGGCTAACTTTACTGTTTTGTTTTAAGCACAAAACAGTTTTTTTTTTAAAACACGCGTTCAATAAATGTCTGCGAAAATACCGTGCGAGATAAAAAGTTGTAACGGCTGCCATTGTATTCTCTAGGGTCTTTGCTAAAAAAGAATATATAATGTTTTGGGGTTCTATGTAATTTTCTAGCAAATAAATGATGATTTTTCCATGTAGGAGAGGAATGTCAGAATTGGTCTGGGTGTTCCAGAACACCTGATGGCGTTCCCTGCATGTTGGGCCTCTGTATGTGGCCACGCTGTGTAAAAGTCTCACACATGGGTTATCGCCATACTCGGGAGGAATAGCAGAATGTGTTTTGGGGTGTAATTTGTGGTATGCATATGCTGTGTGTGAGAAATAACCTGCTAATATGACAGAAACAAGTTTTTTTTTTTTTTTTTTTTACAGAATTTTCAGTTGTTTTTCTTTTATAGCGCAAAAAATAAAAAACCCAGAAGTGATCAAATACCACCAAAAGAAAGCTCTATTTGTGTGAAAAAAAGGACAAAAATTTCAAATGGGTACAATGTTGTATGACTGAGTAATTGTCATTCAAATTGTGAGAGCACCGAAAGCTGAAAATTGGTCTGGTTAGGAAGGGGGTTTAAGTGCCCAGTGGTCAAGTGGTTAAAGCGCACACCAAATGCTTAAAACAACTTCTTTATTAACTTCACTTTTCTCCATATAAGATACTGCTGCTTTGCAGCAGACAGTCCATGTACAAAAACACGTGATGAATAAGTATAACAGAAAATGGTGGTTCAAATATTCAATCTTGTCATTTAACATAAGATGGTAGATATATTTCTTTCTTCAGTATTTATACTTTCTCTCTCTCTCTCTCTCTCTCTCTCTCTCTCTCTCTCTCTCTCTCTCTCTCTCTCTCTCTCTCTCTAAGTTATTAAAGCATTCTCTGATTTCTCTGAAAGGTATAACTGTGGTTTGCAACTTGGTTTGCAGGGTTGCTTTTGCAGGGTTAGCTTAGTTGGGTTGGGTTTGGTTTGTTTGAAGGTATGATATGCTATGGTTCGGTTTGAAGGTATGATGAGTGGTGGAACTACAAGTGAACACACAGCTAGATCAGTATTCAGTTCTAATCACACTATTTACAATAAGAACACATATATAACTGTGTACCATACCTAATTTGCCCTGTTGCTTCCATAAAACTGCTCTGTATGTCTGCTCTGCTGTCTGCATGTGGAAAAGAATTTGCAGACCATGTGCTGGAAACTTCCTGACAGCATAGAATGCAAAGCTGGCTGTGATTGGTCAAAACTCTGCTCAATGTGAGATTGGCTGTGACTGGGCCAAGGCTTATGATGAGTCACAAAAGCTTAACCCTATGCTTTCTGGCATGAATTTTACTGTGAATTGCTTACCTACTGCTGCCATACAAACAAATGACTCTTAAAGGCATATTTTTTCTTTTGCTTCTGTGAACACCACATACAACTATTATACAACATCCAAGCATAAAATCACAGTGAATAACTCTGCCTTTGTCTGTCACATATAAACATGTGCACTACATTAGGTTCTTAGCAGGTTTAGCTGTATATACATGTAGGTTATATTAGCTACCTAGGACGCCTTCTTTCCCTGTCACTGTACATTCGACCAGGGTATTTGGTGCTTCTTGGGCTTTCTGACATGAAGCGTCTGTTTCACAGGTGTGTAAAGCGGCGACTTGTTTGAGTTTGTAAAAAGTGTAAACAATAAACTGCACTGTGTATAGTATGTGTGTGTGTATGTATGTATATGTATATATATATATATATATATATATATATATATATATATATACACATACACATACACACACACACACACACACACACACACACACACACACACACAAAATTAAGCTGTCACACGGCTAAGAGAAAAATAAAAATTGTGATAAGAACGAAAAATGTAGCGCTAATAATTGTATGTAGATATGGAAGTGAACCACATCTGAAGGTTCAAACTAAATCTACATATGTGTAATACCTCAGTAATACAGAGTGTCACCACGTGACCATGTTCAGTAAAAATTATTAAATAAACTAAAAAATGAAACACACACTTAATAAGTGAAGATCACAAATTGTGATAACACAATACTAGTGAATAAAAGCAAAAGGTGCATAAAGTGACTAAAGTCCAAATGAATGAAAAAAAGATGACTCCACCACGAATAAGCCTTCAAGATGGAACAACAGCTTGTCAGAAGTACCATCACAGATAGCAGGAGAGAGGCTTACAGAATGCCGATGACTAGGGAAGGCATATACCACCCAAGTCACCAAAAGCGTAAAGGGTCGATCAACTCAATCAATGCAGCTGGTCCTGGATGAAATCGGCTACTCGACACTAGTAAACCAAAGCTTCAATGTTTACCACAATATATATCATGTAATCTGAAGCCATGAGGCAAGCAAATGCTGCAAAGCCTCCCCACACACTATTCTTCCTGCTGTGCGGAAACCAGATGTGACGTCATGGTCGCACTGGAAGTGAACCAGGAAGACGAGCCAACGAGGCTGTTTGAGTTTGCCACTCCTCTGTTGACGAGCTCTGCTTGTTTGGAGTGAAGTTGGTTTTGATTGCTATTCCCACCCCTCATTTTTCTGACACTGCTTGGGGACGTCCTACTTGTCAAGATTTAAGGAGCTGTGTCCGTCCATGGACGATAAGACAAAATAGGATTTTTTGTACTCACCGTAAAATCCTTTTCTTTGTCGTCCATTGACGGACACAGCACCCATCCCTCCTTTTTTAGTTTGTACTGCTTCTGACGAACTGAACTGCAGGGTAAGGAGTTATGACCGGAGGGACAGCCCCCTGGGCGGGGCTGTTTAACCACTTAGACCCGGACCTTTACGCAGCCAAAGGACCCAAGGTGTTTTTACAATTTGACACTGCGCTGCTTTAACCACTTAAGGACCGCTTAACGCCGATATACGTCGGCAGAATGGCACGGCTGGGCACAATCACGTACCGGTACGTGATTGGTTAATGCCCAGCCGTGGGTCGCGGGCGCGCGCCCTCGACCTGGTCCGAAGCACCGTGACTGCGGGAACCGCAGACCCGATCGCCGCTGGAGTCCCGCAATTGGTCCCCGGAGCTGAAGAACGGGGAGAGCCGTGTGTAAACATCGCCGTCATCGATTGTGTGATCCCTTTCATAGGGAAATCCAATCGATGATGTCACACCTACAGCCACACCCTCCTACAGTTGTAAACACATATGAGGTCACACATAACCCCTTCAGTGTCCCCTTGTGGTTAACTCCCAAACTGCAATTGTCATTTTCTCAATAAACAATGCATTTTAAATGCATTTTTTTTGCTGTGAAAATTACAATGGTTCCAAAAATGTGTCAAAATTGTCCGAAGTGTCCGCCATAATGTCGCAGTCATGAAAAAAATTGCTGATCGCCGCCATTAGTAGTAAAAATATAAATTAATAAAAATGCAATAAAACTATCCCCTATTTTGTAAACGCTATAAATTTTGCCCAAACCAACCGATAAACGCTTATTATTGACATGCAGAGCAGGTATAACATACCGAACATTCACAGCTGGCTGCTTACAGTGGTTTATAACTGATTACAATCAAAAGGCCAATAGAAAGGCAGTCCTCGAAATAAAGTAAAGGCAAAAAACCCCAGCAAGTACAACATAAAAATCTGTCGAAAGATTTGTACTTTACCCGCAGGTTTCTGAGTCTCCCAACCAGCGATCCCAGACATTGTTATATTTGGCTGGGCAGCCTCTATTGATGTATATGCATTTCTTATAAGGTAAGGAGACGTTCACCTCTGCCTTCCATTCTGAATAACTGGGAGGTGTCGGCCTCATCCACTTTCTAGCTATGATTTTTCTGGCCGAGAATAGGGACTCATGGATGAATATTTTGGTGTATTTATCCATTTCCTCAGGGAATATTCCCAGTAGGCACTGCTTGGGGTCAAGGGTGACAGGGGAACCCATATCATCGTGCAAGAAGGTTACAATTTGTTTCCAAAGGTCTTGGATTTTTGGACAGGCCCCAGATCAGATGGAAAAAAGGTGCCCGTTTCTTGACCACACATCGTGCAGAGGGCAGACTGATCACATTTGTATCTAGCCACTCGAATGGGGGTGAGGTAGCTCCTGTGTGTTATGAAGACTTGTACCAGCCTGTCCGAGAGCCTGGGGGACACCGTCTTACAGGTCTCCAATGCTTCCTCCCACTCCTCATCATTCATGGGACCCACTTCCCTCTCCCAGCGTGGTTTGAAAGCAAAAGCAATTTTGGTGGAGATGGGGGTAGATGGCATATTGTAGAACACAGATATCAATCCGCGGGGGTCTGTGTGCTTGACTATGGACATAACAGGGTGTGGAGTAGGCTGTGGATAGTTATGTGAAAATTGTACCTGGGCTGCGTGTCTGATCTGAAAAAACCTAAAGAGCATATGGTTGGGTAATGAGAACTCCTCTTTAATAATAACCACTTTAGGACCGTAGGTGTTTTTCAGATTTGGTGTTTGCAAAACTAAAACAGTTTTTTCTGCTAGAAAATTACTTAAAACCCCCAAACATTTTATATATATATATATATATACACAGTGCGGAAAATAAGTATTTGAACACCCTGCTATTTTGCAAGTTCTCCCACTTGGAAATCATGGAGGGGTCTGAAATTGTTATCGTAGGTGCATGTCCACTGTGAGAGACATAATCAAAAAAAAAATTCCAGAAATCACAATGTATGATTTTTTTAACTATTTATTTGTATGATACAGCTGCAAATAAGTATTTGAACACCTGAGAAAATCAATGTTAATATTTGGTACAGTAGTCTTTGTTTGCAATTACAGAGGTCAAACGTTTCTTGTAGTTTTTCACCAGGTTTGCACACACTGGAGGAGGGATTTTGGCCCACTCCTCCACACAGATCTTCTCTAGATCAGTCAGGTTTCTGGGCTGTCGCTGAGAAACACGGAGTTTGAGCTCCCTCCAAAGATTCTCTATTGGGTTTAGGTCTGGAGACTGGCTAGGCCACACCAGAACCTTGATATGTTTCTTACAGAGCCACTCCTTGGTTATCCTGGCTGTGTGCTTCGGGTCATTGTCATGTTGGAAGACCCAGCCTCGACCCATCTTCAAAGCTCTAACTGAGGGAAGGAGGTTGTTGCCCAAAATCTTGCAATACATGGCCCTGGTCATCCTCTCCTTAATACAGTGCAGTCGCCCTGTCCCATGTGCAGAAAAACACCCCCAAAGCATGATGCTACCACCCCCATGCTTCACAGTAGGGATGGTGTTCTTGGGATGGTACTCATCATTCTTCTTCCTCCAAACACGGTTAGTGGAATTATGACCAAAAAGTTCTATTTTGGTCTCATCTGACCACAGGACTTTCTCCCATGACTCCTCTGGATCATCCAAATGGTCATTGGCAAACTTAAGACGGGCCTTGACATGTGCTGGTTTAAGCAGGGGAACCTTCCGTGCCATGCATGATTTCAAACCATGACGTCTTAGTGTATTACCAACAGTAACCTTGGAAACGGTGGTCCCAGCTCTTTTCAGGTCATTGACCAGCTCCTCCCGTGTAGTCCTGGGCTGATTTCTCACCTTTCTTAGGATCATTGAGACCCCACGAGGTGAGATTTTGCATGGAGCCCCAGTCCGAGGGAGATTGACAGTCATGTTTAGCTTCTTCCATTTTCTAATGATTGCTCCAACAGTGGACCTTTTTTCACTAAGCTGCTTGGCAATTTCCCTGTAGCCCTTTCCAGCCTTGTGGAGGTGTACAATTTTGTCTCGTGTCTTTGGACAGCTCTTTGGTCTTGGCCATGTTAGTAGTTGGATTCTTACTGATTGTATGGGGTGGACAGGTGTCTTTATGCAGCTAATGACCTCAAACAGGTGCATCTAATTTAGGATAATAAATGGAGTGGAGGTGGACATTTTAAAGGCAGACTAACAGGTCTTTGGTCAGAATTCTAGCTGATAGACGGGTGTTCAAATACTTCTTTGCAGCTGTATCATACAAATAAATGAAAAAATCATAAATTGTGATTTCTGGATTTTTTTTTTGGATTATGTCTCACAGTGGACATGCACCTACGATGACAATTTCAGACCCCTCCATGATTTCCAAGTGGGAGAACTTGCAAAATAGCAGGGTGTTCAAATACTTATTTTCCGCACTGTGTGTGTATATATATATATATATATATATATATATATATATATATATATATTTTTTTTTTTTTTCTAACACCCTAGAGAATAAAATAGTGATCATTGCAATACTTTTTGTCACACCGTATTTGCGCAGCGGTCTTACAAGCGCACTTTTTTTTGAAAAAAAAAACACTTTTTTTAATTAAAAAATACATTTGGCCCAATTTTTTTTATATATTTTGAAAGATAATGTTACGCCGAGTAAAATCATACCCAACATGTCACGCTTAAAAATTGTGCCTGCTCGTGGCATGGCGTCAACCTTTTATCCTTTAAAAATCTCGATAGGCGACGTTTAAAAAATTCTATAGGTTGCATCTTTTGAGATACAGAGGAGGTCTAGGGCTAGAATTATTGCTCTCGCTCTAACGATTGCGGCGATACCTCACTTGTGTGGTTTGAACACAGTTTTCATATGCGGGCGCTACTCGCGTATGCGTTCGCTTCTGCGCGCAAGCTCGTCGGGACGGGGCGCTTTAAAAGATTTTTTTTTTTTCTTATTTATTTTTATTTATTTTATTTTACACTGAAAAAATAAATAAAAAAATGTATCACTTTTATTCCTATTACAAGGAATGTAAACATCCCTTGTAATAGAAAAAAGCATGACAGGTCCTCTTAAATATGAGATCTGGGGTCAAAAAGACCTCACATCTCATATTTAGACTTAAAAGCAAAAAAAGGAAAAAAAAATGTCATTTGGAAAAAAAGGTAAACAAAAAAATGTTTCTTTAAGACGCTGGGCGGGACTGACGTTTTGACGTCACTTCCGCCCAGCAGAGCTATGGGGACGGGTGAGGGACATTTTTCCCTCACTCGCATCCCCAGTCAGCTGCCGAACAGACCCGATCGCCCTCGCTGCTACAGACGGCAACGGTAAGCCGCGGGAGGGGGGGGGCACTCTCCCGCCACCGATAACGGCGATCTTGCGGCAAATCCGCCACGGAGACCACCGTTATCGTTTGAAGGACCCTGTACACTAAAGATGGATACATTGGCTGTGGCAGCAGCTGCTGCCGTTACCGAGATATCCATATTTTAAGTTAGGACGTATATATACAGTGCAGGGTCCACAAGCAGCTAAGCATTTGGTAGGTTTTGAGTTTTCCGGCTGACAGTATGTGATGTAAGTAAAAAACTCCTGCGGTCCCCTGTTATGCCACAGTGGTGTATAGTCATTGTATTGAGGTATTCCTAGCTTGGTGGACGCAAGATCCCAAATCCTCCTATATTGATACAGCAACGACTTTGCATCTCCCACCTGTTCGGCACTCCCACACCCTGCCGACATTGCGTAGAGCGCATCTCCTGTGAATCGGGCCTTCCGCGGGCAGAGCAACAGGAGAAACCGCGTACTGTCTACTTTGTCAATATGATATAATTGGAAAAGCTGTGCGGTGATGTAATATAGGTTAAAATCCGGTAGCGCCGTGCCACCCAATGCCGTCAAATTTTTTAGGGAGAAGGACCATTTTTATAAGTTTCACACGGCCCCATACCCCTAAGGGCAAGCGGGCCCAATTTCAAATTTTTGATCTAACCAGTGAGAAGAGGGGCTCGATGTTAAGGGCAATATAGTCGGCTGGGCTCCTTGTGATGTGTATTCCCAAGTATTTAGTGTCATCTGTCCGCTGTAACTGAGTTTCTGACATGGGTTCGGATGGCGGGAAGCTATCAACCGGTAAGATCGTAAACGGTGGTGACCGCTACAACAACGCTTTGTGGGCTTTGCCAATTTTTATCGCAAATTTATCAAGAAATTTTCTGCTATTATTCACCCTATTACACAGCCGACCAAACAAGGTATCTGTTTCTGTTGGACTTCTGAGGCTTAAGCCGCTTTTGAAACGTTGAAGAAACGGTTTACCATTGCTCCTGTCCTAAGTCACCCAGACTCTAACTTGCCCTATATTGTGGAGGTGGATGCTTCAGAAGGTGCAGTTGGGGGCCATTCTATCTCAACGTCAAGGCCTTAAAGAAGTGACCCATCCAGTAGCATTCTTTTCACGCAAACTCACGTCAGCTGAAAGAAACTACGATGTAGGGGATCGGTAGATTTTGGCGATCAAAGCCGCATTGGAGGAATGGAGATACTTGCTGGAGGGAGCGGCCCATCCAATTCGGATCTACACGGATTATAAGAATCTTGAGTATCTGCCATCCGCTAAATGCCTCAAACCACGCCAAGCTCGCTGGGCTCTCTTTTTTCTCGAGATTCTCATTTCATATTACATACAGGCCCGAATCATAGAACACTAAGCCTGATGCGTTGTCATGTTTGAAGATCCAAGAGACCTCCTAATACCAGATACCATTTTACCGGCGGGAAACTTCTTGCTATTACACACTGACCTTTTGTCCCAGTTACAGCAAGCTTCTGCAGAAACACCTAGTCCTCCAGGGGTCACACTACAAGCAAAGAATGGACTATTATGGCGGGGTAAGCAGATTTTTGTACCTAAAGAGGTTCGCGCAATGATCTTGGGGGTTTGTGATGACCACCCTTTGGCAGGCCATTTTGGGGTTCATAAGACTGTCGAACTTGTACAACGCTCATTTTGGTGGCCAGGGTTGGAGAAAGAATGCAAATCCTATGTAAATGCATGCACTACCTGCATCTGGAGTAAAAGCTCCCATAACAAAGCTTGGGGATTGCTCAGACCTCTGCCTATACCTGACAGACAGTGGCAGATGATTGCTATGGATTTTATATTTGATCTTCCACCATCTGAAGAATGTACCTCTATCTTTGTGGTAGTAGATTGCTTATCAAAGATGGTTAATTTCATTCCCCTAAAGAGTACTCCATCGGCTGCAGAAACCGCTCGTGTGTTTATAAAAGAAATTGTCAGACTCCATGGAGTCCCTGCAAATATCGTGTCTGATCGCGGTGTCCAGTTCACATGCAGATTTTGGAAGGCCTTGTGCGAGTCCCTACAGATTGAACTCTCATTCTCTTCCGCTTACCACCCACAAACTAATGGGCAGACGGAGAGAACTAATCAGACCCTAGAACAATACATCCGTTGTTTTACATCTTTTGTCCAGGATGATTGGGTATTATTATTACCCCTGGCGGAATTTGCCTATAATAATGCCAACCATTCTGCCACTGAGCAAACTTCGTTCTTTGCTAATTTATGGATTCCATTCCACCTTCTTACCTAATCTTGTCACATAATCTTCCGTTCCAGCTGTCCAGGATACTCTGGACTTTTTCTCTCGCAATAATATGTTGCAGGAAACCATCGCGAAAGCCCAGGAGGACAGCAAGAAATCATTTGACAAGAAAAGAGGGGAACTGATCTTGCAACCAGGAGATCAAGTATGGCTTTCAACGACGAATTTGAAGATGCTATGTCCTTTTAAGAAGCTGGCACCAAGGTTCGTAGGACCATTTCCGGTAAGGAGAAAAATTAATGACGTTTCTTTTGAATTAACCTTACCTTTTTTGGAACGTCTTCCTGTTCTGTGCGGACGTGTGCATCAGCAGCTCCTGACAGCCTGACATCAGGGCTGAATCGCTGCTCTCTCCCCCCCCTGCTTCGGCTCTCCGGTCCTCCTTCCACGACCCCCCCCCCCTCCAGCGGCACCCAGCCGGACTCCCCCCCTCGGATCTCCGAGGCCGTCACCCCAGCCGAGCACCCCCTGCAGGTCGTGGGGTCCGGGACCTGCGCTCTCCTTGCTGGTTCTCCTCTCTCCCCCGCAGCGGATCTCCGGCCCCCCTCACACGACCCTCCCTTCCAGCGGCATCCACCGGAGCCACTCTCCCCAGACACCGAGGCCGTCACCCGCCGCCGAGACCCCCCTCCAAGCCAAGCTCCGGGGGATCCAGGTTCACCAGCCCCTCCACCCCCTTCCGCAGCCGCCGCCTACCGCCTGGGGGCAGCTAGACGTCCGCGGGCTAGAGCCGCAGGAAAGACCGCGGCTGCGGCCTAGTCCCCCGCCATCCGCATCTGTTTTTTCCCCCATCGTCTCCTCCAGCAGGCAGGTTTCTTCTGGGAATCCCTTGAGCTTGCAGCGAGACCCACGTAGCCGCATCCTTCAACTGCCGGAGCGTAGGAGAGGCCGCGGCTCGGGCCTAACTCCGGTCACCGGCGGCCATCTTGGTACTCCTAGCCGGTGCCTGAATACTCCACACCGCCCATCCAAAGAAAGCCAGCCTAGGAATGTTGAAGACATACAGGCACTGACGTACGGCCAGCAACCACCACAGTCAACCTAATACTAGAAGAGTAGCCCAGAGATACAACCGGCTCACCCGCCACATCTCCGCAACACCTGCCAGGTAAGTAACCCGCTTTGTAAGTAAATCGGGGCACCATCTAGCAGCTTGATCCAGGGTTCACCGATCGCCTCTGGGGTCAGGAAGGATTTTTTTCCCCTTGCTGTAGCAATTGGCAGTCTCGGCTATGGGTTTTTCGCCTTCCTCTGGATCAACCGAGGGAGGGGGGGCGGTTTTTAGACCGGGACATTGTACTTTTTCAGCAACACCGACCATCCACATCACCATCGCTGATCGAATAACCACGGAACCCCCTGGAACATCAGCCCCTGATCATCATCTTCACCATCGTTGATCGACAGCATCACAGCATCATCACTTCATCATCAAGCCATCGCCCACCATGCTCATCATCAAGTACGCAGCTGACACCCTCCGCAGCCTAAGGATTTTTGCCTCAACTCTACTAACCTCCACGCAAAGAACACTACGGAAAGAATGACTACTAAGAAGCAACCGCCAATCAAGCCCAAAAAACGAGAAGTCACCGCCTCAACTACAACACTTAGAATGCGCCCTGATCAACACTAGATCGGCAGTCAAACACAGAGAGGAAATCCACGACTTCATCGTCCAACACAACACAGATTGCCTCTTTATCACAATAAGTTAGCTCACTTCCGACTGCAACCCCATCCTCGCAGAATTGGTGCCTGAGAACTATCGCATATTAACCGAGCATAGAACAGGACAAAGAGGAGGAGGCCTAGCAGTGATCTACAAATCCCACCTCGCTATCACCAAACCAAATTTACAGAACTCATTACCCTTTATGGAAACACTCACCCTGCAACTTCAAACCACCCCCGAGAAAACCATCCACATACTACTATGCTACAGACCGCCTGGACCAAAGACGCATCTCCTCACACCCTTCACCGAATTCTTCTCGACGTACACCCTGAAAACAAAAAATTTGCTGCTACTCTGGGATTTCATCCTCTGGGCCAACTCAACCCAGGATCCCATCGCCACCGCCTGCATCGACCAACTGGAAGAACTTGGTCTGCAGCAACTGATAAAAACGCCCACGCATACGTCGGGTAACATTTTGGACCGCATCTTCAAACAAAACATGAATATCAACAAGCTGGACAACAGACCTTTACCTTGGACAGACCACCACGCCATCAAATTTATATTAACCACTGACACCATCCTCCAAAAACACAAACTCCCGACAACAATACATTGGGCAAGATTGCAGAGGAAACTACATTCTGAACTCTTCAAAACCACACTAGCAACCAAAATAGAAGTACCTAATCCGTACCAACCAAAATAGAAGTACCTAATCCGAACCACTCAACGGAACACTCACTCAACGCCCTAAACAAAGCTTTACTACAAACAGCAGACACAGTCGCTCCGAAACGCAGAGCTCTCATCAGGAAAAACAACTCGGGCTGGTTTAACGTCACTCTCACTCTACTGAAACAAGAACGCAGAAGAGCGGAGGGAGCCTGGAGGAGAAACCCATCAAAAGAAAACCACACTAATTACAAAACCCTCACCAAAAATTACCACAAAGCCATCTTTAAAGCAAAAAAGGAACATTTCTCATACACCATCTCAAAAGCCCTAAACCATCCACGGGAGCTTTTCAAACTAGTCGCTCAGACTATGAACCCCACCTGCCTGGAGCCCCCTACAAGTGAGACACATGAATTCTGTAATGAACTGTCTGACTTTTTTATTGACGAAATTGAACAGATTCGGGCAACCATTCAACAGGAAAAAAACACCAAGCCCATTCAGATAAAGCAAGAAGAAGCAATCAACGTAATTGGTCCACAATCGACAAATTTCGAGCTGGTCCCAATTACCATCGACACCACAAAAAACATCATCAGAAGCCTCCGAGACAACACTTCTCCTAATGACACCATCCCTACAAAACTTTTGAAAGAATGCACTGACATCTTGGCACCCGCCATAACGCACATCAAAAACCAATCGTTCAAAGAAGGGATTGTTCCGATCACCCTTAAGCAAGGCTTAATTAAACCCCTCTTAAAGAAGCCCAACCTCAACCCTAAAGACCCTAACCATCGCAGACGGGTAACAAGCATGAACACCATCTCAAAGATAATGGAGAAAGCTGTAGTACAACAGCTACAGCCCCATCTGGACGACCACAAACTCTTAGATCCCCTTCAATCAGGTTTTCGCCCAGGAAATGGGACAGAAACGGCTCTCCTCAAGATATGGGATGACGCTCTCGAAGCAGCAGATGACGGAGAATCCTGTCTCCTAGTGCTGCTGGACCTCAGCGCAGCCTTCGACACGGTAGACCACAATACATTGCTCACGCGACTCAAAGAAGTAGCCGGAGTCTCAGACTCGGCAATGTCGTGGTTCGCATCTTTCTTAGAAAACCGCACTCAGACAGTGAAAATTGGAGGCTTTACATCAGAAACACGGACCATTACATGTGGAGTCCCGCAAGGATCACCCCTTTCACCTGTACTCTTCAACATCTGCATCCGCCCGCTCCTCAAAATCATCAGCAAACAGGACCTGCGTTACCACTCCTATGCTGACGACACACAGCTTTAGCTTCGAATCGCCAACAAAAAAGACCAATATCAGGAACTAGGAAAATGCCTCACACTGATCGACAATTGGATGACCGAAAGCTCCCTCAAACTCAACGGATCCAAAACAGAACTACTCATCCTTCACGCAAATCGGAATTCCAATTCTAGGACCACATGGACACCACCCACCATCCTTGGACAAACCATCACGCCAAGCAACAAAGCCAAAAGTCTCAGAGTCATCTTTGACTCAGATATGACGATGGATGCACAAATAGGATCAGTCGTCAGCGGGTCTCATCATTTGCTCCGCATGCTACGTAGACTCGTCCCCTTCATCCCGGAAGAAGACACAGCAGTAGTGGTAGGAACAATCATCAACTCACGACTCGACTACGCAAACTCCCTCTACTTAGGACTACCAAAATACCAGCTCTCACGTCTACAAGTCATCCAGAATATGGCAGCCAGACTGGTAGCAGGAAAAAAATGTGGGAATCCATCTCCCCTGCCTTGAGGGCCCTCAACTGGCTGCCCGTACAGGACCGGGTGACTTTCAAGATACTCTGCCTAACTCACAAATGTACACAAGGAAACGCTCCACAATACTTAAGTGAGAAAATAAAACCCTAAGTCACCAACCGCGTGCTCCGGTCAACTAACCAAAACCTTCTCCAAATCCCTAAATCCCGCTACAAATCTAAGGGAGAACGCAGATTTGCAGTCCAAGGACCTAGACTCTGGAATGCTCTACCCACGACCATCCGCCTGGAAGAAAACCATCTCGTTTTTAGGAAAAAAACTAAAGACCCACCTCTTCTGAAGGACCAGGACGACACTGGAAGGAAAGCGCCTTGAGGCGATTAAGTTCGCATTTGTTGCGCTATACAAGTTACTCACTCACCTGAATCTTTTAAGATCCACCCAGTGTTTCATGTTTCCTTGCTGAAGCCTGTTGTGCCAGATCCATTTCCAGATCATAGACCTGGTCCTCCCACACCTATTATTGATGGGGATGAGGAATTTGAGGTCGAGGCTGTTTTTAGACTGCAGGAAAAGAAGGGGTCAGACACAATATTTAATTAAGTGGAAGGGTTATGGTCCAGAGGAGAATTCCTGGGAACCCGCACAAAATGTACATGCCACAGACTTGATCCGTGCCTTCTTCCGCAGGAACCCGCAAAAGAGGAACCAGTTGGGCACCCGGAGGTTGCCCATAAGGAGGGGGCAATGTCAGGGAAGATAGGCTTTCCATGCAAGCGCTCAGCATGCACGCATGCGTACTAGCACTTTAAGACACACACCTGACACTAATAATGAAGTCAGGCAGACTATTTAAGCAAGGCTCCTACAAAGGTTCCTTGCTGTTTGGTCTGCAGCTTCTGTGTCATTTCCTGTTGCCTGTGTGACCTCTGATCCTGATCCAGCTTGTTACCTGTGAATGCCTGCTGCCTGTTCTGATCCCGGCTTCCCTTAGACTCTGATCCTGCCTGCTGATTCTGTCTGATGATCTTCCAGTACTACTCAGCTTGTGACCTGACCTCTCTTCTGCCCAACGTCTATGCCTGATCTGCCTGATTATTACCGACCTGGCCTGTCTGACCCTGCATCTCGCTCATCCAGTCTGCTACAGCTCCCAGCCCTGCATCTGGTACTACTCTGTGGTTCATCCCAGCCTGCCACCAGTCAAGCATTGTGTCAGCTCATCTACTATATGCCTGCTGACCACTGCTACTACAGGGACTATTGAACTGTTTAAATGCACTCATACCGCACCCTGCTTTTGTGGCCGATGTATCACTGCCAGTAGTCCGCGAGCCGGATTTGTACGAGAGGCCTCCCTCTGCACGTCAGGCTCACATCCCAGGTACCTAACACTTGTGTACTTACACTCTTCCCTCCCTATCCCTCCTCCCCTCAAAACCCTATACAACCAACAAGCCAAAAGAAAATAAGCATATTGAAGCACAGAAAACACAAAAAACAAGACACGACAAACACCATACGTGGAGAGAACTCTTTACCATGCCCCCTAAAGCCAGGGGACAATATGCTAATTCCCCCCCCCCCCCCCACCTATCCACCACCTTCCCCCTCTCTTCCCCTAACGATTCAACCGTGTGCTCTTGTGTATGTTATTCTAATTCATGTTCATGGAATTTAAGAGTAATGTAAATAGACTAATCTAAAGTTTCTTCATATAAGTTGCCATCCAGTCTTCCACTCCCGGAGTATCAAAAAAACAGTCCCTCCCTGAGCCTGTACTCGCAGTCTTGCAGGATATAACAGTGCGTAATCCACTTTTAGTTGTTGCAGCTTACGTTTGGCTTTTCCATACTTGGCCCTCCGCTTTTGAAGATCAGGTGAGAAATGTGGGTATACAGAAACCCTGTTGCCATTCTAAAGAATATTACCCATTTCCCTATCTTTATTTAATATGGTTACTTTGTCCTTGTAATGAAAGATTTTTACTAAGAGAGATCTTGTGGGTGGGGGGGGGGGGGGGGTCTAGAGAGGACCCTGTGTGCTCTTTCTAATGCAAAAAAGGATAAGAAAGAATGTTCTCCAAATAAGACTTTAAACCACTTTTTTTTTAAAGAATACAGTGGGGTCTGAACCCTCACTACATTTGGGAAGCCCCACTATTCTCAAATTCTTCCTTCGAATCCTATTCTCCATTTCTTCGATCTTCAGCTGGTAGTTAACCATTTGTTCCCTTATTGTTGTCATCTCCCATTTAAGGGGATTCAAGTCATCTATTAAATTAACCCGCCCCTCGAGAGCAGTATTCCTTTCACACACTTTTTGCATATCATGCCTAACAAATGACAGTTCCTTCCGGATGGTTTTGAGTTGGTCAGACATATCATTTATAGAAATTTTGCAAGAGTTTATTGCATGCAATACTTCCCTCAGTGAAGGCTCGTTTTCCCCAGAGGCGGCCATTTTAGATGGTGAATTTGACTGCCTTTGGGCATCTTCTGTCCCCTCCCCCAAAGGATTGCCTGCAGCAATCTTTGCTGCCTTTGCTGGGGTTACCTGACCCTGGCCTTGACTTTTTTTTCTTGAGGCAGATGCCCCTGTCTGTGGTTTAGACAGCATGTTGGCTATTCTTTGAGGGGGTCTGACGCGGGACGTGGCTTTAACCATGGGCAAATTGGTCTAATCTAGCAGCAGCTGCCTGGCTCTCGTTTTTGGTGTGCTGCGCTGGCATAATCACATGTAAACAGATAATTAATATTCACATCTGTGAGTACATCAAAGCAAAAGGGGAAAAAAAGGAAAGAAACTGTCCACTGCACTTCATAAATCTTTTAATTTTTTTTTTCCAATTCCAACCCCCCAACGCAACTGTGGGGTATGGGAAAAAAATGGAGGGATGCACTTGTCTCTATACAAAAAATACAAATTCAAATATAAATAAATGGAAATCCCTCACCCGTCCAGGTTCGTATATCAGGGATTGTAGGGGGAGAATCAGTTATTTTTTCTCCAGGGTGTTTCCTCCTTATATATAAATAACCCTGTGCTGTCTGTATACAGAATGGCAACTAACACAGCTAATTGGATAATAGCTGAATAAATAAAGTAAAGCGCTTAAGAATTATTTTTTTTACCAAATTGATACAAAATAGTGAGTGTACCCCTAAAAGTGATGTGCTCACTGTGACAATAACAATTAATGTATCTATATGAAATCTATAGACAACTCATATAAAGGACTTCAAAGTCCATAAACATAATCAAAAATAAAAGTCCACCATGTGTCAATGAAGAAACTCTGAAGGGGTAACATCAAATTAGAAATAAGTGAAGGGAAAGGCCGCATTGCGTAATTCCGTTTAAATAGTACAAAAATATTTATTTACAGCTAGTTAAACTTATGACTTTAAAGTCTGTAAACATAATCAAAAATAAAAGTCCACCATGTGTCAATGAAACTCTTAAGGGGGAATGTCAAATGACTTCAAAATGTGTTCAAAAACTTTCAGACAATGAACTGTAGCTCTTGAAAATAATGTGCAGACCACCTGCCAGTAAAAGTGTAGGGAACATGCGTCTCCGTGAGTCCGACAAAGTGTATTGACACGAAACCCGTCAGGGGACTCCACTGCCACCTTTTTATACAAGTGCTTGATATCTTCCTGCTAAATGTAAGTTTAACTAGCTGTAAATAAATATTTCTTCATTGACACATGGTGGACTTTTATTTTTGATTATGTTTATGGACTTTGCAGTCCTTTTATATGAGTTGTCTATAGATTTCATATAGATACATTCATTGTTATTGTCACAGTGAGCACATCACTTTTAGGGGTACAGACCTCACTATTTTGTATCAATTTGGTTAAAAAAAATTAAATTCTCAAGCGCTACACTTTGTTTATTCACTGTGTCCTCCTTTTAGTTATATGGCTGTGACTCAGCATAACATCATCTTCCACAATATAAAACAAAATTGGGTTAACTTTACTGTTGTCCTGTTTTTTTTATATAAAAAAGTGTATTTAAAAAAAAAAAAAAGTGCACTTGTAAGACCGCTGCGCAAATACGGTGTGACAAAAAGTATTGCAACGACTGCTATTTTATTCTCTACGGCACAGGTGTCAAACACAAGGCCCGCGGGCTGAATCCGGACCTCCAGGCCATTTCATGTGGCCCTTGCATCTCTTCTGCAGCTGCAGGAGAGCTCCAGCCCTTCTCTGGTCCTCCTCCAGACCATTACTTTCTGCTTTCAAGCAATGCATTCAGCTTCTTCCCAGCAGTAGCATAAGAAAAAGAGGTGCACTGTGATGTAAGGAAGAGTAGGGGACTCGACTTCTGATGGTGGGGTGGCTCTTGACATCTAATGTAAAGGGGAGGGTATGCGCTGGACATCTAATCTTACAGATATGATCGGCCCTTTTGAGGGCAATCATAATGCTGATGCGGCCCACAATTAAATGGAGTTTGACACCCCTGCTCTACAGTGTTGGAGAAAAAACAATATGTAATGTTTGGGGGTTCAAAGTAATTTTCTGGCAAAAAAATCTTTTTTTTAACTTAAACAAAAAATCTCAAAACAAGGCTCTGTCCTTAAGTGGTCAAGGGGTTAATTTTAAGGTAGTATGGAGTAACGCAATGTAAAGAACATTTTAAGTTATTTAAAATGGCTGGTTTGAAAAAGGAATGATTTTAAAAGGAATACAGAAATAATTATAGCACGGGCTATGTCATTCACATTGTTTTCTATTAGAAGAGCAGTTTGATGTTCTACAATGAAAGGGCCTTGCTATCTCTTCTACAGGGAACATTCTACTTTTTGTTGTCTATTTAATAAAATAATGGGTTAGGAATGACAAGGGTACACTATGTTTTAGTGACTGGGCCTGTTTAATGTATAGGCCAAAATAGGCTTTGCATATGTGTTTTTCTTTTCCAGCAGCTATATTTCTACACAGCCTGGTACTTGAAGCTTCGTGTGCAGATTCCCTCTCCTTGTCTCCTGTATCCCTGTGAGTGTCTGCCAGTTACAGCTATTGAGCCCAGGTTGTAACTTCAACACTCCCTCATTTATCTTCCCATGCACAGATTGTTGGTGCTGCTGATTCCTGGCGCCTGTGGGAAGAGAGAGCTGTGAAATTCTAGCACCTCCACCCCCCTTACTTCCTTCCATCAATTCCCTCCCCCCCTCCGGGTTTATGTTGGCAGGTAACCTCAGGCCTATGATTTTACTGGCTGCCGGATTGTGGCCAGTGTGATGAAAAGCTGTTCTGTCCCAGTCATAGCAAAGAAAAAAAAAGCCACAGCCTGCTTTGTGAACACAGACTGCTCTTCTTGTGCATCTTGAATGAAGCAGTTCAGGGAGAGGGGGATTTACACCCCCTGATAATGCATTGCCAAATAGAAAAGGGCACAGGAGCACTACTGTAAAATAAACATGAAGGCAGGCTGAATTGTAATTTGGCTTGTTTCTGCCACATAGAATTTGTTATTTGTTCCCACTTCGAGGCATATTAAGCATAAGAATGAAAGTTTTATATTCAGCATGTTGGCTCAGTGGATACAAAAATGGGGTCCCAACAGAGCCTTATGTACCTTAAACGAGTAAGGAAGCAAAGTACATTTACAATATTTTTTTATGTTTGCCTAGTGTGTTACATTTGTGGCAAATATCAGCAAAATTGAATAGAAGAGACAAGTAGTCAATAGTGGAATAAATCACAATGTTTAGACAATTCTGCAAGTACTTTTATTTGTGTCCTGGACGGTGTAGTAGTAGTTTTGTATGTATTGCTTGCGTCTGTCTCTAGAGCATACAGATTTTCATTTCTATGATTTTATGTGTAATGAAGCTGGGGTGTGTGAAATGGGGATTTTTTCTACAGCATTGTGTTGTTGCTAAATGCTCTTCAGCATGAATGTAGTTAAACTGTGATCTCAATCATACATGCAAGTCATCAACTAAAAGGCTGAAATGTCATGAAATCTCCTGATGCATAAGAAGTAGAAAGTCATACTTGAGCTAAAGCAGCTCAACGTTGTGCTATGAGGATATTTAGTTCAGTGTGAGACTTTGTGGGAGTCCACAGCACTTTCGGGACTTTGGTTTAAGGGCGTGACAGCCTGTGTTCATTAAAAAGAAACAAAAAGTTCTCACAACAGAAGGTCTCCCACGCAGGGGTTCTTCAGCAAACACAACTAATGAAAAATACCAAGCCACCTGGCTCTAAGGCTCACTCAGCCAAATATGGTTCTCAAGACTCTCCACTTTATTCCCCCCCCCCCCCCTCAAGGTTTACTCACTCTATACAAGACTTTTGGACTTCTCCAAGGCTCCTTGGGCTGTCTTGCTGCCTTGGCTTTCCCAGCCTCCCAGACCCTCTCTTGGTCTCCCAGGCCCCGTGTAGCTGTCCCATACTTCCCAGCCCTTGGGGCAAGAAGTTCCCCTCACCAGGGATGTAGCAACCAGGTCTCCTGACAGGGGTCTGTCTCCAAATGGCAGCAACTGCCCCGAGCTTTGCTCAGATCTGGCTTATAACAATCTTGACCACCTGTGCTGACACAGGCTGTATGCAACTAGCAAAGCCTGGACACAGGACTGAGGGCTCTGTCCCACCCAATACTCTTTAGAACCTTTAGGCTTCCAGCCCCGATCTGGAATTACCAAATCCTGAGAAAAATTAAGACACTGTTTTCTCTGCTCACAAAACATCTGTTGGCGCTTCTTAAACTGACTCCTTGAGAGTCCTGTCTCCTTTTTTAAACCCATTTACATTATGGTAATGACTCTGTGGTGGAGTAGGACAGAGTTTCTCTAGGACAATGAGTGACCCTAGTGAGCATAGTTGTATACATGCTGCACACTGTGCACTGCACAAAACCTTCAACCTTATTAGCAGTTTGTCTCCTGTCACACACTCCAGCATCCATGTGCAGGAGAAGTCAATACACATAAACTTCCCCTCACTATTAATCAACATAAAATGTCAAGTTGTGATGAGCAGCTGTGTCTATGCAGCCAGTGTGTTCCTATACACATGAATGGGCTGGTCGTAGGCAGCACCTGGTGGCTCCATCTTCCTATAGTGGATTTCCACCCAAAGGAGGAAGTTTTGCTTTAAGGCCCTCCTCCCCTGCTTCTCTTTGACATTTTTTTTTTTAGGGGGGTGAACCTCGGATGATTTTTTGTAGCTGCTGACTTTTAATTTTTCAGAAAACAGACTGGAGCTCCTCTTTAAAGACACAGGCCCATTCACGGAACTCTGTCTGTAAGCATCCATGTGAATGTGGCCTTAAAGGGGTTGTAAAGGTTGTTTTTTATTTTCTAAATAGGTTCCTTTAAGCTAGTGCATTGTTGGTTCACTTACCCTTTCCTTCAATTTCCCTTCTAAATGTTGTTTTTCTTTGTTTTCTTTGTCTGAATTTCTCACTTCCTGTTCCTCCTCAGTAAGGTGTTCAGTTAGCTGTTCTAAATGACTTTCCACCGCCCTGATGATGGTGGAAAGCTTACTGAGGAGAAACAGGAAGTGAGAAATTCAAACAAAGAAAAACAATTTTAGAAGGGAAATCGAAGGAAAAGGCAAGTGAACCAACAATACACTAGCTTAAAGGAACCTATTTAGAGAATAAAAGACAAACCTTTACAACCCCTTTAAAGCAGCTGCTGATAAGACACACAAGTCACAGCACTGGGTGATATGTCACTATTATAATGAATGCTCAGCAGTGCATGTTTATTTACAGTAATTAAAAATGTAGTGTATCTATGGCTGCTTGTATACATACAGGACACAGGCAGATACTTTTTTTTTTTTTTCTATTGAAAAGCCTGTGGAGTGCAAAACACAACCCAAAAACTTCACCCGGTGCAGGAAAAAATGTGCACACACATAAAGAGTGAAACACAAAAAACTGCGATGGGTGCCATCGTCAATTGGTCCTCCGCAAAGGACCCAGCTCTGATCCCCCGGGGCGTTAGGCTCCAGACAGGGAAAAGAGTTATTAGAGTCCTAGCAGCCGAAACCACTAGGACCCCACTATGGCCCATGCAGCCGAAGCCACATGGCCAAACATCCTCGGAGGGACTGCCGAGACAGAACCCTCCTCGGTGAGGCTCCCCCGAAGGGAGACCCCATGAGAGCAGGTGAACTAAGCCAGAAGGCCATGTCCACCTACTCCCAAGACTTTCAGAGTCAGGCCCGAGGACCAGCACCCTACTCGCCACACATAACGTGCTCAACCAAAAAAAGTGACAAACAAGACAAACAGGGGGTAACATAAAAAAGAAAGTGGGGAAAAGGAAGGTGGGAATGGTGAGTGGAAAGTGGCCATTGTGCAATACAATGGCCGGCCCTCCGGCCAGGAACAAAAATTCCTCTGGTCCTAGCCAAAAGGCTCGGCCCTAGAGGCAGGTGCTAAAAAGGTGTATGTGGAGATCAGTGACCTAAGGTGCCACACGTTGAGTGCCCCTCAACACTCAGTGCAATGTATGGCACCCCTGGACTGCCACTCCAGGGGCACTATCTCCACAGGCTTTTCAACGGACCCTGACCCCCGGTCCGGACCAGCAGCACCCTTCCCAGCCAGGAAGGTAGGAGAAGAGGTTGGGGAGAGCCAGCCGCAGCCAACTACTACCCACAACCCCCAGCTCTCCCACCTAATTACATTCGGGAAGTACTACCCGCCTCTCCCCGAAAGGATTAGCAAAGGTTCCCTCGCCGAACAACTGACTGGGGCAGACACCACCGGATCCAGGCCAAAGGCCAGGGGCCCAGCCCTTCAGCTTCGACCTCATGCCTCTCTGCCCCGATCAGAAGGCTTTCGCCTCTACGCCAATAGGCTTAGCGTCCACCGACTGCCATCCCTTTCCCCCTCGCCGAGTACTGGGGACAGTCAGTTTAGCACCACCTATTGGCAACTGATAAGAACAGATACTACACTTGATCTTAGCCAAAAGGCCGAGAAGCGAGATACTTTCACAGAGCTAAAGCTCTGAGTAATCTTTTACTAATATGAATAAAGAAGCAGTGCTGATTATACATTAATAATAGTGAGAGGTCACTCAACTTGGAGAGAAATTAATTTACAGGAATGGCCATAGTTGGCTCTTCAAAAGAGGGTACAGCTACAGCCATCCAGCGGTGCATTTAGGGGCCACTGATCAGAACATGACCAAGTGCTATATGCACCTAGTCTTTGGGAAATTAAAAGTAAAAGGGGGATGGAAAAGCCTGGTATCAGTGCCGATACCGAACACTTGTACTCGGGCAAATGCTCCGATGGTTGACCTGATACCTGGGTGGTCAGGGGTGATCGGTGGGGTAGTTACAAGCACCGATCTTCCTGTATATATTTTAATAAAGCAGCTGACAGCTCCTTCCCGCAGCTTTCAGCTGCTTTATTGAAATCTATACTGGGAAATTGATGCTTGTAACCCCCCCACCGCCGCACCGATCACCCCTCTGACATGGAAAAGCCCGATCAGCAATTTCCAAAATGCTTCAACCACCATGGCTGCCACTAGGGTTGCATCAGTACTGATAGTAGAATTGGTATCGGTGCCGATACCGAATATTTCCCAAGTACTTGTACCCGGGCAGATGCTCCGATGGTTGACTTGATACCTGGGCAGTCAGGGTTGATCTGTGAAGTAGTTACAAGCACCGATCTCCCTGTATAGATTTCAGTAAAGCAGCTGACCTTCTCCCACTCTCCCTCTGGCAGTTTTTAGCTGCTTTGTTGAAATCTATACAGGGGAATGGGTGCTTCTAACTCCCCCCCCCCCCCCCCCCACTGCCACACCGAACACCCTGACTAACCCTGTATCCTCCAGTCCCCCTCTCTGTTTTCCTCCGTGCTCCTCCAGTCCCCTACCGTGCGCCGCTCCAGTCACCCTCCATGCTCTTCTCCGGTCCCCCTCTGTGCTCCTCTGCCCCCTTTGTCCTCGATCTGTCAGGATGGAGAGCTGAGGAAAGAGCCAGTAAATCTGTTATTTACTGGCTCCTTCCTTTTCCGAATGAACAGAGCCAGTGGTCACTGACTCTGTGCATTCATAACTGAGCATAGTAACCTGTGTATACAAGGCTTCAGTTTATAAATAAAGAGGAGCTGCTGTCTCCTGTCAGTTCATCTCCAGTGCAGCTGAGGCTGCAGAGAAATGGACTAGGGAATCTGTGTCCTCACTCACTTTCCCTGTCTCAAAAGGGAGATGCATAGAATGCATTACGGTGAAAAACCTTTGAGGGTTTACAACCACTTTTAAGTTGAAGAACTGAGCTTTTTATGGTGTCAAAGTGATTCATGTATTGAGTTGGAGCCACATGCAGGTGTACTTCATAAAATGGCCACTGTATGTGTGTGTAATTATTAAATCTCCTCATTCAGGTATTTTTGTACATTTTTGCAATTCTGGCATAGCAGATTCTGTATGCAAATGACGATATGAAATGAATTTGTTATTAGTCAAACAGTGCTCAATGTTCCCTTGTAGGAGATATGACCCTTTTTACCAAGCCTTTATTTTTCCATCCTTACACCTCTCTAAGAATGTGTAAACTACAACTATGCTACAGCAGATTATTTCAAGCACACCGCAAAGGATTAATACACACTCTGACGGATCTCGCATACCCCAGGTGGGCATCTCCGCCAGACCTGTGTATCCTGTACTCCAAACGCACCTGCAGCCTGCAGATTCACCTTAACCCCTAAATCACGAGACAAGCCACACAGATGTTGAGGGTTAAACATGCAGAGCATAAACTGCTTATTAAATACAAAACATACACCTTTACACACAGTAAGGGACACTCCCCTTAGTCTTGTCATAGAGGGGGTAGGGGACAAAGAAGAACCATTGGGAACTCAACACTAGTACACACCAAGGGATTATGATAAGCAGGCAGCCCTTCCTTACACATCCCCTGCTGAGAGATGTCTTCAGACCCTTGTCTACATGCTATGACCCAACGCAATTAAACACAGCAACAGGGGGGGGGGGGGGAAGGGATGTAGCATTACATTATCTCAATGCCAGTGGGTTCTGTCACACATCTCCCCTTTTAAAAACAGACTAACCAGGTCCCTGACCCTCAACTAGTCTGGCCCTTCGTTGGTCACAAACTCCCACCCCAGGCAATCAGGAAAAGGAAAACTATGGCCCAGATTCACAAAGCACTTACGCCGCCGTATAGCAGGTTACGCCGACGTAAGTGCAAATGTTTGCGGCAGACCCACAAACCAACATGCGTTTAAAAACAGGCCACACCCTGCCGACGTAGCTTGCACATGCCGCCGTAGGGTGGGCGCACATATGGGCTGGACGTATGGTGCTGCTCCCATTGATTAGCCATTCAAACATGCAAATGGGGGAAATACAGCGATTCACGAACGTGCGTGTGCCCGGCTCATGCTACGCGAGATTCGCATAAGTTGTACTTCCGGCGTAAAGTTATTCCCCATAAATGAGGTGCAACCCGGCAACAGACATGCCCAGGTCTGCCCCAGGGAACACAAGCCGGCGTATTGTGCGTTGGACGTGTGCCTGGCTGGGCCTATGTTATGTTCACGGCGTACGCAGTGATCCGGCGTAGCTTAGGCAGTTGTGCCGGCGTGGTTGTGAGCAGGGGGTGCTGTGCATGCGTCCACGTCATGGCGCATGCACAGTTCGTAAAACGACGGGCGTAAAACACATGCCGGCGTACCTGTCTGGCGCTCGGCCCATCATTTGCATGGGGTCACACCCACTTCCACCTACGCCGGCGTGCGCCTTCGAAACCCACACCACGCTGGCACAGCTTTGGGCACACTGGCTTGCTGAATGCAATGCTTGCCTCTCCGCGCTACGTTGGCGTGCTGTACGGTATGTGCGCTACGGCGGCGTAATGTGCGCCTTGCTCTCTGTGAATCTGGGCCTATGACTCTAGCACTGGGGAGCCAAACACCACATACGGTCTCCCGTGAATAAAAACAGTCGCTGCAGAGTGGGAACAGCTATCCACACTCCCCTGATCCAGGGGCTGGGTTGCCGGTATTGGGGGGAGCTTAATAATGTTCTGCCCCGATGACAGTGCTTCAGCTGGTAGGGAGCATAGGCTGTAGTGCTAAGCTGTTGGGAAAAAAGACGTACTCTTTTTTTTGCTCCATCGCCAGTGCTTCTGCTGGGGAGATGAACACTGGGGTAGTGTCAAATTGCTGGGGAGAGAGAATGGCTTTCTCCACTCTCGGTGGGGATATCTGCTACTTTGGGAACCAGCTCACAAAGATCAGCTCTTGGACTCTCTGGATCCAACTCTGAGGGTGGGCAGAGGCCATCAGTGTTCTGCCTCGTAGTCATTGCTTCTGCTGGCTGCTCGGTTGCGATACTTTGGACTTGCTGTTGATCACCATCTACCGGCCTTCCAGCGTCCGTCTCAACTTCCCCTTCTGAGACCGTGAAAGCTCATCTCGTGGTCGTTCCCTCAGGAACACCTTTCGCGCACAGTACTACGTCCAGTACATCTCTGTCTAGGAGGGAAGGATCTTCCCCTGATGGTGTCGCTCGTGGCTTAGCGTCTCTTGCCAGAGTTGCTGGCGGATCACATTCCCCCAACCAAGCATGGTGTGCTCCGACGCTCCCCGATGTTGCTTCCGCATGCCTTTCAGCCTCCTCCCGAACTCCACTCTCTTGCTGGCCGGTCCCCGCATCACTCCTCAGCGACTGCCCGGATCTTGAATCCTGGTGGTGGTTTGGATGTCCTGGACTGCGGGAGACATCCCACTGCTGCCACCACTGTGACGAATCTCGAATACACCAGTTGGGCATCTCCTCCAGACCTGTCTCCATCCTACAAATGCACCTGCAGCCTGCAGATTCGCCACAATTAGCCCTTAACCTCTCAATCACGAGACTAGCCACACATGTGTTGAGGGTTAAACATGCAGAGCATAAACTGTTTATTAAATACAAAACATACACCTTTACACACAGTTAGGGACACTCCCCTTAGACTTGTCCTAGAGGGGGTAGGGGACAAGGAAGAACCAACGGGAACTCATTGACACACACCAAGGGATTATGATAAGCAGGCAGCCCCTCCTTACACATCCTCTACTGAGAGATGTCTCCAGACCTTTGTCTACGTGCCATGACCCAACACAATTAAAGCTGACCCAACACAATTAAAGCAACAAGAGGGGGGAGGGGGGTGGGGTGGGGAGAAGGGATGTAGCATTACATTACATTATCTCAATTAGACATGGTTACATAGTTAGTCAGGTTGAAAAAAGACACAAGTCCATCCAGTTCAACCATAAAAAAATAAACAAACAAAATAAAACACAGTACAATCCCATACACCCAACTCCATCCCCACAGTTGATCCAGAGGAAGGCAAAAAAAAACAGCGGAGCATGATCCAATTCGCTACAGGAGGGAAAAAAATTCCTTCCCGATCCCCCGAGAGGCAATCGGATTTACCCCGGATCAACTTTACCTACAAATCTTAGTACTTAGTACTCGAACCACCTCTTGAGGGAGTCTGTTCCACATTTTCACAGCTCTTACCGTGAAGAAACCTTTCCGTATTTGGAGATGAAATCTCTTTTCCTCCAGACATAAAGAGTGCCCCCTTGTTCTCAGTGTTGACCTTAAAGTGAATAACTCAACACCAAGTTCACTATATGGACCTCTTATATATTTGATCATATCCCCCCTTATTCTCCTCTTCTCAAGAGTGAATAAATTCAGTTCCTCTAATCTTTCCTCATAGCTGAGCTCCTCCATGCCTCTTATCAGTTTGGTTGCCCTTCTCTGCACTTTCTCCAGTTCTCCTATATCCTTTTTGAGAACTGGTGCCCAAAACTGGACTGCATATTCCAGATGAGGTGTTACTAATGATTTGTACAGGGGCAAAATGATATCTCTTTCTCTGGAGTCCATACCTCTCTTAATACAAGAAAGGACTTTGCTCGCTTTGGAAACCGCAGCTTGGCATTGCATGCAATTTTTGAGCTTATGATCAACTAAAAACCCCAGATCCTTCTCCACTACAGATCCCCCCAGTTGTACTCCCCCTAGTATGTATGATGCATGCATATTCTTAGCCCCTAAGTGCATAACTTTACATTTATCAACATTAAACCTCATCTGCCACATAGTCGCCCAATTAGACAGAGCATTAAGGTCGGCTTGTAAATTGGAGACATCCTGTAAGGACGTTATTCCACTGCATAGCTTGGTGTTATCTGCAAAGACAGAAATGTTACTTTTGATCTCAGACCCAATATCATTTATAAATATATTAAAAAGTAAGGGACTCAACATCGAACCTTGGGGTACACCGCTGATAACCTTGGACCATTCAGAGTAGGAATCATTAACCACGACTCTCTGAATTCTGTCTTTCAGCCAGTTTTCTATCCATTTACAAACTGCTATATCCAGTCCTGTAGACCTTACCTTACACATGAGCCGTGTGTGGAGAACCGTATCGAATGCTTTTGCAAAATCCAAGTATACTACGTCCACAGCCACGCCTCTGTCCAGGGTTTTACTTACCTCTATATAAAAGGATATCAGGTTTGTCTGACAACTTCTGTCTTTCATGAATCCATGCTGGCTGCTGCTTAAATAGTGCAGACTGGAATATTTTGTTTTGTTTTTTTCGTTTTCGTTTGGAAAATAAATTTATTTAGTTACTCCCGAAAATCGTTTTGATTTATTTCGTTTTTCGTTGCGGAATAGCTTTCGTCCGAAAAACCAATAATACTTGGTTTCTGTCGAATGGCCAAAAGCATATTTGACGGAACGTTGAATCTTTACATCCAATCGTACATTTAGTTAGAATATTCCACCTACAAGAATTCTAATGTTGTATGACTAGTAATAATGTCGAATCTATTTTCTCATAAATCTAAATCTAATCTCTGTAATGTCAAATCTATTATTTCTATAGTGTCGAATCTTTTCCCTATAATGTCGAATCTTTTCCCTATAATGTCGAATCTTTTCCCTATAATATCGAATCTTTTCCCTATAATGTCGAATCTCTCTATATTGAATTTTTACAGCAACAAAAACGAAAATAAAGCATTTCTTATGTCGGATCTTTTGGTTTTCGTTTCTTGCGCTTTCGTTATGGTTTGTTAAAACCATAACAAAAAAAACGATTTTCGGACGAAAATGCATTCTAACGAAAACTAATGCACATGTCTAATCTCAATGCCAGCTTGCCCCCAAGTCTCTTAGTATCTTCTGAGCCAAAGTCTTTGGGTAGGAGGCCAGCCCACAGTCCCCTCCAAAACACACAGTGAGAGTGGGTTCTGTCACACTAATTGTGTGTGTGGGGGGGTGGGTGTATGATCAACATGTAAAAATACATAAGGGGTCCATATAGTGAACTTGGTGTTGCGTTATTCACTTTAAGGTCATCACAGAGGACAAGCGCTTTACGTCTGGAGGAAAGGTTTCTTCAGTTAGAGCTGTGAAAATGTGGAATAGACTCCCTCAAGAGCTGGTTCTGGCCAACTCGGGAGATTGCTTTAAAAAAGAACTGGCTTCTTTCCAAAATGTACATAATAAAACTGGGTACTAACATTTATAGATAAAGTTGATCCAGGGAATATCCGATTGCCTCTCGGGTGATTAGGATTTTTTTTCCCTGCTGTAGCAAATTGGATCGTGCTTTGCTGGGGTTTTTCACCTGACTCTGGATTATCTGTGGGTATAGAATGATTGTAAAAAGGATAGATAAAAAGGATTGTATGATTTTTGTTTTCTTTTTCTGGTTGAACTAGATGGGACTTGTCTTTTTTTAATCATAATAACTATGGATCCTAGGTTCAAGCTTTAAACAGGGCTATGACTTCCCTCCAAATCCCATTTCCTCTTATCGTCCATGGACGGACACAGCTCCTTAAACCTTGACAAGTGGGTTATGTTCCCTGTTTACAGGAGAGGACTAGGCCGAAACATGTTAGATAACTAAATACATGTTACATTAACAGAGTTGCACAACTCGCCCAGGGGGCAGTCCCTCCAGACATAACCCTCCTCACAGCAGCATGCAGCCTCAGTTTCGTTCTGCCTAACAAGGAGAAGGACGTATGGCTTCCTTTGGGCCCAGCGCCCCAAGGAGAAATGTTATTTTATTTTACTTTTTCTTGAAGAATCTTCTTTCAACTGTTGGCTGAGAGTCAGGCTGGATAATATAGATCCTTGTAGTCTACTCAGTCCGACCAGCAAGCGTGGGTACACCTTTGCAAAGAGGCTAGGTCTGCCACGCCATACATCTTGACTCCTGGGGTGGCCAGTGAGCTTTGCTCCGAGGTCCACATATGACTGAGCTGTGGTGTTGTCTCACTCACAGTGGACTGGGCCAACAGCTACCTCCATTGCGGTTGTAGTTCTGTCAGGAATGGGTCAGCGAGTCCTCGCTCGGACGGGTAAGTACAGTCCCTCCCACTTTGGTGGGTTGGTACGGCTGGGCATTACTGGGGTTCGGGGGTCCTCTTCTCCCTTCCCTGCTCCTTTTCCCTTGCTGTATTGCTAACATTGCCGCTGTCAGGGGGAGGGGGGCCTTCCTGAGGGGACTGTGTTATCTGGCCTGTGTTTATTTTTTTTTTGTATGGGGCTTTCCTGTGAGTGGTTTTTCACTGTTAAAAATCCCTAGGAGGCTTTTCCTGTTTAAACGCGGCATCTTGCCACCATTTGGCCAGGGCTGGTGCCATTTTTTGAGAGGTTTTTCAATTACATTGAAAACTCCCATTGGCGGCCAATTTGTTGTATGCACAAACCTCAGTTTTTTTCCTCTCACACGCTGTGTGCTGAGAGCAGATGACAGCGCTGGGCAGTCTCCTCCTGAGGTGAGTCCCCTGGGCAGCAAGTGGGTGAGATGTCCTGAATCGGGCTCTAGGAGCTTTTGGTATTTGTAAGGACAGGTGTGCATATTATACATACACACTATGTAAATATTATTAATATTTGGAGTCAGTATCTGGGTCCTTCCCCAACATGCTGGTGGTGGCAGCAGGTCTTAGCACCTGGGATTCCCACAGAGGTTTTATTGTTAGTCCTGTACACGTTTGTGCCAGGGTGGGGGTGGACTGCGGACGGGTGGTAAAAGAGTGCCCCCTTCCCCTGTTCTCCCCTGGGGAATGCTCTGTTATGGAGCCATGGACCAGGTACCTGGGTAAAAAAAAAAAGCAGGATAAGGCATTTATGGGTGCGCTTCTCACTGCTGCAAGGGAGTCTCTTAAGCTGGATTGTGCAGCTGGGTTTCCGCCGAGGGCTAGGTCTTTTTTGGATCACACAAATCAGACCGCTCTGTGTAGGTTTTTTCCTTCTGTGCCCTTCTTGGATAATTTCTAAGAGGCGGAATGAGAAAAGCCGCTGAGGGCTTTTGTAGTCCCTCACCGCCGGGTGGTTCAGTGCCCCTTTGAGGAGAAACTTTTCAAAAGGTGGGCTTCTTCTCCGGTGGTGGACCCTTAATGTGTCATGTATAGGTGACACTCTCCCTATTGCGGGAACCCCCGTTTGTATGGATCTGACTGATAGAAGATCCGAAGTACTGACCCGTTCCATGTTTACCATGCTGGGGTCTAACTTGCAGCCTATTGTGGCCACTTCTCTGGAAGTGAGCATCTTGCACCAGACAGTGGAGTAGCACCGACTCTCTCCCGAAGTTATTAGGCTAGCGGACCAGCTGGTCCAGGGCCTCTTATAGGTCTTTGATGCTTCATTGAATGCTGCGCCCTGCGCCCTTGTTGCGCGCGCATGCTTAGAATCATGTCGAAAAAACTCCCTAAGTGTTATTGGCGCGCAATGCCTACGACGTGTGAACGTAACCTATGCCTAGCCCTATTCCCGTACTACATAAACAGCATAAACAACGTAAAATTCGACAGCATCGTTCCCTGGCCCATAACTTTACGCCAGACGTAAGCCTTACGCAAAGCGTGTATATGAAGCGGCCGGGCGTATCTACGTTCGTGAATCGGCGTATCTCCCTCATTTGCATATTTCTAATGGGAACGCCGAATGCATCCAGTGTTACTATGCGCCCACGATACGCCGGCATAGGCAAGTTTTGTCGGGCAGAGGAAGGCTATTTTTCGCCGTATCTCGCTTTGAGAATCGGCATAAAGATACAACGGCCCACATTTGAAATTACGGCGGCGTATCTGGAGATACACCAACGTAAATGCTTGCTAAATCTGGCCCTATGTGTGGGTATTATTTAGGGGCAACCCTCCCAGGCTGTCAAAGGCCCAGCTGGGGGACTAATCCGTCCCTGGGTGCGTAAGCCGATCACGCCGGCACCCAAATCCTGCCAATGTATGTAGCCTTCCCTCCCTGTCTCTAGGTGATTGCACGTATCCTAAATTTGTTGGGACAGCAAGGCTTTGCCTCATTGGCTACTTGGACGACTTTCTTCTGTGAGCATCTTCTGTCTCAGACCTAGTGGATTTGTTATTCCCATTCAGACCCTCTAAAGATTCGGGTGGATATTAAACGTTTAGGCCAGAAGGTGTAGCTCAGTTTCAGCCAGCCTGCCTTCCATGTGTGAGACCCAGGGTTCAAATCCTGGGCATGCTAGTTTCCGACTCAGCGTTGGAGTGTCTAGGGTTGATCCGGACTCCTCAGTGGCGAAGGTCCTTCTTCCCCTGGAGAAATTGCATACTCTTCAGTCTGCGGTGAAGCTATTGGTATCACGCAATCGGCCTTCTCTCCGGGCACCTGCTGGTCAGGGGCCTTTGGGTAGCCTCCTTCGAGGTGGTACTGTATGCCCAGTTTCACACTCTGGTTTTCCAGGGGAAATACTGTCCAGGTGGCAAAAATCTCCTGTCTCTGAAATTATTAGATTCCGGCGCACCACCCAGTCAGAGTTGGTGACGATCCCCGACTCTTCGGTCCATGAAGTTGTTTCTCCCCTTTCAGTGGTCGGTGTTTACGACGGATGCCAGCCTCACGAGTTGTGGGGGCACCCGTCCCTGAATGTGCCCGTTCTCGTCTGGTCTCGGTAGCTACCCAGAGTGGGGCCTGGCTAGTGCCTGGGTGGGAGACCAGCTGGGAATACCAGGTGCTGTCTACCATTCATTGTTCATTTTAGGCGATCAGGCTATGCTTCTCCTCATAGTCGAGGAGGTTGCAAGGTCGTCTGATCTGGTTTACGCCGGACATTGCCACGACCGTGTCTTCGGTCTACCATAAGGTATACCGGCAGGTGGACTACTGGAGTTGCCAGATGCTGAACCAGGGCGACTGGTCTTTGTGCTTGGGGTTTTTTGGCTCCCTTGCAGGAGGTGAGCCTCACAGGGCATGGATCTCCTGGCCGCTTGTCTCCACCGCAAGGGTGTCGAAGTTAGTGGCCAGGTCTAGTGATCTGGTACAGACATGTCAGTCACGCTGGTGGCCCTGTGGGGTCTGAGGAGAACCCGATGATTCTAATCGCTTCAGATTGACCTTGGCGTCCTTGGTACACCAATATCGGGCGCCTGGTAGTGGAGGTACCCTGGCGGTTGCCAGGGCGGGAGGTCTCTCTGTCTCGAGGTCCCAGGACCGTTGTACAGTCACTAACTTGCTCAACATGGCTATTGGAAGCCAGACTTTAAGTGACTGGGGTCTATCCAACTCAGTCATCTCAACAATGCTGAGAGCACGGTAGTCTTCTTCCGGAGGATCTACCGTCTCAACTGGCAGGCCTACATCTCTTGGTGCGAGGGGATGGAGTGATGTCCACGGACGTACTCGGTGTCCAGGGTCCTACTGTTTTTATAGCTTGAAGTGGATCTAAAAATAGCTTAAAGCACCGTTTGGGGGCAGATTTCAGCCATGGCTGTGTTCTTTCAGTGGGCTTTTTGTGGCCCGTTCCCTGGTGAGGTCCCTTTTTGTGTGCAGGGGTTTGTCATATACTTTTCCCTCTTGGCCCATCTCTTCCCCCATGACTTTTGACTCTGGTGCTTATTTGGAAACATCAGAGAGATTTTCTCTTGACACTATCTCAGAAGGTGGCCCCTAAGTGGCCTTTACCTCTGTTAGAGGTGTTTCTGAGTTGGTGGTCTTGTCTTGCAAACCGCCATGCTTGATCCTCCTTAAGGATTAGGTGATGGTGCGCCGTCTACCTTCCCTTCTTCCGAAGGTGGTTTTGGCCTTTCGTCGGAATAAGGACATTGTTCTTCCATCCTTCTGTCCTCGGGTCGGCGCATCCTACGGAAATAGACTTTCATACTCTAGGCGTCGTAGGCGCTTTGCGGGTGTACCAGCCTGCTACGGCTCCGTTTCGGAGTTCTGACTCTCTTTTCAGTCGGTGTCTGGTCCACAAAAGGGGCCTGGCGGTCTCATCGACCACCATTTCTCGGTGGATTAGGCAGGCTGTCATACAGGCCTATGCTCTTAGGGGGCAGGCCCCCCTTTCCCGTCACAGCACTTTCGACCAGGGCAATTGGTGCTTCCTGAGTTTTTTTCCGACATCATGCGTCGGTCTCACTGGTGTGCGAGGCGGCAACTTGCTCGTCCTTTCGCGCTTTTTCCAGAATTTACATGGTTGCTGTGAGTGCATCTTCTGATGTTTTTTTTCGGCCGCTCGTTTTTGCAAGCGGCTGTTTAAAGTTGCACATCCTCCGTTGAGGAGCTCTGCTCTTCACTTGGGGTGAAGTTAAAATTGGTTTTACTGATATATTTCCCACCCCTCATTTTTGACACTGCTTGGGGACGTCCCACTTGTCAAGATTTAAGGAGCTGTGTCCGTCCATGGAGGACAAGAGAAAATAGGATTTTTTGTACTCACCGTAAAATCCATTTCTCTGAGTCCATGGACGGACACTGCACCTACCCCTCCTTTTTAGGTTTGTACTGCTTGTTACAAACTGAGGCTGCATGCTGCTGTGAGGAGGGTTATGTCTGGAGGGACCGCCCCCTGGGCGGGACTATTCAACTCTGTTAATGTAACATGTATTTATCTAACATGTTTCTGCCTAGTCCTCTCCTGTAAACAGGGAACATAACCCAGTTGTCAAGATTTAAGGAGCTGTGTCCGTCCATGGACTCAGAGAAAAGGATTTTACGGTGAGTACAAAAAATCCTATTATATCCTGCACCATTAAGGTGCTAAGTTCCACACCCAAAATTCAAATACAGGGGCCACAGAGGTTCTGTATTCACCAGGAGGGGTGCTAAAGGGTTTGTAAAGGATTTTTTTTTTATCTTAATAGCTTCCTTTACCTTGCAGTGCTGTTTTTATGTCCTCATTGTTTGTTTTTGCTCTAAAGATGCTGTAATTCTTCTCTGATCTCCACACTTCCTGGTTGTCTGTTTCCTTTTAACCACAGTACTGGGAGCTTTCTCTCTGTGGTCACTAATCAAGGAGGTGTGATTACTGTGTGTCTAAAACCCCTCAGCACCAATCACTTTAGTTTTCCAAACCATCACTGCCCTGTATTGGCTATGTGCCTCTGTACATCACAGAAGCATGAAACACCTTGCAAAAACGTAACTGAAACTGTAGGTACATTATATGATTGTTTATTTATTTTTTATCGTTTTTAAAAGGAATACGTTAACTATTATGTCTCTATACCCTGTAAACAGTCATTTCAGCAAAAAAAATGTTTTCCTTTACAACTCCTTTAAACTTGGCTTGAACAGATTTTGAGGCCTATATGCAGATTTTGTATAGAACCCAGAGTCCTTCCTATGCACGAATAAATGACTAAAAGAGGAGAGCAGCTACCAATGGCAGTAAGGAAAGTGTTTATATTTTTGTGAGTTTAACAGGTTCCCTTTGGCTTAGGTTACTTTTTTTTCACTCATTTGATTCTATTAACCACCTCAGCTTTAAAAGGTTTACCCCCCTTCCTGACCATGCCATGTTTTGCAATACAGCACTGTGTTTCTTTTACTGACAATTTGCGTGGTCGTCAGACACTGTTCTCAAAAAAATGTATGGCCTTTTTTTCACACAAATCGATTTTTTTTTTGGTGGTATTTGATCACCTCTGCGGATTTTATTTTTTGCGCTAGAAACAGAATGACCAGCAATTTTTTAAAAACAAAAACAATGGCCCAGATTCACAGAGCGATTACGCCTGCGCAACTGGTGTTGCGCGTGCGTAAGTCTAAATGTGCGCGTGCGTTTAGATGCGCGCGATTCAGAAAACGAATTACGCCAGAAATCTACTTTTTTTTGTCCGGCGTAATTTCGTTAGACAGACGCATCCGTCCGCGCAAAAATGCGCTAGACACACCATTGATTTGCTAGTCAAATATGCTAATGAGGGAGTTGCGGGGATCCACAAAAAAACGCAGTTGCTGCGCAGGCTACGCGATGTGCGCAACAGCAAAATGTCCTGTCTAAAGTTAGAGCACCTAAAAGCTGGTCTAAAAAATGAAAAAAAGTCTACTTGTCAGATAAAGCAACACTGTTAGTGAGGAGTTCAGCAGTCACACGTGTTGCCCAACAATCTGTATGCCAACATGCCAGGGGCATCGTCGCGCATAGCTATACTACTGACTTTAGATGAACAAAGAAGGAGGAGGGCACGGAGGATGGCACTAAGGAGGGCACGGGAGATGTTTTTTTTTTTTTTTTTTATTTGCTTCTATAAAATTTACAATTTAAATTAATCTAATACAATATTCTTATCTGATACAAGCCCCTCACTCTTCACTTGATATATTACACACGCATAGACATCTTTGGCATGAGTGATTCTGAGGTGTCTCGCATCTTCAGATTCACCCCTCATGCCATCATGGAATTACCACAACCTTGCAGGAGGACATCACCAGCCCAACACATGGCACCACCCATGACACCCATGACAGCTACATATACAATCAGAGCCCCATCCCCACAGATTTCGAACAGAACATGTATGGGGACAGCTGGCTGGTTGGTGAGTGACATGGGTGGCAGGCATGACTATCCCCTCCCGTGATGCACACCTCACAAGTGGCACATGCATGACTAACATCCTCCTGTCTTTTCCCTTCAAGGTGACTCTGCATATGCACTGGTACCCCATCTCATGACCCCATCTCATGCCAGCTCACATTATGCATCTTTGCACGTTAAACACACACATTAATCATGGCACAATGAGAATGCATGCATGCACACCACTGTGGTCCCTAGATCACACACCCCACATCCTCATCACATTGGATTGGCACCAGTCCACCATGCAGGACTTGTGAGCTGCAACGCCATGCCACGGCTCCAATTATGTCACTGTACATTCATACACCATTCACACAGACCTGGGGATCACTTCTCCACCACAAATGAGGGTGACACCCCTTTTCCCGCAGGAATATCACCCCCACATTCCAAAATCATACACAAACAGAACCAAAAAAATTAAATAAATGACGAGCAAAAAAACAAAATGCCCAGCAAAAATATAATTTAAACAAAATAACAACAAAGAAAACACATAAAAGACAAAAATCACTCTGCAAAACAGTCCCCAAATATCTCAAAGACACGTCACAAACAAACAAAAGCACCTTGCTGTAGAGGGAGGGATACAAAGGGATGTATTTTTGCAAAGGAAGTGCATTTGTGTCTGTCTATTTATGCTGTCTGCGTAGTTCATAAAGTTGCCCTAGTCCATTTCCAAGTTCACTGATTGCGCCGCTCCCGAGTTGTGAGCATGCGCACATCGGAGCTGACCATGGTCTCCTTCAAGCGCGCATGCGCGAGCCGGCCGGCCCTTCATTTGCATGGGGTCACGGCTCATTTCAATGTAGCACGCCCACGTCCCTCCCAATTTGTATTACTCCTCCTTACGCCTCTGGAAAAAATCTTACGCTTGCGCAATTTCCTGCGCAAAAGCTACGTGAATCGGGGGATTACGCAGCTAGATGGCGCAAGTCGTAATGGCGGTGCGCTACGCCGGACCGATAATGCGCCGATGTACGTGAATCTGGGCCAATATGTTTTACTTTTTGCACTAAAACACTAGTGAAATATCTAATATCTTCATAAATTTAGGCCAGTATGTAATCTGGTACATATTTTTGGTAACTAAAATCCCAATAAGCGTATATTGATTGGTTTGTTTAAAAGTTTTTTTAACGTCTACAAACTATGGGATATTTTTATTTATTTTTACTAGTAATGGTGGCGATCAGAGACTTATAGCAGGACTGCGATATTGCGGCGGACATATCGGACACCTAACTGACACTTATCTGTGTGGCACATGTGGCAACAATCTCCCGTATTCTTCATATGTCTGGGTAGAGTGGCATGAGGGAAGCCATTTCTTACAAAGAAAAACATCTAAGCATGGCTGCAAAAACACACCTGAAGTCTCCCAAAAGTATGTCTGAAAATGTATGGTCTGATGAAACCAAGGTTGAACTTTTTGGCCATAATTCCAAAAGATATGTTTGGCTCAAAAACAACACTGTACATCACCATAAGAACACCATACACACAATGAATTCTGAATTTTCTGCAGCTGGAACAGAGGCCTTAGTCCATGTTGAGATAATTGTAAACAGTTCCAAACACCAGTCAATATTGGCACAAAACCTTCAGGCTTCTGCTAGAAAGCTGAACATGAAGAGGAACAATGACCCAAAGCATACATCCCAATCCAGAAAGGAATGGCTTCACCAGAAGAAGATTCAAGTTTTAGAATGGCCCAGCCAGAGCCCAGACCTGAATCCAATTGAAAATGTGTGGGGTTATCTTAAGAGGGGTGTGCACAGGAGATGCCCTTGCAATCTGACAGATTTGGAGTGCTTTTGAAAAGAAGAGTGGGCAAATATTGCCAAGTCAAGTTGTGCCATGCTGCTAGACTCGTACCTAAAAAGACTGCGTGCTGTAATAAAATCAAAAAGTGCTTCTAACTGTCGGGAGGATGGGCTATGTGTGACGCGACAGTGATCACCTCTTCCGATTACAGGAAGCTGTGATCACATTTCCCCGTTCTTCCTCACCGTGAGACGATCGCCGCGGGACCCGTGGTCGGGCTCACGGAGCTTGCGGCGGGCGTGTGCACGTCCACAATGCCGTTTCTTAAAGGGGACGTATATATACATCCTTTTGCCTGCCGCCAACAGTCTTGAAGGAGTTCCCAGAGATGCTTAGCTCTTGTTGGCCCTTTTGCCTTCACTCTCACCCCAAACCATCTTGATTGGGTTCAGGTCCGGTGACTGTGGAGCCCAGGTCATCTGGCGCAGCACCCCATCACTCTCCTTCTTGGTCAAATAGCCCTTACACAGCCTGGAGGTGTGTTTGGGGTCATTGTCCTGTTGAAAAATAAATGATGGTCCAACGAAACGCAAACCGGATGGAATAGCATGCCGCTGCAAGATGCTGTGGTAGCCATGCTGGTTCAGTATGCCTTCAATTTTGAATAAATCCCCAACAGTGTCACCAGAAAAGCACCCCCACACCATCGCACCTCCTCCTCCATGATTCACGGTGAGAACCAGGTATGTAGAGTCCATCCGTTCACCTTTTCTGCGTCGCACAAAGTCACGGTGGTTGGAACCAAAGATCTCAAATTTGGACTAAGACCAAAGCACAGATTTCCACTGGTCTAATGTCAATTCCTTGTGTTCTTTAGCCCAAACAAGTCTCTTCTGCTTGTTGCCTTCCTTTAGCAGTGGTTTCCTAGCAGATATTCTACCATGAAGGCCTGATTCACACAGTCTCCTCTTAACAGTTGTTCTAGAGATGTGTCTGCTGCAAAAGGTGGCTACTTTGAAGAAACTAGAATATGACATATATTTTAAGTTGTTTCACACTTTTTTGTTATGTATATAATTCCACATGTGTTAAATTTATAGTTTTGATGCCTTCAGTGTGACTCTACAATTTTCATAGTCATGAAAATAAAGAAAACTCTTGGAATGAGAAGGTGTGTCCAAAATGTTGGTCTGTACTGTGTGTGTGTGTGTGTGTGTGTGTGTGTGTGTGTGTGTATGTATATATATATATATATATATATATATATATATATATATATATATATATATATATATATATATATATATATATATATATACTTTCTGCAGTTGGATCCAGCATACTGATGACATCTGCAGTATGCTGGTCGTTTTTTTTGGTACTTATCATTTTAGCAGTATTTCTTCTATGGCTCCGAGCGGGGAATCCTGCGGGGGAATGGGCGTTCCCGAAGGCAAGCAAGTTGATTGATGGCCTTCGATAGCGTGTCACTGCTTCCGAAAATAGCCGAGGTGACACTCGGCTGTTTACGGCGCCTGCGCCTGCCATGTAGAGCTGACTGCGCAGGCGCCGTAAAATTGCCAAACGTCACTTCGGCTATTTTCGGAAGCCATGACGAAGGCCGTCAATCAACTTGCTTGTCTTTGGAAATGCCGGGAAGTAATCGCCGCTCTGAGCCATAGAAGAAAGACGGCTAAAACGATAAGTACCAACAAAAAAAAAGACCAGCATACTGCAGATGTCAGCAGTATGCTGGATCTAACTGCAGAAAGTTGATTTTTGGGTGAACTCCTGCTTTAAAACTCCACAGAGTCAAATGCCACATTATTTTAATTTGATTGATATATAAAACTAGTTCCTATCAGCGCAAATGGCTGCCTGGCTGCTGCAAGCACAGAAAAATGTGTTCACTTCACATTGATTAGATAAATTACCAAACAGTGCTGCGCTACCAATATAACGAATGGCTAATAATCAATTAAATGCTATTAATTTTTTTTTTCTCTCTCCTCTCTCTTTTTTTGAACCTGGTGTGATTAAAACCAGGTGGAAAGAGGCTCCGATAGGAGCATTGGATATATACAGTGCAGAAAATAAGTAATTGAACACCCTGCTATTTTGCAAGTTCTCCCACTTGGAAATCATGGAGGGGTCTGAAATTGTCATCGTAGGTGCATGTCCACTGTGAGAGACATAATCAAAAAAAAAAAAATTCCAGAAATCACAATGTATGATTTTTTTAACTATTTATTTGTATGATACAGCTGCAAAGAAGTACAGGTACTCCTCGCTTAACGACCGAGTTCCGTTTCAACTACTTGGTCGTTAAGCGAATTGGTCGTTAAGTGAGGAACTGCATGCTTTTCCTTTTTGGAGACATCTGGGGTAAAGTACAATACAGAATAAGGCACCCAGATCACACACAACTTGTATCCTCGAAGGAAAAAGCTTTATAAATAGTTACACTGTCCTGTACATACAGTACTGTACTACAGTATATCTGTATAGTACTGTATATTGTCACACTACTGTGCTGTATTGTGTGGGCCTGAGAGAGATCCTGGACTGTATACAGTACAGTATAGACGTTTATAACGTTTTTTTTCTTTGCATCCTTGCATTCTTTTGCAAAAATAATTTACTGCTGAAATGTGAATACTGACCATGAAACCAGCTGTACCGGACCTCAGAATAGTGTAGTATGTGTGTACAGTACTGTATATCAGCCATGAATGACTTTGTGACGCAGGGCCGCCGCTACCACGTTTTAACACGTAAGCACGTTTTAGCTCGTACCGTCGGTGAGATGGTCGTAAGTGCGAACGGTCGCTAAACAGGTCGGTCGTTAAGCGAGGAGTACCTGTATTTGAACACCTGAGAAAATCAATGTTAATATTTGGTACAGTAGCCTTTGTTTGCAATTACAGAGGTCAAACGTTTCTTGTAGTTTTTCACCAGGTTTGCACACACTGGAGGAGGGATTTTGGCCCACTCCTCCACACAGATCTTCTCTAGATCAGTCAGGTTTCTGGGCTGTCACTGAGAAACACAGAGTTTGAGCTCCCTCCAAAGATTCTCTATTGGGTTTAAGTCTGGAGACTGGCTAGGCCACGCCAGAACTTTGATATGCTTCTTACAGAGCCACTTCTTGGTTATCCTGGCTGTGTGCTTCGGGTCATTGTCATGTTGGAAGACCCAGCCTCGACCCATCTTCAAAGCTCTAACTGAGGGAAAAAGGTTGTTGCCCAAAATCTCGCAATACATGGCCCCGGTCATCCTCTCCTTAATACAGTGCAGTCGCCCTGTCCCATGTGCAGAAAAACACCCCCAAAGCATGATGCTACCACCCCCATGCTTCACAGTAGGGATGGTGTTCTTGGGATGGTACTCATCATTCTTCTTCCTCCAAACACGGTTAGTGGAATTATGACCAAAAAGTTCTATTTTGGTCTCATCTGACCATATGACTTTCTCCCATGACTCCTCTGGATCATCCAAATGGTCATTATCAAACTTAAGACGGGCCTTGACATGTGCTGGTTTAAGCAGGGGAACCTTCCGTGCCATGCATGATTTCAAATCATGACGTCTTAGTGTATTACCAACAGTAACCTTGGAAACGGTGGTCCCAGCTCTTTTCAGGTCATTGACCAGCTCCTCCCGTGTAGTCCTGGGCTGATTTCTCACCTTTCTTAGGATCATTGAGACCCCACGAGGTGAGATCTTGCATGGAGCCCCAGTCCGAGGGAGATTGACAGTCATGTTTAGCTTCTTCCATTTTCTAATGATTGCTCCAACAGTGGACCTTTTTTCACCAAGCTGCTTGGCAAGTTCCCCGTAGCCCTTTCCAGCCTTGTGGAGGTGTACAATTTTGTCTCTAGTGTCTTTGGACAGCTCTTTAGTAGTTGGATTCTTACTGATTGTATGGGGTGGATAGGTGTCTTTATGCAGCTAATGACCTCAAACAGGTGCATCTAATTTAGGATAATAAATGGAGTGGAGGTGGACATTTTAAAGGCAGACTAACAGGTCTTTGAGGGTCAGAATTCTAGCTGATACAGGTGTTCAAATACTTCTTTGCAGCTGCATCATACAAATAAATAGTTAAAAAATCATAAATTTTTATTTCTGGAATTTTTTTTTTGGATTATGTCTCTCACAGTGGACATGCACCTACGATGACAATTTCAGACCCCTCCATGATTTCCAAGTGGGAGAACTTGCAAAATAGCAGGGTGTTCAAATACTTATTTTCTGCACTGTAATATATATTATGGAAATAGACCGAGGAGTATGGACGGGAGCACTTAAATTTACTAATAGTACTTTAAATATGGATATGATCTGAAATGAAGATATAAATACCATAGGGTTTAACCTTTATCTATAAAGGGAAGGGAGTATTTTGTTCCAGTAGGAACATGTGTATGTGTATATGTAAGTATGTATAGGCGTAGGTGTATGTATGTGTATATATATATATATATATATATATATGGATGCATTTATACAGATATAGGGTAGGGGGAGGGAAGGAAGGAGAAAGAAAGATGAAGACTTTATTTATATGTGATTTAGTAGAAAACATGGCATAGGTAAGAGGTGTAGGTAGAAATAATACTAGCCGGTGCGGAGGAGGGGGCTGAGACCAGAGCCGCTCGGCCATTTTTGGTCACTTCCCCCAATTAGGATTTCACCCATAGAGGTAACTGGGGAAGACCAGTCAGGGGTGTTTATTTCCCTTAGGGGCTTAGAGGGGGAGGTATTTTCTAGAAGGGGGGGGGGGTGGTTTTTTTTTTTTTTTTTTTCTCTGTCCCTCTGAGATGGCGGCACTAAAACATCTTTGAATACTAAAGGGCTCAATGTCCCAGAAAAACGCAGAATGCTGCTAAATGATCTAAGGAGATGGGGAACTGATGTAGCATATGTACAAGAGACACACTTTAAGATGGGATTTCTTCCATTCCTTCAAAATAGATTCTTTCCATGCGTCTATCATGCAACGAACCAGGAAGCAAAATCTAAAGGAGTATCGATTTTTATTTCCAACCGAATAGCCTGGACATTGATTGATAAACGCTTAGACCCGAAGGGTAGGTACCTCTTCCTGAAGGGCAATATTGGGGGAACTAAAGTAACTCTGGCCACATTGTATGCTCCAAACACTCAACAAGATGCATTTATTAAAAAAATTATTATAGATTTAGTTGAATTTGCGGAAGGAAAATTAATTTTTGGAGGAGACTTTAATATTGCCTTAGACCCCGGAGTGGATGTGTCCTCAGGGACATCTTCGATTGCGGGGAAGGTCAGAAAAGAGATTCTGCAAAAACTACATGAGACACAGTTAGTGGATGTATGGAGGATACTCCACGCAGAGGAAAGGGACTACACTTTTTTTTCTAATTCACATGAGATATACTCGCATAGATTTCGTTCTGATCCCACATTATTTGATTACCTCAGTAACGAAAGCAGAAATAGGAAATATAAAATGGTCTGACCATGCTCCAGTCAGTATGTCCCTTTCCCTCTCCAACTCGGTACTATCCCAGGACAAATGCTGGCGCCTAAACGAGAGTTTATTGCAAAATTTAGAAATTAGGGAAGATATTGCTAAGGAAATTATAGCATACTTCCAAATGAATGATACTCCTGGGATGGACCCGGGTATGGTGTGGGAAGCACACAAGACAGTGATTAGGGGAATTTTGATTAAGCATGGTTCAATCATGAAAAAGAAACGGGATAAACAAATCAGGGAACTCCTGGAAGAAATTCAGAAGTTGGAAATTCAGCATAAAAAAAGCACAAAAACCCTGTAGTGGAAGGGACTTAGGACAGTTAAGGAGACAACTAACAGAAGTAATGCACTTTAAAGCAAAAGCAACAATTCAAAGGGGCAAGAAACGTAATTATGAATTAGGAGACAAGTGTAGTAAGTTACTGGCAGGAAAACTTAAAGAAAAGAGTGGTTCAACATATGTACCTCAAATAAAAGGGAAAGAAGGACAATTAATACGAAAACCAAGAGAGATAGCCCAGGCATTTGGGGAATACTATTCCTCTCTATATAATCTGGTGTTAGATGGGAAACCTCAACCAGAAATGAAGGAATACCTATCTGCCTCGGGGCTACCTAGATTGTCATCCCTAGCCAGAGATTGTCTAGAGAAACCCATTTCCAATGAGGAAGTGGAGGCAACACTGAAAAAGATCAAACCAGGAAAAGCTCCAGGTCCTGACGGATTTACTATAAGGTATTATAGGGAGTATTATACACTATTAATAGACCAAATGACAAAATTTTTCAATGCCCTAGGGAGTACCGCAAAGTTCCCCTCTGAGGCACTTGTAGCACACATAACAGTGATACCTAAAGAGGGAAAGGACCCGGCAGACTGCGGTAGTTATAGACCAATATCGTTATTAAATGTTGATTTAAAACTTTTTTCAAAAATAATCGCAACCCGACTCCAACCCTGGATGGCGCAATTAGTAAATTGGGATCAAGTAGGGTTCATCCCGGGGAGAGAAGCGAGGGATAATACAATCAAGATCATTAATTTGATCTACTATGTTGAGTCAAAAAAAATCCCTTGCGTACTATTGAATACTGACGCCGAAAAGGCATTTGATAGGTTGAGTTGGAGGTTCTTGGAAGAGACGCTGAGCCAGGCTGGGCTGGGGGAGCACATGATTAGGTGGATTATGAGTGTTTACGAGGACCCACGTGCATTAGTAAAAGTAAATGGAGCTCTCTCCCGTCCGTTTAAGATTTCAAATGGTACGAGGCAGGGATGCCCCCTATCGCCATTATTATTTGCTCTCTCATTGGAACCTTTATTAAATAGAATTAGTCAAAATCAGGATATTCAGGGAATCCGAATGGGGGAGCAGATACACAAGGTGGCAGCGTATGCGGATGACCTGCTGTTCTCTCTGACGGAGCCACATATTTCTCTTCCAAACCTGATAAACGAAATTGAGCTATACGGAAGAATGTCTAACTTAAAAATCAATAGAACTAAATCCAAAGCGATGGATGTGGCAATGCCGCCTAAGGTGAGGGAAATTATTAGACAAAATTTCAGATTTAAATGGGGGGAGGCCCTGAAATATCTGGGCACATACATACCAGCAGATACAAAGAACATTTTTGGGTTGAATTTCCCTTCTTTGTATAGCTCAATACGAATACTACTAGAGAAATGGAAACAGGGTTTGCACTCATGGTTTGGGCGGAGTAGTATAGTAAAGATGACTATACTGCCAAAGTTGTTGTATCTCTTCCAGGCTCTCCCAATCAATATTCCAGCTTCTTTCCTCCGGCAAGTAGGGAGTCTGTTTTTATGAATTTTATATTGTGCAGGGAAACGACCTAGAATAAAGAGAAAACTTCTGAGAATGCCGAAGAGAGTAGGGGGGATGGCTGTGCCAGATATAGTTAAATACTATAGAGCAGCCCACCTGACAAGACTGGTAGACTGGTGCAGACTTAGAGAGTTAAAACGCTGGGTAGATATGGAAGAGGTCAGCCCGATACCACTATTTAGAGCATCGTGGTGCTATGCAGAACTACCAACTTATCTTAAGAAACATCCCACAATAGGACCTACGTTAAGAATATCAACCAAAACTTTACCCCAGGATTGGAGAAGGGTAACTTTGAAAATTTTAGAAAGAGGGGGGTCTATCAGGCTACACACTTTCTACAGTCAGGAGCTTGGTCATCAGTGGCTGACCTGATAAAGAAAGAGGGTTTTTTTGGGCTCACTTTCTGGCAGGCAATCCAGCTAATCCACTTCTTAAAATCCCTGGGGGCGGCGGAGGACTTTCAAAGGCAACTGACAGGGTTTGAACAACTGTGTAGTGAAGGGGAACCACTCTCGCATGTGGTATCTAAGATGTACGGCCTGCTGAATACACCCCCAGAGGATTACGTGATGTCAGGAATAGGTAAATGGGAAGAGATATTGGAGAGAAATTTTACCCCAACCCAACGTAAACAGATCATCTCATTGACATTCAATTCCTCGATTTGTACAAAAACCCAAGAAGCAAGCTATAAAATTCTTACACATTGGTATTATACCCCAGCAAGGCTTAATAAAATGGCAAAAGAAAATTCATATAGATGTTGGAGATGTGGGAGGGAGTTGGGTACACTCTTCCATATATTTTGGTCTTGTGAAAAAATGAATCATTATTGGGAGGAGGTGAGGAGAATTTTGCAAAAGTTTACTGACTATCAGATACCAAATGATCCGCCTTTTTCCTGCTGATTCCTCCTCTGCCTGTGTAACTGTAAACACAGGCAGAGGAAGTGATGTCATCCTCCTCGTGTCGGTCTTTTCGTCCGATGCTGAGGAGAGAAGACATCTAAAAGTGAGTTGCACCTAATAGCATACTGACACCAGTACATATAGGCACATAAACCCCCCCAGTCACTCCCAGATCACCCCCCCCAGCCCCCTGTCACAGTGTCACTGATTGCAGTGATCATTTATTTTCTATTAAAAAGGTAATATCCGTGTCTGTTTGTTAGGCAGATCTGATCCTAGCGCTCTATGGTGGTGTAAAGCATACGCTATATAAAAGGTTTGTGCAGATAAGCAGCTATTATAATAAAGAAATGTGTATAAGGTGATATGTTTCTATGGTGGGGAACATTAACAGCGCTGTATGAGTTAATTTAAGTAATCAAATAACCCAAAAAAACATAAAATCTGCAATGATTATCTGATAAAAATCACATTAATATATCTTTTTCATGATTAATATAAATGATAATGGTAGTAATGTCCAGAAATGAATAAATAAACATTAGCAGCAATCATATGTATATGACGTCTGATCCGTCTGAATCATTAGCATAGTCTCTTCAAAACATTCATAAGTTCCTAGTGAGGGTTAATCTTGTCTTAATCACTCTGCTCTTTGCAAGGGTGTCTCCCTTAGGAGTTCTACTCACCAGATGGTAGTGGTGTATAATGCCTGTAGAACTCAGTGATAAGATCTCCTTCTCTGCTCAGATGTCCTCTTTTCCTAATGTATGAGAGATAAAAAGACACATCAAAGGCACTGGAATGCGGTTAGCTGCAGATAAGTGTGCTTGTCAGCTCGGCTTACACTGCTAAGTCCCGGGTCCCGGGTCCAGATGACTCCCAGATGACTCCCTGTGTGTATGATAAACGCTGATCGTGTAGCCACGCCCTGATGCGTTTCGTGATTGGTGCTCACGTCTTCAGAAGACGTGAGCACCAATCATGAAACGCGTCAGGGCGTGGTGTCGCTGTTGCCGCTAGGTAGCAAGTTATTTTTGAGGTTTTTATAGGGTTAGGTACTCCCATACATTTTCTAAATAAAGGCATTTTTGTATGTCCTCGAGAGTACCCCTACCCAACGAGCCCCCCAAAGAAGATGTCATGTCTGTACCAAGCGCAGATATAGGCGTGACACTCGTTATGTTTGTCCCTGCTGTCCTGCCACTCCTGGTCTTTGTATTTGGTGAATGTTTTGAACGCTTTCACACACTAGTGGAGTATTAGCGTAGGGTAAAACATTTCACAGGCTCGGCACACTTACACAGGGTCTCCCAAGTTGCCATCGCATTTTGAGAGACCCAAACCTGGAACCGAAAAGTTGAACAGTTACAGTTACAAAAAAAGTAAGCCTAGCCGCGTACGGGACCCCGAAAATCAAGCACTGCCTTCAAGATTTCTAAGGGTGTACATTTTAGATTTCATTCACACAAATCTTGAAGGTGATTGGTTTTTGGGGTCCCGTACGCGGCTAGGCTCCCAAAAAGTCCCACACATGTGGTATCCCTGTACTCAGAAGAAGCAGCAGAATGTATTTTGGGGTGTAATTCCACATATGCCCATGGCATGTGTGAGACATATCATTTAGTGACAACGTTTTGTAATTTTTTTTTATTTATTTTTTGGTCATTATTCAATCACTTGGGGCAAAAAAATTAAATATTCATTGGGCTCAACATGCCTCTCGGCAAATAGCTTGGGGTGTCTTCTTTCCAAAATGGGGTCATTTGGGGGGGGGGGGGTTGTGTGCCATCTTTGCATTTTATGGCCTTCAAAACTGTGATAGGTAGTGAGGAGTGAAATAAAAAATGTATGCCCTTTAGAAATCTTGAAGGCGGTGCTTGGTTTTCGGGGTCCTGTACGTGGCTAGGCTCCCAAAAAGTCCCACACATGTGGTATCCCCGTACACAGGAGAAGCAGCAGAATGTATTTTGGGGTGCAATTCCACATATAACCATTGCATGTTTGAGCAATATATCATTTAGTGACAACTTTGTGCAAAAAAAAAAATCAGTTTGTCATATTCCCGCAACTTGTGTCAAAATATAAAATATTCCATGGACTCGACATGCCTCTCAGCAAATAGCTTAGGGTGTCTACTTTCCAAAATGGGGTCATTTGGGGGGTTTTTGCGCTATTTTGGCATTTTATGGCCTTAGAAACTGTGATGAGTAGTGAGGAGTGAAATCAAAAATTTGCGCCCTTAGAAATGCTGAAGGCGGTGCTTGGATTTGGGGCCCCATACACGGATAGGCTCCCAAAAATTCCCAAACATGTGGCATCCCCGTACTCAGGAGAAGCAGCAGAATGTATTTTGGGGTGCAATTCCACATATAACCATGGCATGTGTGAGCAATATATCATTTAGTGTCAACTTTTTTTTTTTGACATTATTCAATCACTTGGGACAAAACAAAAAAATTCAATGGACTCAACATGCCTCTCAGCAGTTTCCTTGGGGTGTCTACTTTCCAAAATTGGGTCATTTGGGGGGGGGTTTGTACTGCCCTGCCATTTTAGCACCTCAAGAAATAAGATAGGCAGTCAATTAAAAGCTGTGTAAATTCCAGAAAATGTACCCTAGTTTGTAGACGCTATGGGCCAGATTCACAGAGCGATTACGCCGGCGTTACAGGAGATGCGCGGCGTAAGTCTAAATTTGCGCATGCGTTTCGATGCGCCGCATCCCCAAAACGAGATACGCAAGAAATCTACTTTTTTTTGTCCGGCGTAATTTCATTAGACAGGCGCATCCGTCCGCGCAAAACTGCGCTAGACACACCATTGATTTGCTATTCAAATATGCTAATGAGGGAGTTACGGGGATCCACAAAAGAACGTTGTTGCAGCGCAGGCTACGCGCTGTGCGCAACAGCTGCACGGCCTTTCTAAAATTAGACCATATAAAAGGTGGTATAAAATTAGACAATCCGTCTACATGTCAGAGAAAGCAACACTGTTAGTGAGGAGCTGAGCAGTCACACGTGTTGCACAACAATCTGTATGCCAACATGCCAGGGACATCCTTGCTCATAGCTATACTACTGACTTTAGAGGAGCAAAGAAGGAGGAGGGCACGGGAGAGGATATACCGCACTCGCATAGACCTCTTTGGCATGAGTGATTCTGAGGTGTATCGCATCTTCAGATTCACCCCTCATGCCATCCTGGAATTAGCTCACATGCAGTGCAGCCACTGGTCAAGGTCATGGCAACACTCCATTTCCTTGCCAGTGGCTCTTTTCAAAGAACAAGTGGAGTGGTGGCTGGGATGTCACAATCCTCCATGAGCAGATGTGTGCACCAGGTTGTCCCTGCAATCCTCAGACGCATGGCCAACCAAATCATCAAACCAACCACTGAGGACCTGCGGCTGAAGGCAATGACAGATGTCTACAGAATTGCCAGATTCCCACGCACCGTGGGGGCCATTAATTGCACACATGTGGCACTCCAGCCCCCCCATGAGACAGAGCACATATACCGCAATCGGAAGCATTGGCATTCCATCAACGTACAGGTGATAGTCGATGCCCAAGGTCTCATATGGCACGTCCGTGCCAAACACCCCGGATCCTGCCATGACAGCTACATCTACAATCAGAGCCCCATCCGAATGGAATTCGAACAGAACGTGTATGGGGACACCTGGCTGGTTGGTGAGTGACATGGGTGGCAGGCATGCCTGTTCCCCCCCCATGATGCACACATCACAAGGGGCACATGCATGACTAACATCCTCCTGTCTTTTCCCTTACAGGTGACTCTGCATATGCACTGGGACCCCATCTCATGACTCCTATCCGGAACCCCCAAACCCCAGGAGAGGAAAGATACAATGAATCCCACGCCCAAACACGTGCAGTGGTGGAGCGCACCTTTTGGCCTCCTGAAGTCACGTTTCCGATGCCTGGATAAGTCTGGGGGGACCCTGTTGTATTCCCCAAAGTTCGTGTGCCAGATCATTGGTGCATGTTGCCTGCTGCACAACTTCGCAGTAAGAAAGGGCCTGCAGATTGACATACGTGATGACCTGACCCCTGAACCAGACAATCCCCCCCCCCTAACCGAGGCTACCCCGTCTTCTGAGGGAAGAGCAGCCAGGAGCCAGCTCACATTAGGCATCTTTGCACGTTAAACACACACATTAATCATGGCACAATGAGAATGCATGCATGCACACCACTGTGGTCCCTAGCACAGACACATCACATCCTCATCAAATTGGATTAGCACAAGCCCACCATGCTGGACTTGTGAGCAGCAACGCCACGCCATGGCTCCAATTATGTCACTGTACATTCATACACCATTCACACGGACCTGGGGATCACTTCTCCCTGGTCCTGGGGAACACTACTCCAAACTGAGGGTGACATCCCTTTTCCGGCAGGAATATCACCCCCACATTCCAAAAACATTCACAACACGAAAAAATGTCCAGCAAAACAAAAAAAATTCCAGGAAAAAGATAAAAAAAAAACATGAAAAAAAAGGGGGAAAAACAAATTAATGCCCCTGGCGTGAGCCACGCCTGGGGTGCCCACGGTCCCGGCTCCTCAGGGGAGACTTATGGGGAGGGGGGGGGTAATCCGGGGAAGGAGGAGCAGCCCCTGGTCTCTACCCACCTGGCGGCCTGCCCTCCAAGGCCATGGCAATTCTGTTCAGGCCAGCACCTAGTGTTGCCGTGTTGGCCTGGATAGCCTGGGTGAGGGCCCTCACATCCTGCCCAACGTCTGCTGTTGTAGTCTGCAGTACGTTTAGGCAGTTTGTAAGAGCCCCAGAGTGGCAGTCCAGGTCCCCAAGCGTATCCTTTATGGAGGACAAGCTCTCCTCCATCCGCCCCAAAGTCTGGCTGACCTGTCCCAGATGGCGGGTCTGAAGAGCCTGATCCCTTCTCAGATTGGCGGGCAGAACCTCGGCCACCCCCCTGGTCTTCTGGGACGACTTCCTGCCTCCAGCTGAGGCTTGTGGCCGGGGAGAAGGGGAGGCCCTTGGGAGAGGAGCCCTGTTGGGGGAGGAGTGGGAGGGGCTAGCCCTTATAGAGGGCTGGCTGCTGCCAGCCAGAGAGGAAGACTCCTCCAAAAACAGCAATCCACTGGCTGACATGACATCCTCAAACTCCTCCTCAACCTCCTCCTCTTCAACCTCCGAGGAGGACTCTGGCATTGTCTGGGGGTCCTCATCAGCTGTTGTCCCGGGGATGGTGCGGTCAGCCCAGATGGCCCAGCACCCTCCTGCACATCTCAAACCATGCAGAGCTTATTACTAATGTTCAGATAAAGGAACACCTGGGTAGCAGTGATCATAACATGATTTCATTTAATATTAACTATAAGCAAGAAATGCATACAGGAAAGATAAAAACACTTAATTTGAAGAGAGCAAATTTTCAAAGCATGAGGACTGCTCTCCAGGGCTTGGACTGGGAGGGAATATTGGCACAGATGAACACAGAACAGAAATGGGAATTCTTCAAAAAGACTCTTTGGAACCTCACTGCAAAGTATATTCCCATGGGCAATAAATTTAAAAGGCTAAAGATAAAACCTATGTGGCTCACGGTCAAAGTTAAAAAAGCTATAAACAATAAGAAAATAGCTTTTAAAAAATATAAAAATGAAGGAAAACTAGTGTCGTTTAAATGTTACAAAGAATATAATAGAATATGTAAAAAGGAAATCAAGGATGCAAAAATTCAAAATGAACGACAGATTGCAAAAGATAGTAGGACAAACCCCAAAAAATTCTTTAAATATATTAACCACTTCAGACCCGCGCTACCGTCAAATGACGGCAACAGCGAGGGTCTGAATAGCCAACATGCCGCCTTTTGACGGCATCCCCTTTGGGCGTTCCCAGCGCGCGCTGTAGAGCGCGCTGCGGGGAAGCCCTGTGTTGTCCGTGTCCCTTGGACACGGCCAATCACAGATCGCGGCGAACGGCCAATCAGAGTGGCCGTTTGCGATGCGATCTGTGGGCGAATGAGAGATGATCTCATAAATCATCTCTCATTGCCGTTTTACACAGAGACAGCGTCCTGTCTCTGGAGAGGAGGAGCCCGATCCGTGTTCCTTCCTACATAGAGACACAGATCGGTCACCCCCCCAGTCACCCCCCCCCCACAGTTAGAACACACCTAGGATACACATTAAACCCCTTCCTCACCCCCTAGTGTTAACCCCTTCAATGCCAGTCACATTTATACTGTAATTAGTGCATATTTATAACACTGATCGCAGTATAAATGTGAATGGCGCCAAAAGTGTCCGATGTGTCCGCCAAAACGTCGCAGTACCAATAAAAATCGCAGATCGCCGCCATTTCTAGTAAAAAAAATAAATAATAAAAAATAATAATTTTCTCCCCTATTTTGTAAGCGCTATAACTTGCGCAAACCAGTCGCTTATTGCGGGTTTTTTTTTTTTTTTTTAACAAAAATATGTAGAAGAATACATATCGCCCTAAACTGAGAAAAAAAAATGTGTTTTTTTTTTTTTAATTGGGATATTTATTATAGCAACAAGTAAAAAATATTGTATTTTTCTTCAAAATTGTCGCTCTTTTTTGTTTATAGCGCAAAAAATAAAAACCGCACAGGCGATCAAATACCACCAAAAGAAAGCTCTACTTGTGGGGAAAAAAGGACGTCAATTTTGTTTGGGAGCCACGTCGCACGACCGCGCAATTGTCAGTTAAAGTGACGCAGTGCCGGAAGCTGAAATTTCACCTGGGCAGGAGGGGGGTGTATGTGCCCAGTAAGCAAGTGGTTAATAGTAAAAAGGTCAAGTCTGAGCATGTAGGCCCTTTTTTTTTAATAATCTAGAGTGGGTGACTGAGGACATAGAGAAGGCAAATTTTTTAAATGCTTTCTTCAGCTCTGTGTATACAATGGAGTATGGGGGAGCTCATGTCCATAATGGGGGTGGGAGTGACACAGCCCCAAATCCACAATGGCTCAAAAGTGATATGGTCCAGAAATATTTAGACAGAATAAAGGTGGATAAAGCACCTGGACCAGATGGCATCCACCCACGGATCCTAAAAGAATTGAGCTCTGAAATTTTAAAGCCACTGTATCTAATATTTAGGGACTCATTAATGACAGGAATAGTACCATTGGATTGGCGTAGAGCCAATGTGGTGCCTATATTTAAAAAGGGAACAAAGTCTTTACCAGGTAACTATAGACCTGTTAGTTTAACTTCTATAGTTGGGAAGATACTGGAACGTTTAATAAAAGACCACATGGATGAGTTCTTGCTGGAAACAAAGGGCCAGATTCAGGTACACGTAAATTTGCGCAGCATATTCGAAATATTCTACGCTGCCGTATTTTACCAGGCTCTACATGGAATTCTGGTAGATTTTTGCCCCTACGATACGGCGGCGTAGTCTATTTCTCGCCGCGTAATCGAAATACGTGATTAGGGGGCGTGAAGTATTTAAATTAGGCGCGTCCCCGTGGCGATCGAACTGCGCATGCTCCGTTCAGAAATTTCCCGCCGTGCATTGCGCGAACTAACGTCGATACGTCATTTGTTGTTTGAGTAGCGTTGTTTACGTACATTCCTATTCCCGGACGACTTACGTAAAAAATAAAAACAAACGTTGAAATTCGACGCGGGAACGACGGCCATACTTAACATGGGCTGTCTAATATTAGACCAGCAAAAAGCTGGTATAGTGTTACGCAAAAAAAAAAATGACTAAAGATGCCGTAAGAGATTGCGATTGAAGATCGTAATTTCGGGGATCGCCGGCAAAAGCTCATTAGCATACCCCGACGTGGAAAACTACGGGAAGTCCACCCAGTGGCCGCAATTTTATTGCAGCGTAGATCCGAAGGCGTACGAACACGTAATCCAGTCGAATTGAAGCCCGCAGCCGTCTTTTCATGGTTTGAGGTTTCAGACTAGCTAAAAAACGTGCGTAATTTGAAAGTACTCCAGTCTAACACCAGTTAGACAGGAGTTACGGCTCTCTGAATCTGGCCCAAACTATTTAAGCAGCAGACAGCATGGATTCATGAAAGACAGAAGTTGTCAGACAAACCTGATTTCCTTTTATGAAGTGGTAAGTAAAACCCTGGACAGAGGCGTGGCAGTGGACGTGGTATACTTGGATTTTGCAAAAGCGTTCGATACAGTTCCCCACACACGGCTCATGTGTAAGGTAAGGTCTACAGCAGGGGTGTCAAACACAAGGCCCGCGGGCCGAATCCGGCCCTCCAAGCCATTTCATGTGGCCCTCGCCCTCCTCAAGACTCTAACTTTCTCCTTTCAACCAATGCATCAGCTTCTTCCTAGCAGCAGCTTAAGGGGGGTGCACTGTGATGTAAGGGAGAGTAGGGGGACTTAACTTCTGATGGTGGGGGGGCTCTTAATATCTAATATAAGGGGAGGGGATGCACTGGACATCTAATCTTACAGATACAACTGGCCCTTTTGAGGGCAATCGTAATGCTGATGCGGCCCACGATGAAAATGAGTTTGACACCCCTGGTCTACAGGATTAGATATATCAGTTTGTAAATGGACAGAAAACTGGCTGAAAGACAGGATTCAGAGATATCGGAAAACTGGAGAAAGTGCACAGAAGGGCAACTAAACTGATAAGAGGCATGGAGGAGCTCAGCTATGAGGAACGATTAGAAAAACTAAATGTATTCACTCTTGAGAAGAGGAGAATAAGGGGGGATATGATCAACATGTACAAATATATAAGAGGTCCATATAGTGAACTTGGTGTTGAGTTATTCACTTTAAGGTCAACGCTGAGGACAAGGGGGCACTCTTTACGTCTGGAGGAAAAGAGATTTCACCTCCAAATACGGAAAGGTTTCTTCACAGTAAGAGCTGTGAAAATATTTAACAGACTCCCTCCAGAGGTGGTTCTGGCCAGCTCAGTAGATTGCTTTAAGAAGGGCCTGGATTCTTTCCTAAATACACATAATATAACTGAGTACTAAGTTCTGTAGGTAAAGTTGATCCGGGGTAAATCCGATTGCCTCTCGGGGGATCAGGAAGGAATTTTTTCCCCTCCGGTAGCAAATTGGATCATGCTCTGCTGGGATTTTTTGCATTCCTCTGGATCAACTGTGGGTATGGAGTTGGGTGTATGGGATGTACTGTGTTTTATTTTGTTTGTTTTTTTTTTGTTTTTTTTATGGTTGAACTGGATGGACTTGTGTCTTTTTTCAGCCTGACTAACTATGTAACTATGTAACATCTGTGGATGACACAAAACATTCACAGGTTGGAGGATCCACACACTTGCCACATATTCCCCCCCCCCCCACATGCTACACACCTGATAGGGCAAAAAAACCTTACCTGGCATCACACCTTCATGACTGGAGTCATAGGCAGGCCCTCCACCTGTCATCTATGAAAGGTGTGGGCCACCGCACTCTCCTCCGCTGTCAGCCTAACTGGGCATGGTGGGCCCCCTCCTGTGCCCCTGGCATGGGCTGCCATTTTGGCCAGCTTCTTTCTGACCAGACGCCGGAGGTCATTGATTTTCTTTTCAATCCCCGGCCGTGTCCGAGTCTTCCCCAACCTCCCCCCCCCCGCTGAATTCACCTGGTCAGTAATGTGCTGCAAAATCTCACGCCTCCTGGCCGGGGTGGTGTTGGCACTCTCCGGGCCGTGGAGGAAACGCCAATATTGGGTAATGGCCCGGGCAATTATTTGTTTCTCCCCAAAGTAAAATTCAACTTCCTCTTCCTCTCAGTCATACTCATACAAAAACTCTCTCCCAAACAATCAGCAAAAATCACTCACAAAAACCAGCAGGAAAAATCAAGCAACAAAACAAACAAAAATCTAACAACCAAAAAGTCTCACAAGCAGTCACCAAAAAACACTTTCAAATATCTTCTACAAAACACTAGATCAAACAGTCAACAAATATAACAAAGACAAGTCACAACGCAACAAACAACAGAACAAAAGCACCTTGCTGTATAGGGAGGGATACAAAAGCAAATTCGCAAACCTCTTGCAACTGAAGGCATTTATTATGGAGGTCAAACATTTCACTGAGTTGATGTCAGAATCTGGTGGACATTTTACCACTTCAATACAGGGCACTTTTACACCTTCCCACCCAAACACATTTTCAGGTTTCAGTGCTCTCACACTTTGAATGACACTTACTCAGTCATGCTACACTGTATCCAAACAATTTTTATCATTTTTTTCCTCACAAAGAGAGCTTTCTTTTAGTGGTATTTTATCACCACTGTTTTTTTTTGTCTTTTTTGTCTTTTGCAATATAAGCAAAAAATAGCGAAAAGTTTGAAAAAAAGAAAAACAACAACTTTTTTTTTAGTTCCCAAAAAAGTAAATTTTCTTCATAAATTTGGGCCAAAGTGTATACTGCTACACATCTTTGGTAAAAATAACCCAAATTAGTGGATATTATTTAGTCTGTGAAAGTTATACAGTCTACAAGTTATGGTGCAAATCACTAAAAATGTATCACACCTGATGTACTGAAGGCCTATTTCAATTCTTGAGACACTAACCATCCAGGAAATAACAAATACCCCCCAAATAACCCCTTTTTTGAAATTAGACAGTCCAAGGTATTTAGTAAGAGACATGCTGAGTTTTTTGAAGTTGTAATTTCTTCCCACAATTCTTGGGAAAATTAAGAATTTTTTTTTTTTTTGCACAAACTTATCATATTGACAGGTTATTTCTTGAACTCAGCATTTGCATACTTGAAACTACACCGCAAAATACATTCTACTACTCCTCCTGAGTATGTTGATACCACATGTGTGAGGCCCCATACACACGATCGGATATATCCGATGAAAACGGTCCGCGGACCATTTCCATCGGATATGTCCGATCGGGAGTTTGATCCGATGGCGTGTACACACCATCGGATCAAATTCCCCGCCACCGGACGGCGCGGTGACGTGGCGATGACGCGGCGGTGACGTTGACGTCACCGCCACGTCACCGCACCAGGAAGTAAAACACTTCCGCGAATGTGCCGAATCCATTCGGCAGCGGCGCGGCGGCGGTGGGAGCCGACATGTCTGCTGGTAAGTGTACTAACCAGCAGACATGTCGGGCGGACAGATTCCCACCGGATAGATTTCAAAGCTTGCTTTGAAATCTGTCGGGTGGACAAATCTGTCCGCTAGCCCATACACACGAGCGGAGATGTCTGCTGAAACGGTCCATCGGACCGTTTTCAGCGGACATATCCCCTCGTGTGTACGCGGCCTAAGACTTTTACACAGCCCGGCCACATACAGAGGACCAACACTGAAGTAGCACCTTCAGGCGTTCTACAAGCATAAATTACACTTCATTTCTCAACCACCTATTACACTTTTGAAGGCCCTGGAGCACCAGGACAATGGAAACGCCCACAAAATGACTGCATTTTAGAAAGCAAACACCCCAACATATAATCTATAAGGCATAATGAGTCTTTTGAAAGTTTTTTTTTTTTTTCCAGAAGCTTTTCGGAAGCGGTACTACATGTGTGAGACGTTTTCACAGCCTGGCCATATAGAGAGGCCCAACATCCAAGTAACACCTCTAGGTGCATAAATTACACATATTTCCTGACTACCAATCAAATTTTTTAAATGGCCCTGCGTATTTCTAACACATAGCATGTACATACCAAATAGCAAAAGATTACCTGTGGTTTTAGTAGTGCAAGGCAAAAGATCAGTCCAAGTGGCAGGCAAAAACATGGTCAAATTAACGGTGCACCTGGAAGTCCGAAAAGTGGTTGAAACAGCAGGCAAAAGCATTGTCGGTGAACAGGCTGAGGTTGGTTCACGTGGAAGTCAGAAACGTGGTTGAAACGGCAGGGTCAGTTAACATGGAAGGTAGAAACATGGTAGCAGGCAAATGATCTACACAGGCTTTTGAAATGAGGAAATGGCAGTTTCTTACTAATAAGGAGAACTAATATCTGATGGATATGTGATTAATTTTTGAAGCAGTCACCGATACACAGGTCAGGTTGGGAGGGACATTGGGGACAATAATAACTTGTTTCTCTTCTAACTCCTCCACTTGAGCATACACAACATCTCCTTTGGCATCTTCTCCCGGATTCTGCGGGGTATGTTATAGGGAAAATATTGCTCATGAAGTTGACTCACTATCAGAGCAAATGCTTCCTTTGGCGGGTCCTTGCTGGTAAATCAGGGCAGTGACGATGTCTTCAATATATTTGAGGTAGGTGGTGGGTTGGTTTTCAGGTGAACAGGGCAATATTAAACAGATGAAATGCAACTTTCTTATACCAATAACGGGGATTGCGGGTTGATAAATATGGTTGTAGCATCTGACCTTTTAAATCCACCCCCCATATACAGATTGTAGTCATGGACACATTCAGGCTTTACTACGGAGCCACGTCTTCTCTGAATCTCCACCAAGATGACATTGTGGATGGTAGTCATCATGTGAACATTTTTCTTGTCCTGCCATTTCATTAACCAACACTTCCGTGTTCCTAATGAATGCGGATTCCCCCTTTTGTAGCCTTTAGTAGCAGTACGTTTGGCAGGCCTGTGTGACGGAACTGGTGCTGCTACTGACAGCGAGCCTGTGTGACGGGCTGATAGGTTACTGATGGCCTGTAGGCGGGACTTATGGTGGGGCTGTGCGGTGGTACTGATGGCAGTACCAATGACGGGCCTGTGTGGTGGTACTTATGGCGGTGACCTGTGTGACAGATTCAGATCATACTGATGGCAGTACTTATGGCAGTACTGGTGACTGCCTGTGTGAAAGATTCAGATGGTACTTGTGGCGTCCTGTGTGACAGATGGCCTGTGACAGATTCAGATGAGGGCGGCACTGATGGTGATACCGATGACGGTACTGGTGGAGGCCTGTGTGACAGATTCAGGTTATGGCAGTACTGATGGCTGGCCTGTGTGAGAAATGGCCTGTGACAGATCAAGATGTTCTGTATGACCAGGTTCTCTTTAATGGGGGGGCCGTGTTGTGTTGTGCAGACAGTAGTAAAAAAATTCACTCACAGATCTCAGATCTCTCCTTCTCTCTCCTTACACGATCGGTGTATAAGGGGAGCGAATCCCTCGAAACCACCACAATGTTTATACTTGCGACTTGTGATTGGACACAGCCGATCACGTGTTAAACAGACAATTTCATTGTCTGTTTTCCCTGATCGGGAATGCGCTGTGTCCGTAGGACAAGCTTCATCTCCGATCGCCACACCCGGGGGCGCACAATTGCGGCACTTCCTGACCGACGTCATATGACGTCCGGTCAGAATAATTTAACCACTTTGCTCACATCATTTTGTAATCGGGTGGGAAGTGGTTAAATGAACAGTAATTTTTGCTAAAGGGAGCAGTACTAGCCTCCAAGGTCAAAGGTGTATTTAATTTTTCCATATCATGCTATTACAACTATTAATAATTTGGTTGAATCAATTATTGAAAAAGCATATTTTTCCTTGTATTCAAGTGTAATCCTTTTTTCTCTTCCGTTCATTAAGGACACAGCAGCAATCTTGACAGTAGGGGATTAGCCTTCTATTAGGAGTGGACTAGGCAGAAAACATGTTAAAGTGTTAAACACACAACAAAACGGTACAGTACTGCCCAGGGGGCGATCCCTCTAGGTACAACCACTCTCCCTGCATGTAGCAGTTCAGTTTATTTCTGCCTAGCATAGGAGAAGGAACAGGCTCCCTGTGGGCCCTTTGGTCCAGGATTTTTTTTTTTTTTTTAAAAAGTCTACCTTTTTGTTCCCGAGATCTACTATCAACTGCCGACTGGGTGACAGGCTGGACATCAGATCCTTGTAGTCCCCCCCAGTTTCGGCCATCGAGCGTGTGCAGACCTTTAGCTATGCACTGGGTCGGCCACGACATGCCCCGTTACTCCAGGGGTGGCCAGTGAGCTACATGCTCCGGAGCACACATATGACCGGGCTATATGTCCGTGTTAGTGTGCCAGGGCCGACAGCCACACCGTAACCCCGCGGGCGATGGGTCTGTCGGGGAGGCTTTCAGCGAGTGCACGCAGGACGGGTAAGTAGCAGTCCCCCTGCTCCGGCAGGATGGCACGGCTGGGCATTCCTGGGGAGGTCGGTTAGGGGGTTTTCACCCTTCCATTCCACTTACCCTTTCCTCCTCCCTATGCTCTGGGAGCTAGACTGGCTGCGTCTGACCGGGGATCTGCCTGGGGGGGGCTCCATCCGCTAGCGGGGGACTGCGCTGTTGGGTCCACTTTCCTGGGGGTGCTATGCGGCTGTGCGGGGGAGGCCCTCGGATGTTTGCTGCCTGCTATGTGCTTAGTTTTCTCCTTCATGCGGCTGGCGGTCATTTTGGCAGCGCCCGGCGCTGTCTTGTTCTCCATCTTTCATTCAGTGGTCATTTTCTTGTAGCCACTTGCCTCTTTTTTTTTTTTTTTTTTTTACAGGGCAGCCGCTCGGCAGCCATTTTGTGAGGGAGCTTGGCCTCTATCGCTGGTTAGATGGCACGAACAGCCTGGATACGAGGAGCACCTCTGGTGGGAGAGACGGGCGGCAGCTGTGCAGTGACCGTATTGGGGGGTGAGTCCTCTGGGGGGGCCCTTGTCTCTGTGGCAGCTAGGAGAGTGGACTGCGTACCTTGCCTCTGGGGGTGTCAGGCGCGTGGGTCAGCATGGCGTCGGAAGCAGACGACTCTTCCCCAGTCATACAGAAAATAAAAGCAAAACTGCGCCACACAAAAAAATATATGAATAAAATAAAATGAAATAAAAACAGTCAATAAAACAGTTTTCATAAAATTTCAACGCAATATAAGTCCAACATGTAGTTCTGAATACAGGCAATGTTGTATATGCTGCATATATAAAGATATCCACAGTAGCACACCACCGCAGTGACAAACATTAGTCTGAGAGTGATCCCTTCACCAAAGGTAGAAATGGCTGCTTACCAGAAGCAAGCTCAAAAAGAATAATTGGCTATAGCCCAGCCACGGCCTTGGTATCCACAAGACAGTTGCTAGACACGTTCTCCCGGGAACAAGCAGGAAGGGACACTGCAGTTTTCAGTCCACCAGGATAATATTTGGGCGTAGTTCACCATTCAACCACAGGGGGGTTTAAAACAGAAAACGCACCATAGTGAAATTCCGTATGAAGAATTTATTCAAAGCAAAACACATTCTACTTACAATATAAACGATAAAATCAAGCATGAAAAAAGCCGGCCGGCAAGCTATAGGGAATCTCCCCACGTGGTGACGTCACTCAGCGTCCCCCAGACGCGTTTCGTCATCAACAGACGTTTTCAATGGGATGGGCTATTGCAGTGACTCACTATGTTAAATACCCCGCCCTCGTGGTGAATTGCAGAACGAGTGCGGCTCAGGCGCCATTTTTAGTATGGTAAAGAATGCCCTCAATAGACACTATGTCATAAAAACAATGCCGGTGGTAATAGTTACAACCGGACATGGAGATGTTCAAAAAATAATACTAGTAAGGGAGGGGAAAGAAACTAATATGACACCCGGAAGTATGTGTTTGGGCAGCGCTAATCTAGTACAAAAATATTCGTCATATCCTCAGACTGCGGAACCAGCGTAGCCTAGGCACCATCTTGGATATGGTGATTTTGCCCATAGTATTTATTATGGGCAGGTGAATATATGCATACACTCTTTAATCAAAAATAGAGGAAAAGCTCTTATAACCCACGGGACTCCACTCTACCCCCTACAAAAAAACACAATAATATTCTAGACAGCGCTAGTTTGACCTCACAGCGCACGTCTTGTATTCAAAATACAGGACTAAGATGACATCCTCCTCCTATGGTCTGGTGATCAGCAGGATTTGGCCTCATTCATTGAATCCTTGAATAAAAATCAAGGAGGGATTCAATTACAGTATGAGACCAGCCAGACTGAAGTCCATTATTTGGATTTAAGGATTGAGGTCAAAGGAGGTAAGTTCACGTATTTTAAAGGAACAGACCGCAATTCCTTTATCCCGACAGACAGCTGTCACCATGAGCCATGGCTCAGAGCCATTCCTAAGAGTCAGTATCTTCGTCTGAGGAGAAACTGTTCTGATCCATGTCAGTTCTTAACCCAGACCGAGATCCTGACAGAGCGTTTTCTGGAGAAGGGCTATACTGATGAAACCTTAAAAAGATCCATAAATGAAGCTTTTAACACCAGGAGAGAAGATCTTCTCCAGGAAAAGACTATTGATGAGGGCAATAAATTCACAGATGGGGTGCCCTTCATCACTACCTACTCAATACAGCATAGGGCAATTTCCCATCTCGTCAGTAAACATTGGCACATAGCCAGAAGTGATCCACTATTGAAGGAAATACTGCCCCCTAAACCTTGGGTAGTGTTTAGAGGTGTTCAATCTATAAGGAACCAAGTAGCGGCTAATATCATTGATCCACCTCGGAGTGATCTTGGTTTCTTTAACCAACTAACTGGGTACTACAAATGTGGACGGTGTAGGGTATGTAGTCTAAATTCAAATGTACAGAGACGGATGACTGTTTTTTCATCTACAGCCACGGGCAGGGAACACAAAATTAGGCCCTGCATTACATGTGCCTCTACAGGTGTGGTGAACCTGTTGCAGTGTCCGTGTGGCCTGCAATATGTAGGACGGACTAAAACGGCCTTCCAAGTACGTGTTAACGAACACATAACAAAATGTTGTCGATTCAAATACCACTCAGTCTCCAAACACTATAGGCTTAAACACCACAGGGATCCATCGAACACGCTCTTTCTGAGGATAGATAAGTTTAAACCCCATTGGAGGGGTAGTCATCTAGTGAGAGAAATCTCACAGATGGAGATGAGTTGGATATTCCGTTTGAAAACGTATACCCCTTATGGCTTAAATATAGAGACAGATTTAAATGCATTTATCAATTATGCATGATATACACTCTTTGTGAACTCGTTGCCAAGTGCACCAACAGAGGCGTGGCCTAATGGTTTTTTGTTGGTATTTAATATTATTATTATTATTTAATATTTATAAGCTGTTTCACATATACCACATATATCTGTCCGTTCATGGGATAATCTCCCATGTGTGGATAGTTTATCATTTAGTGCACTTAGGTAGTTAAATAAATAAATTTATTGAACCAATTTATAATAAATTGTTTACATATAATTTTATATATATCTATATATATCTTTATATATTTTGTAATTTCACTTTATACAAAACACGTTTCATGTTGGTTCATATAATAGCATCCAACACTGTCCCGTTTTTTTCATGATTATCCGTATTAGAGATACTCATACCCTGATTATCTTGGTATGTGACACGCGATTTTGTGCCAGATCAGCGTTGTCTAATTATCCAATTAAATCTGGAATGAGTGAGATCCTTTTGAGTGTTGTATAAGGTAGTGGGGTCCCCCCCCCTCTAAACATCTATATTGTACCTGTATGTAATGATTTGTATTGGTACAATGTTATGTTAGAATGTCAAGGAGAGGGCATCTTTTATCCTAACAAAGATGGCGCTCAAGTCATCTCAGTCCTGTATTTTGAATACAAGACGCGCGCTGTGAGGTCAGACTAGCACTGTCTAGAATATTATTGTGTTTTTTTGTAGGGGGTAGAGAGTGGAGTCCCGTGGGCTATAAGAGCTTTTCCTCTATTTTTGGTTAAAGAGTGTATGCATATATTCACCTGCCCATAATAAATACTATGGGCAAAATCACCATATCCAAGATGGCGCCCAGGCTACGCTGGTTCCGCAGTCTGAGGATATGACGAATATTTTTGTACTAGATTAGCTCTGCCCAAACACATACTTCCGGGTGTCATACTAGTTTCTTCCCCTCCCTTACTAGTATTATTTTTTGAACATCTCCATGTCCGGTTGTAACTATTACCACCGGCATTGTTTTTATGACATAGTGTCTATTGAGGGCATTCTTTACCATACTAAAAATGGCGCTCGAGCCGCGCTCGTTCTGCAATTCACAACGAGGGTGGGGTATTTAACATGGTAAGTCACTGCGATAGCCCATCCCATTGAAAATGTCTGTTGATGACGAAACGCGTCTGGGGGACGCTGAGTGACGTCACCACGTGGGGAGATTCCCTATCGCTTGCCGGCCGGATTTTTACATGCTTGATTTTATCGTTTATATTGTAAGTTGAATGTGTTTTGCTTTGAATAAATTCTTCATACGGAATTTCACTATAGTGCGTTTTCTGTTTTAAACCCCCCTGTGGTTGAATGGTGAACTACGCACAAATATTATCCTGGTGGACTGAAAACTGCAGTGTCCCTTCCTGCTTGTTCCGGGAGAAGGTGTCTAGCAACTGTCTTGTGGATACCAAGGCCGTGGCTGGGCTATAGCCAATTGCTCTCCCTGAGCTTGCTTCTGGTAAGCAGCCATTTCTACCTTTGGTGAAGGGATCACTCTCAGACTAATGTTTGTCACTGCGGTGGTGTGCTACTGTGGATATCTTTATATATGCATATCAGATCTCTATGATTAAGTCCACGTGACGAAACATGTCAGAGTTTGGTCACTAGGTCATCATTTCAGTCGTATCCTGGATATTGTAAGTGTGGAATGATTCGAGTGGAGACCGGCACCCTCTATAACAAATACGCAGCATACTAGAAGGGACCGTGAGTACGTTTGGACTGCTGTTCGTTGGTCCGCCGTGACCACTGGTTCACCTGGAGAAGCTGTGTATCACATGTGTATGTTCAATGCGTGGTTTTAAAGGATCTTTTGTGAGTGCACATTTTGGAGGATTTTGAGTTTGGTGTTTTATTAAAAGTTGCTTTGCAATATTACACTATTGTGCGCTTTCTTTTCCCTTCACTATATGGCGTGCTGTGATACATCATTGCTTTGATTTGGATCATCACTAACGGACCTGAGGTCTCCTGTTTAGAGCTTATTTGCCAAAACACGAGAGTGTGAGGCATTTATTTTTGGTGAGTGCGTAATTCTACAGGGTGGTGGACTCACTTCAACACTTGTGGTGTGGTGGAAGAACAACCCAGGAGTCCATTAGACATCAGCGTGTATGGACCATCACTGAGTGCTTTCATTTATTGTTTCATTTTATATTCACGGATTACAGACTTTTTTTTTTTGTCACTTTGTTTACATATCAAGTGGTCAATTCACTTGTCCACTTTCATTCACTTGGAGGTTATATATGTACAGTGTGTTATTTCTTTATTTGAGCGCTGCTTTATACACTTTATTGATATTTATTTCACATTATCATCAACACTTGTATATTTCTTTCATATTTTCCTTTAATAGCAGCTGCTACTTATTTATATAGTGTAGTTATTTGTTTACTCCAGCTGAGCGCAGGGGGGTGGTAACATCAGACGGCCTTATTGTTTACTACCAACCTTTACATATATGCAGCATATACAACATTGGATGTATTCAGAACTACATGTTAGACTTATATTGCGTTGAAATGTTATGAAAACTGCCTTATTGACTGTTTTTATTTCATTTTATTTTATTCATATTTTTTTTTGTGTGGCGCAGTTTTGCTTTTATTTTCTGAATTATTTTTGTGTTATCACACGACAACTGCAGCCTATGGTGATTTCATCTATTTGATTCATTCATTTATTTGTTTGTCATATGTTAATTAGCGCAGTTTTTCTTGTTTTCATTTCATCTTCCCCAGCCCCCTGCACCTGCTGGATCTGTGAACGCTATGTCGGCAATCCTGGAGGCTTTTGTTGCCAGGGTAGAAGCGGCGCGTGGGCAACAGGGGGTAAAAAACACCCCCACCATCTTCTGGGGACAACTCTGACACAGAATCAGGCCAAGCTGCGGCTCCTGATGTCCTGATGTGTAAGAGGATGTAGACCTCGACCGTTAGGACAGTCATGATGACTCCGGGACAGCGCATGATAGGGCACTTGTAGGAGCACTTATCACCGCAGTGCAGGATACTCTTAAGATGGAGGATACGGCGGATTGGCTCTGCGATTTTTATTTTTTGCGATATAAACGTAAAAAACCCAAAATTTGGAAAAAAAATATTTTATTCTTTTTGTCATAAGAAAAATGTAATAAACGCAATTTTAGTCATACATTTAGGCCAAAATGTATTCAGCCACACGTCTTTAGTAAAAAAAAAAATCGCAATAAGCGTATATTTATTGGTTTTCGCAAAAGTTAAAGCGTCTATAAACTAGGGTACATTTTCTGGAATTTACACAGCTTTTCATTTATGACTTGAGGTGCTAAAATGGCAGGGCAGTACAAACCCCCCCCCCCCCAAATTACCCCATTTTGGAAAGTAGACACCCCAAAGAAATTGCTGAGAGGCATGTTGAGTCCATTGAATATTTTTTTTTTTTTGTCCCATACCACATGTTTGGGACGCTAGCCGTGTATGAGGCCCCAAAAACCAAGCACCGCCTTTAGCATTTCTAAGGGCACAAATTTTTGATTTCAATCCTCACTACCTATCACAGTTTCGAAGGCTATAAAATGCCAAAATAGCACAAAACCCCCCTAAATGACCCAATTTTGGAAAGTAGACACCCAAGCTATTTGCTGAGAGGCATGTTGAGTCCATGGAATATTTTATATTTTGCCACAAGTTGCGGGCAAATGACAAAATTATTATTATTTTTGCACAAAGTTGTTACGAAATGATACATTGCTTACACATGCCATGGGGATATGTGGAATTACACCCCAAAATACAGTCTACTGCTTCTCCTGAGTACGGGGATACCACACGTGTGGGAATTTTTGGGAGCCTAGCCGCATACGGGACCCGAAAACCAAGCACCGCCTTCAAAATTTCTAAGGGCATACATTTTTGATTTCACTCCTCACTATCTATCACTACCTATCACAGTTTTGAAGGCCATAAAATGCCAAGATGGCACACAACCCCCCTAAATAACCCCATTTTGGAAAGAAGACACCCCAAGCTATTTGCTGAGAGGCATGTTGAGCCCATTGAATATTTAATTTTTTTGGCCCAAGTGATTGAATAATGACCAAAAATTTACAAAAAGTTGTCACTAAATGATATATTGCTCACACATGCCATAGGCATATGTGGAATTACACCCCAAAATACATTCTGCTGCTTCTCCTGAGTACAAGGATACCACATGTGTGGTACTTTTTGGGAGCCTAGCCACATACGGGACCCCGAAATCCAAGCACCGCCTTCAAGATTTCTAAGGGCATACATTTTTTATTTCACTCCTCACTTCTTATCACAGTTTCAAAGGCCATAAAATGGCAAAATAGCACACAACTCCCCCAAATGACCCCATTTTGGAAAGTAGACACCCCAAGCTATTTGCTGAGAGGCATGGTGAGTATTTTACAGCTCTCATTTGTTTTTGAAAATGAAGAAAGAAAAAAAAATGTTTTTCTTTTAAATTTCCAAAACTTTGTGACAAAAAGTGAGATCTGCAAAATACTCACCATACCTCTCAGAAAATAGCTTGGGGTGTCTACTTTCCAAAATGGGGTCATTTGGGGGGTTTTGTGCCATTTGGGCTTTCCATGGCCTCCGAAACTGTGATAGGTAGTGAGGAGTGAAATCAAAAATTTACACCCTTAGAAAGCCTGAAGGCGGTGATTGGTTTTTGGGGTCCCGTAGACGGCTAGGCTCCCAAAAAGTCTCACACATGTGGTATCCCCGTACTCAGGAGAAGCAACATAATGTATTTTGGGGTGTATTTCCACATATACCCATTGTATGTTTGAGCAATATATCATTTAGTGACAACTTTGTGGAATTTTTTTTTTCTTTTCCCGCAACTTCTATCAAAATATAAAATATTCCATGGACTCGACATGCCTCTCAGTAAATAGCTTGGGATGTCTACTTTCCAAAATGGAGTCATTTGGGGGGGGGGGGTTTAAACTGTCCTGGAATTTTATGCACAACATTTAGAAGCTTATGTCACACATCACCCACTCTTCTAACCATTTGAAGACAAAGCCCTTTCTGACACTTTTTGTTTACATTAAAACATTATTTATTTATTTTTTGCAAGAAAGTTAAGTTGAACCCCCAAACATTATATATATTTTTTAAAGCAAAGGGGAAAAATACACTTTTTTTTTTAAAGCACTAAAACACACTATATTGCCCAAATTATTGATGAAATAAAAAAGATGATCTTAGGCCGAGTACATAGATACCAAACACGACACACTTTAAAATTGCGCACAAACGCGCAGTGGCGACAAACGACATACATTATTTAAAAGCCTTTACAGGTTACCACAGTAGATTTACAGAGGAGGTCTACTTCTAAAATGACTGCCCTCGATCTAACCTTCGCTGTGATACCTCACATGCATGGTGCAATTGCTGTTTACATATGACTCCAGACCAATGCTTGCGTGCGCCTTTGCGCAAGAGCAGGGGGGGACAGGCATGCTTTTTTTTATTATTATTATTATTATTTATTTAGCTTCTTGATTTTATTTGTAAACTGTTCCTTCCATTTTATTTTATTTTTGACCATTTTTATTGTTATCTCAGGGAATGTAAATATCCCCTATAATAGCAATAGTTAGTGAAAGGTACTCTTTTTTTTAAAAGAAAAATGGGGTCTATTAGACCCTAGATCTTTCCTCTGCCTTCAAAGCATCTGACCACACCAAGATCGGTGTTATAAAATGCTTTCCCAATTTCCCAATGGCGCTGTTTATATCCGAGGGGGGGGGGGACATTGCTTGTAAAAACAGTCTATATCCGAGGGGGGGGACATTGCTTTTAAAAACAGTCTAGAGGCTAATTAGCTGCTAGGATTGCTTTTACATGAAAGCCGACCGCTGGCTAAAAAGAATGATACCAAGATGATACCTAAACCCGCAGCCATCATTCTGGTATAACCATTCAAAGTCCAGCAACATACCAGTACGTTGATGGTTCTTGTTGGACATGTATTGTAATCTTTTTTTTCATGCAGCCTGTTGGCTGAACGAAAAAAAAGATTGATCGGTGGGTATGCCCACCATTAGAATACCTCCCTTCATCCACCCACTTCTAATTATGGGCATACATGCACCATTTATATATGCCGAAGCATGGGGCCATCCTCCCGCAAAAAAAGTTATGCCACGTACACAAGGTCGGAATGTCGACCGTATGTATTCGGCATTAGAAGCATAAATCGCTCCTCCGCTCCTAATGCCCCCATGCTTCGGCATATATGCTCTTTTTTTTAACTGTGGTGGTGAAATCACCTCCTACAGCGTTAGGGTCGCGGCTTTATGTATCGTGGGAGCAAACGCTGTTGCTGTCACGCTAAATAAATCTGCGCTGGAACTGAATGATGTACCTGCTAAGCAAATGATGGGTTAACATTAAAACAAAGTAACATTACAGTATAACAGTAAGATCATACCATACCTGCAAAGCAATTCCAAAAAAAAAAAAATAGTAAAAAAATAAATAAAAATTTAACGCAACCTGTGCTTAAAATATATATATATATATATATATATATATATATATATATATATATATATATAGGGAAGCATTGGGGCCTCCTCCCGCAAAAAAGTTATGCCATGTACACAGTCGGACTTTTCCACGGGCAAGCCTCCGTCGGAATGTCAACCGTATGTACGTGGCATTAGGAGCAAAATCGCTCCTCCGCCCCATATGCCCCATGCTTCGGCATATATGCTCTTTTTAACTGTGGTGGTAAAATCACCACCTACACCACTGGAGTCACGGCTTTATATATCGTGGGAGCAAACACTGTTGTTGTCAAGATGAATAAATCCGCGCAACAGCTGAATGGCGTACCTGAAAACAGTAAAATAAATTACATACCTGAAAAGCAAGCATGATCAAACTTGTTAACAATAAAACATTGCAGAATAGAATACAGTAAAGAAGAGCAGAACAATAGAGAGGGAGAGAACAATAAAACGACAACAATTTATTTTTATTTTTTTAACACTTTTTTTTTTTAGTAACTGTAAGGCCGCGTACACACGAGCCAGACGGCGCGGTGACGTTGACGCCGCCACGTCACCGCACCACGAAGTAAAACACTTCCGCGCATGCGTCAACCATTCGGCGCGTGTGCGAGAAGACATGTCTGCTGGTTAGCGTACTAACCAGCAGACATGTCGGGCGGACGGGTTCCCAACCGACAGATTTCAAAGCATGCTTTGAAATCTGTTGGGTGGTCAAATCCGTCGGCTCGCCCGTACAGACGGTCGAATCTGTCTGCTGGGACGATCGGGCCGACCGCTTCCAGCAGATAGATTTGGTCGTGTATACGCGGCCTAACTGTTTAATGTTTCGGTTTCAGGTTTTTGTCTCTCAAAATGCGATGGCATCTTGGGAGACCCTGTGTAAGTGTGCCTAGCCTGCGAAATGCTTTACCCTAGGCTAAAACTTCACTTGCCAATGCAGAGACCAGGACAGTCGGGACAATAATAATGGTCACGCCTATATCCCTGCTTGCTACAGACACCACATCTTTTTTGGGGGACTCGTTGGGTAGGAGTACTCTCATAGAGAAACGGAAAATGTTTCTCATGCATTCGGCTTACTGCATTTGGTTGGGGATGAATGAATGAAAAACTTGTATAGCGCAACACATGCGAATTTAATCGCCTCTGGGCGCTTGTTGTTCCTTTCTCTTTTGAAATCATGGATGGTGAGGTGTAGAACCGCCTGGATACAGGAGTTCTAAGATGATCTCCTCCTGGAATGTAAGGAAGGATCCAGTACATCCTGAAGCTTTGTATATGACATGAGCATTCAGTAAAGCCAATTGAAATAAATATAGAGACACTTTTTTGTACCAGCGTCTCGCCTTACGGGCAATATGATACGGCGCCATCAACTGGTCGTTGAGGTCCACCCCTCCCATATTTTTGTTATATTGGTGGACACAGAGGGGTTTCTCCACAACAGCAGCCACCGTACGAATTTGTACTGTCGTGTCTGCGTGAAGGGTGGTAAGAATGAAAACATTCTTATTGTCCCGTCACTTCACAGTGGGCAAATTATTACACCAGTAAAACAATAAGTGCAGCGCTAACGTGAAATACTCTGAAATTGAAACCAATTCAATTATAAATAAAGTCCAATAAAGATGATTCAAACAAAAGAACTGTGAATCACTGTAGAAAGGGAAAAATACACTGTATGTATAGACAAGGAGGTAAATAGTCTATTGGTGAGTTTTCCAAACGGTCAGTGAAATCTCTTTACAGGTGCAGTGATGTCAATAAGATGAATCAGGTGAATATAAAATATATGGCTTGTCAGTAGTAATCTTCCAAATACCAAAGAGAAAACTGGGTACTCTTACCGGCTGTGGTGGACTTACATGTTAGTCTAAACAGCAAGTCAGAGAAGGCTTCATGGTCTCAGCAGACCTGGGGCTCTATGAGGATGGTCGCTCCAGCTTGAATGGTGGAACCAGCTTGAATGGTGGAACCAGCTTGAATGGTGGAACCAGTCTGGTCAGACAACTCCCTTCAGGAACAGGACCCCAAATGAATGAGGCCAATGATGAGGGTCACAGGATAGCCAAACTCAAGAATCAGCACAATGTATGTGGATATGTAAAAAAAGAGAAATTGCTCCCAATGGTGCAGATCAAAAAAATAAACCCGGAAAGGTATTTATTTGTAAGAAAAAAGGATCAAATCACGTAAAAAATTCTAAAAAGCAGTATGGGGTACTAGACATGATACCCGTCGCGTTTCGGCTCAAAGCCATCAACAGGCTCCACCATTCTAGCTGGTTCCACCATTCAAGCTGAAGCGACCATCCTCCTAGAGCCTCAGGTCTGCTGAGACCATCAAACCTTCTCTGACTTGCTGTTTAGACTAACATGTAAGTCCACCACAGCCGGTAAGAGTACCCATTTTTCTCTTTGGTATTTGGAAGATTATTACTGACAAGCCATATATTTTATATTCACCTGATTCATCTTATTGACATCACTGCACCTGTAAAGAGATTCCACTGACCGTTTGGGAAACTCACCAATGGACTATTTACCTCCTTGTCTATACATATGGTGCATTTTTCCCTTTCTACAGTGACTCACAGTTCTTTTGTTTTAATCAACTTCATTGGACTTTATTTATAATTGAATTGGTTTCAATTTCATAGAGTATTTCACCTTAGCGCTGCACTTATTGTTTTACTTCTGTTTTGACTTTGTTTGTTTGTGTCCTGGCTGCTACATGGTTCTTTTCCTTTTCTTTTTTTAGCGCAGTTTTTTTTCCCCATAAATCATTACACCTGCAGCAGGCTCTCGCCCCCAACCTAAGACGGGAATCGACAAGCCGCTGGGGAAAGCCCTGGCGATTAGGTCGCACGGTACCACATGCTCCAATCTGACGATCAAAAAAATTACTAAAAAGTGGCACGCTGGTGTAATAATTGTCCACGTATAAGTGGTACCTCTTTCCGAATAAGGGTGACACCAAGTCCCAGACAATCTTGCCAGCGCTCCCTATGTAATCTGGGCAGCCCTCCGGCTCTACCCGACTATTTTTGCCCTCATAAACCATAAAGCTCCATGTATAGCCTGTTGCCCTGTCACAGAGCTTATAGAGCTTGACCCCGTATCTGGCACGCTTGCTGGTCAGGTACTGCTTGAAAGACAAGCGGCCAGAAAATGTAATTAGGGACTCATCAACGCAGACAACTTGCTGGGGATTATAAAAGGCTGCAAAACATTTGTTGAAGTGGTTTATGAGGAGCCGAATTTTGTAGAGCCGGTCGTATTCAGGGTCTCCACGTGGACGACAAAGTTCATTGTCATTGGAATGCAAGAACCGCAGGATCGCCTCGTATCGTCTCCTGGCCATGGAAGCAGAGAATATGGGCATATGGTCGTGTGGACTTGTGGACCAATAAGTCCGCAACTTAGGAAATTGATGTGTGCCCATGTTGAGGCAAAGGCCCAGAAAGGTCTCAAATTCGGAAAACGTAAGTGGTTTCCATTCTCTGGCAAGGAGGGACTGGGGATTAGTGGCGATGTAAGTACCAGCATATAAATTACTCTGGTTCACAATAGATCTATAGAGATCTTCCGTGAAAAACAGTGAATAAAAATCAAGTGACGTAAAATCAGCTGTTTCCACCTGAATACCGGGTTGGCAAGTAAATGGGGGATGTACGGGTTCTGCAGAAGTGGTGGGGACCCAATCAGGATAGGCAAATTCTGCAGTATAGGCACAACGGGCCTTTCTTTGACTTCTTCTTCTTGGTGGCAGCGGGACACTGCTTGTGCTTGCCACCTCGCAAGCTTGAACTGCACTCATGGGACTCGCCACGTCACCACGTGATACTGCAGTGCTGGATTAACGACCAGGGTGTACTAGGCTGCTAGTGCTTGCCAGTTCACCAGAAGGAATAGCGGCGCTAGTACTGGCTCTCTGCTCTATACAAGGGTCCTGCGGTTCTTGCTCCTCAACAACATCAGAATGGGTCGGGTACGCCTGGGACCACAACTTCGTCGTCGGAGCTATCTGGCATGGAGCCGCTGTCGTCTACAGTTTCGTATTCTGAGCCAGAATCTGACTGATGCGTGACCTCCTCTTCACTATCTGTCAGGCTCAGAATCGTGTAGGCCTCTTCACTAGTGTACATTCGCTTTGCCATTTTGGGCTCTAAATTTAGTGGTACACTAGTGATGATTCACAGGTAAAAAAGCACCTGACTGTCAGCAAATGTAGAAAACGCTACCAAAAAAAACTGTTGGTGGTCACAGGGATCAGGCCTGTCTCTGCGAACGCTGCAGTTATGTGTGTTGTGTTTTGTAAGTTTTAATTGATCGATCAATACTGCACTTGGGTGGGCTGGGCTCGGCAGAGGGGCAAAACCCACTAACAATGCATTTTTGGGTACCCTAAACTGCTGGGTACGCTAGTATAGATTTGAACAGATATTGATCTGTTCAGATACTATACCACTAAGGGGGGTGTATGCTTTGCACGTGGGTGTAAGCGTTACTGGCACTAACCTAACGCTGCCTGGGGCGACGCAGATCCTGACTGACGCTAAAATGTAATTGATATCACCCACCGGCCGATCAGGGGGTGATCAGCGGGTGCCCTGATGCTATAGACAGCAAACTAACTAACCAGCGTCACCTGTAACACTTATACGGTGATCACTGGTGAAAGGGTTAACTGGGGGGAAATCAGGGGGTTAAAACCTTTATTAGGTAATATATGGGGGTACCCGACGCTATATAAAAACCTGGCAGCGAACCTAAATAACTGGTTAACCAGCGTCACCAGTGACACTTTTACGGTGATCACTGGTGAAAGGGTTAACTCTAGGGGCAATCAGGGGTTAAAACCTTTATTTAGAATATTTATGGGGGCACCTAACGCTATAAAAACCTGGCGGCGAACCTCAAAAAATAACTGGCTACCTAGCGGCACTAGCGACACTAATACAGCGATCAGAAAAACGATCGCTTAATGACACTGGTGATAGGGTTAACTGAGGGGGCGATCGAGGGGTTAAACCTTTATTAGGGGGGTAGGGGGCTACCCTGGACCTAAAGGGACCTAACCCTAATGTCCCTAACACTTTTTACTGTCACAAATGACACTAAATGCAGTGATCAGTAAATAAATGATCACTGCAATCAATGACAGGGTGATCTGGGGGTCACTGGGAGAGTTTGTGTAACTGTGTCAGTGTGCTGTGCATGTTAGATGTCTTCTCTCCTCTGTGCCGGACAAAAAGACCGCCACTTCACTTCCTCCTGCCTGTGTTTACAGTTCACAGGCAAGGGAAGCAGGTGATTGGCTCAGAACGATCGCAAGGGGGTGTCTAGAAACGAATAGCCGCCCCCTCATCCCGGATCGCTCCCACGGACAAACGGACCGCCGCATGTACCGAGGGGGGTTGGGGGTGGGGGTTTCCGGTCGGCCACAAAAACTGTAGCAGATGCCAATTTCAATGCGCCACATAAGACCTTTAACTTTCAAAACATTGGCCCGGATTCAGGTAGAGCGGCGCATCTTTGTGCGGGCTTGGGTATCTACTTTACGCCACGCCGGCGCAACGTTGAGAGGCAAGCATGCTATTCACAAAGAATATGCGTTCAACGTTGCGACGGCGTAGCGTATAGTTGTCGACGCAAGTCCAAGTAGCTGGAAGTGGGCGTGATATATTATAATGAAGCGTGACCCCATGCAAATGATGGCCACAGCTTCAAAAAATGAACTGCGCATGCGTAGTCTCTTTGACTCATCCCAGTGCGCATGCTCTCAGTTACGTTGAAATAGCTGCCTAAGATACGTCGAACACTGCCTACGACGTGAATGTAACCTACGCACAGCCCTATTCACGTAGTACTACGTAAACGGCGTACGCGACGTGAAATTTGACGGCGTCGTTCTCTGGCCCATACCTTTGCATTACCTGCGCCTGCTATATGAGGGGTAAGCCTTACGCAAATCGTGCATATGAAGCGGCCGGGCACATCTACGTTCGTGAATCGGCGTATCTTGCTCATTTGCATATTTAACCACTTAAGACCCGGACCAATATGCAGGCTAAAGACCCAAGGTGTTTTTACAATTTGGCACTGCGCTGCTTTAACTGGTAATTGCGCGGTCATGCAATGTTGTACCAAAACGAAATTTGCGTCTTTTTTTTCCCCACAAATAGAGCTTTCTTTTGATAGTATTTGATTGCCTCTGCGATTTTAATTTTTTGCGATATAAACGGAAAAAGACTGAAAATTTAGAAGAAAAATGATTTTTCTTATAGCAAAAAGTAAAAAATATCGAATAAACTAAATTTTAGTCAAACATTTAGGCCAAAATGTATTCAGCCACATGTCTTTAGTAAAAAAAAAAACGCAATAAGCGTATATTTATTGGTTTTCGCAAAAGTTATAGCGTCTACAAACTAGGGTACATATTCTGGAATTTACACAGCTTTTATTTTATTTTATTTATTTTTTTGGTCCCAAGTGATTGAATAATGACAAAAAAAAAAAAATGTTTACAAAAAGTTGTCACTAAACGATATATTGCTCACACATGCCATGATTAAATGTGGAATTGCACCCCAAAATACATTCTGCTGCTTCTCCTGAGTAGGGGAATACCACATGTTTGGGACTTTTTGGGAGCCTAGCCGCGTATGGGGCCCCAAAAACCAAGCACCGCCTTCAGCATTTCTAAGGGTGCACATTTTTGATTTCACTCCTCACTACCTATCAGTTTCGAAGGCCATAAAATGCCAAAATAACACAAAACCCCCCCAAATGACCCCATTTTGGAAAGTAGACACACCAAGCTATTTGCTGAGAGGCATGTTGAGTCCATGGAATATTTAATTTTTTTGCCCCAAGTCATTGAATAACCACTTAAGACCCGGACCAATACGCTGGTAAATGACCCAAGGTGTTTTTGCGATTCGGCACTGCGTCGCTTTAACAGACAATTGCGCGGTCGTGCGACGTGGCTCCCAAACAAAATTTGCGTCCTTTTCTTCCCACAAATAGAGCTTTCTTTTGGTGGTATTTGATCACCTCTGCGATTTTTATTTTTTGCGCTATATACAAAAATAGAGGGACATTTTTGAAAAAAAAACACTATTTTTTACTTGTTGTTAAAAAAAAATCAAATAAACTAAATTTTAGTCAAACATTTAGGCCAAAATTTATTTAGCCACATGTCTTTAGTAAAAAAAAAAAATCGCAATAAAAAAAAATAGCTACCTAGCGGGAACAGCGACACTAATACAGCGATCAGAAAAATGATCGCTTAGTGACGCTGGCAATAGGGAGTGAAAGGGTTAACTAGGGCGGTGATCAGGGGGTTAAAACTTTATTAGGGGGGGTGGGGGGGCTATCCTGAACCTAACACTAACTGTTTTTTACAGTGCCTGTCACACTGACACTAAATGCAGTGATTAAATCACTGCATTCAGTAACACTGTGACAGGGGGGTGGGGGGGGGCGATCACAAGGGGTTAATATGCCTATGTGAGTGTGTGTCAGTGTTGTGTTGGTGCACACTTACTTGTCATGTCTTCTCTCATCAGCAGCGCTGGGAAACAGCGCTGCGATGAGAGATTACATCATTTCCTCCTTCCTGTGTAAACACAGGAGGAGGAAGTGACAGGCTGGGAGCGCGCTCCCATTGGCTGGGAGCGATCGCGGGGGGGGCGGAAAACACGGACATCCGCCCGCAGATCCCGGATCGCTCCCAGAGGTAGGGAGACCCCCGCACGCCGCGGAGGGGGTCCCGATGGGACCCCCGAACCGCACTCAGGCGGGGACGTAAATTTACGCCCTTGTGCCTGTACGAGCCATGTTGTGGCCGTATATGTGCGTGCGGGGGTCTTTAAGTGGTTAATGACCTAAAAAAAAAATTTACAAAACTTTGTCACTAAATTATATATTTCTCACACATGCCATGGGCATATGTGGAATTGCACCCCAAAATACATTCTGCTGCTTCTCCTGAGTACGGGGATACCACATGTGTGGGACTTTTTGGGAGCCTAGCCGCGTACGGGGCCCCGAAAACCAATCACCGCCTTCAAGATTTGTGTGAGTGAAATCAAAAATGTATGTCCTTAGAAATCTTGAAGGCGGTGCTTGGTTTTCGGGGTCTCATACGCGGCTATGCTCCCGAAAAGTCCCACACATGTGGTATCCCTGTACTCAGAAGAAGCAGCAGAATGTATTTTGGGGTGCAATTCCACATATAACCATGGCATGTGTGAGAAATATATAATTTAGTGACAATGTTTTGTACATTTTTTTTTGGTCATTATTCAATCACTTGCGGCAAAAAAAAAAAAATATTCCATGGACTCAATATGCCTCCCAGCAAATAGCTTGGGGTGTCTACTTTCCAAATTTGGGGGGGTTTTGTGTCATTTGGGGGGGGTTTTGTGCCATTTTGGCATTTTATGGCCTTCGAAACTGTGATAGGTAGTGAGGAGTGAAATCAAAAATTTGCGCCCTTAGAAATGCTGAAGGCGGTGCTTGGTTTTCAGGGTCCCGTACGCGGCTAGGCTCCCGAAAAGTCCCAAACATGTGGTATGCCCGTACTCAGGAGAAGCAGCAGAATGTATTTTAGGGTGCAACTCCACATATAACCATGGCATGTGTGAGCAATATATCATTTAGTGACAACTTTTTAAACATTTTTTTGTCATTATTCAATCACTTTGGACAAAAAAAAAAAAAAAATCTATGGACTAAACATGCCTCTCAGCAGTTTCCTTGGGGTGTCTACTTTCCAAAATGGGGTCATTTTTTTTTTTTTTGTGCTATTTTGACATTTTATGGCCTTTAAAACTGTGATAGGTAGTGAGGAGTGAAATCAAAAATTTACACCCTTAGAAAGCCTGAAGGCGGTGATTGGTTTTTGGGGTCCCGTACGTGGCTATGCTCCCAAAAAGTCTCAGACGTGGTATCCCCGTTCTCAGGAGAAGCAGCAGAATGTATTTTGGGGTGTAATTCCACATATGGATTGATCGGTGGGTATGCCCACATTAGACTACCTCCCTTCATCCACCCACCCACTTCTAATGATGGGCATACATGCACCATTTATATATGCCGAAGCATGGGGGCATCCTCCCGCAAAAAAGTTATGCCGTGTACACATGGTCAGACTTTTCCACGGGTAAGGCCTCCGTAGGGGTGTCAACCGTATGTACGCGGCATTAGGAGCAAAATCGCTCCTCCGCCCCTAATGCTCCCATGCTTCGGCATATATGCTCTTTTTTGGACTGTGGTGGTGAAATCACCTCCTACAGCGTTGGAGTCGCAGCTTTATATATATCGTGGGAGCAAACGCTGTTGCTGTCACGCTAAATAAATCCGCGCTGCAACTGAATGGCGTACCTGCTAAGCAAATGATGGTTAACATTAAAACAAAGTAACATTACAGTATAACAGTAAGATCATATCATACCATACCTGCAAAGCAAATACCAATAAAAAAAACATAGTAAAAAATAAAACATTTTTTAACGCAAACCTGTGCCTAATATATATATGCCGAAGCATGGGGGCATCCTCCCGCAAAAAGTTATGCCGCGTACACACGGTTGGACTGAAATCACCTCCTACAGCACTGGAGTCACGGCTTTATATATCGTGGGAGCAAACGCTGTTGCTGTCAAGATAAATAAGTCCGCGCAACAGCTGAATGGCGTACCTGAAAACAGTAAAGTAAATTAAATTACATACCTGAAAAGCAAGCATGAAAAAACATAGCAATAAAACTTTGCAGAATAAAATAGAGTAAAAAAGAGCAGGAGAATAGAGAGGGAGAGAACAATAAAAAGACAACTTTTTTTTTTTTTATTTCTTTTTTTTTTTTTTCTTTTTTTTATATATTTTTTTTCTTTCTTACTTTTTACTTTATTTTTTACACTTTTTTTTGTAACTGTTTAACTTTTCGGTTCCAGGTTTGGGTCTCTCAAAATGCAATGGCATCTTGGGAGACCCTGTGTACGTGTGCCTGCCTAGCCTGTAAAATGTTTTACCCTAAGCTAAAACTTTGTGTGTGTGTGAAAGCGTTCAAAACATTTGCCAATACAAAGACTAGGATCGGCAGGACATCGGGGGCAAAAATAACGGGTGTCACACCTAAATCCGCGCTTGCTACAGACACGACATCTTCTTTGGGGGGCTTTTTGGGTAGGGGTACTCTCGAGGGCATATATAAAATGCCTCTCATGTAGTCGGCTTACTGCATTTGGTAGGGGATGGTGAGGTGCAGAACTGCCTGGATACAGGAGTTCTGTGGTGATATCCTTCTGGAATTGGAGGAAGGGTCCATTCTGTCCTGAAGCTTTGTATAAGACAAAAGCATTCAGTAGAGTCAATTGAAATAAATGTAGAGACACTTTTTTTATACCAGCGTCTCGATTTACGGACAATATGATACGGCGCCATCAACTGGTCGTTTAGGTCCACCCCTCCCATATTTTGGTTATATTTGTGGACACAGAGGGGTTTCTCCACAACACCAGTCGCCGTACGAATTTGTACTGTTGTGTCTGCGTGAAGGGTGGTAAGAATGAAAACATTCTTATTGTCCCGCCACTTCACAGCGAGCAAATTTTTACATCTGCAGCAGGCTCTCGCCCCCAGCCTAAGACGGGCATCTACAAGCCGCTGGGGAAAGCCCCGGCGATTAGGTCGCACGGTGCCACATGCTCCAATCTGATGATCAAACAAGTGACTAAAAAGTGGCACGCTGCTGTAATATTTGTCCACATACAAGTGGTACCCCTTTCCGAATAAGGGTGACACCAAGTCCCAAACAATCTTGCCAGCACTCCACATGTAATCTGGGCATCCTTCCGGCTCTACCTCACTATCTTTGCCCTCATAAACCCTAAAGCTCCATGTGTAGCCTGTTGCCCTGTCACAGAGCTTATAAAGCTTGACCCCGTATCTGGCACGCTTGCTGGGAAGGAACTGCTTGAAAGACAAGCGGCCAGCAAATTTAACCAGGGACTCATCAACGCAGAAAACTTGATCTGGATTAAACAAGGCTGCATAACGTAACGTTCATTGAAATGGTTTATGAGGGGCCGAATTTTGTAGAGCCGGTCAAATTCAGGGTCTCCACGTGGACGACAAAGTGCATTGTCGCTGAAATGCAGGAACCGCAGGATCGCCTCGTATCGTTACCTGGCCATGTGAGCAGAGAATATGGGCATTTGGTCAATTGGCTCTGTGGACCAATACATACGCAATTGAGGAAATGGATGTATGCCCATAATGAGGGTAAGGGCCAGAAAGGTCTTAAATTCGGAAACCGTAAGAGGTTTCCATTCTTTGGCAAGGAGGGTCTGGGGATTAGCGGCAATGTAGGCTCCAGCATACAAATTACTCTGGTTCACAATAGATCTATAGAGATCTTCCGTGAAATACAGCGAATAAAAATCAAGTGGCGTAAAATTCGCTGTATCTACCTGAATTCCGGGTTGGCCAGTGAATGGGGGAAATACGGGTTCTGCAGAAGTGGCGGGGACCCAATCAGGATAGGCGAACTTTGCAGGAAGGGCACTATGGGTACGACGGGCCTGACTTTTTCGTCTTCTTGGTGGCAGCGGGCCACTACTTGTGCTTGCCACCTCGCCAGCTTGAACTGCACTTATGGGACTCGCCACGTCACCACGTGATGCTGCAGTGCTGGATGAACGACCAGGGTGTACTAGGCCGCTGGTGCTTGCCAATCCACCAGAAGGAATAGCGGCGCTAGTACTGGCTCTCTCCTCCATACAAGGGTCCTGCGGTTCTTGCTCCTCAACAACCTCAGAACGGGATCGGGTACGCTTGGCCTTAGCAGGGACCACCACTCCGTCGTCGGAGCTATCTGACATGGAGCCGCTGTCGTAAACAGGATCTTATTCTGAGCCCGAATCGCTTTGCCATTTTGGGCTCTAAATTTAGTCGTAGACTGGTTGTAACTGTCCGCTTGTCATTGTGGATCTTGTTCAGCACTTGCTGCTGGGTGGAACCTTTCTGCCTGCCTTTTAGTTCCCTGGGGAATGTTTTGATCAGCAGGATTACCAGACCACTCCTTCTTCCTGTCTTAGAAAGAAAGCCTTTTCCTGTATCAGATGCCACATGTTGGCTGTATGCATAGGACCTCATGGAAGATGTCTGCAGAAAATCCCTAAAGCTTAAAGTTTGTACCCCCCTTGGCAAGCGGATCGAGTTTTCACGGTGCTTACGATATTTATGTTTACGGTGCTCAAGGAGATAAAGAGAACAATATTCAACCCTGCTGCGCACCTTTGTCGTGAAAGAATAAAACTACTGCACCCGTCAGAAGCTCTCCTCTTGTTATTTATTCGATGTCATAGGGGCCGTAACAGTGAAAACTCGTCGCTGCGGTGGAGACTCGTCGCTGCGTTGGAGACTCGACATCACCGGCTGCGTCGCTGTCCTCATCAAACCGTTAGTAAGCCTTCCCAACGCCTCGTAGGACACGTGCGGACGCCATCTTGGCGACAGAGACTTGACTGAAAAGAAAACTTGTCACGTGGACTTTTAAATATAGCTGGCTCTTTATATGTGATCCTGAAGCCGCCCTTAACTAGTATGCGAGCCAAATAGTTAATGTTTTGCTAAACCAGTGATTAAGTTATTATATTCGTGTTTAGAGGCCTAGTGTCAGATTTAAAGCAACGCTAACTTCCAAGTTCCTAATCCACTAAACTGCAGTTAGTCACGTAAAGGGTTAATTGTCTGTTTAGAAAGTGTCAGCAGTATATTCGTTTAAAACATTTTGTCATACTGTGTGCATTGGTTGCTAATCTTTAGTTACAAGGGTAAATGCCTGTTTTCTGTCGTAGCCCTTAGGAGCAAGTTTGAGCCAACACTCATTCAAGTTAGGTTTCAGGCACACACACTATTGAAAGGCAAAGGAACACTAGAACAAAATGCTGTCACCTGCTGAAGAAACAGACAAACCCACAGAGTCACAACAGGTGCGATCCAGCTCCAGAGAGCGAATCCTAACAGAAAAAGGCAAAGAAATGCACGAAAAAACGGTTAAGAGAAATGAAAAGGCATTCAACAAGGTGTACAACTCTTGGAAGGAGATAGCAAAGGAATCTAGGACAAAGTTAAAGGATTTCTGCTCAACTGAAGACCTTAATACAAGATTGAAAGATATTAAAGCCAAAGAAGCGTTAGTACACCAACAGTTTGAGTCCATGTGCCGAAATAATTCCACTACCCCGCACGTTGTTAAGAGAATATATGCATGCACCGTGTTAACGGCTGAAATCTGCAACCTCATCAGCAAGCGGTTAGAGAATGTAGATGAACTCTTTAACGATCAACTTGAGAAGGAAACGGTGAGGATGGTGCTTAATAAAGAAGAGCATGAGTCAGTCTTTGGAAACTCAGAAACAGAAACTGTCCTCTCAGAGTCATTACCAGACTCCAGCGCAAGCTCGAGAGCCACTTCCAGATCTAGCAAACGCGCAGAAACAGATCTTGCAGCCAAGATAGAACAGGCAAAGGCAATGCAACAGATGCGCGAGGAGCAAGCTAAGCTGAACAAACTAGAGGCAGAAATTAAACTGAAGTTGGATGAGGAAAAGACAAGACAAGACTACAACAGCTACAAGCAGAAAATGAAGTCAAGGTAGCTGCAGCTAGAGTGAAAGCCTACGACGCCTATGATAGTCTTGAAATTTACGAACAGGAGACAGACCACCAGGTGCAATACTTCTACCAAAATAATGAACCTCGAACCTCCAAAGGCTGTGCCATTTAAACCTTCAAATACACCACTTGAGGTGTCAAGACCAAAAGAAGAAGTTAGTCTGACCCCAGGACTTGCAAGTCTGCTTATCTCCAACCGTCTTCCTATACATGAACTGACTGTATTTACAGGTGATCCTTTGAAGTTCATAGATTGGAAGATATCCTTTATGGCGCTGATTGATCAGAAACCACTCCCTGTGTGCGAAAAAATGCTGTACTTGAAGAGGTATCTCGGTGGTGAAGCTCATAAGGCAGTGGAAGGGTTCTTCTACCGAAATTCAGAATACGCCTATCTAGGTGCTTGGGGAATCCTACAGGACAGGTATGGAGGTCCATTCATAGTGCAAAGAGCCTTCAGAGAAAGGTTGGCTAAATGGCCAAAGATATCAGCAAATGACCCTGTAGCATTAAGAGAGTTTGCGGATTTCCTTCAAGGTGGTGTGGAGGCCATTCCTCATGTTAAAGGCCTAGCTATTCTAAATGATTGTGAAGAAAACCACAAGCTTCTCAAGAAACTGCCTGAATGGATCGTACGCAGATGGAGTCGCATCGTTGTGGACGAGCTTGACAAGTCTCAAGAATACCCAACCTTTGCTCGTTTCACAGAGTTCCTGCAAAGGGAAGCTAAGATTGCATGCAACCCCATTGCCTCTCCTTTCCTCCTCAGTACCAAGACTACAGATGAGAGAATCCCCAAGAGAGCCAAGGCGCTCAACACAAGCACTCAAATGAAGCCCTCTACCTTCAACGTTCCAAAGATCTCAGCTTCAAGACCAAAACCACCTTGCCTAGTCTGCAAAGACGAAACACACGGTGTCGCTCAATGTCCGACCTTTGCTGCAAAGACCATCGATGAAAAGAAGGCCTTTATTCACGAAAACCATCTCTGTTTTGGTTGCCTAAGAAAGGGCCACACTACAAAAGACTGCAAAGGAAGGCACACATGTAGCATATGCAGTCAACGTCATCTAACCTGTTTGCACATACAGAGAAACACTGAGCCTGTCAAAACATGAAACGATGATTCACCAGACATGGAAAGTAAAGCAAACGACAATGTTCCCAAAGTTATGTCCCATACTTTGACAAGACATACTTCTGCCACATCCTGCATTGTTCCAGTTCTGTTGTCAGCTACGACGGAGCCTCAGAGGGAAATCCTCACTTATGCCCTACTTGACACACAGAGTGATTTAACCTTTATTCTGGCAGACCTGGTATCGAAGTTAAGTGTGAGCACCAAGCCATTACAGCTAAAGCTCAGCACAATGACAGCTGTTGACACAGTTATAGCAAGCCAAATTGCTCACGGTCTGCAAGTGCGTGGCTTCAACTCTAAAGCTCAAGTCCAACTCCGTCAAGCCTATACGAGAGATTTCATTCCAGTAGATAAGTCTCACATCCCCACTAAGGAGACCGCACTCCAGTGGTCACACCTCAAACACTTGGCAAACAAGTTACAGCCACTTCAAGACTGCGAAGTAGGACTACTGATCGGTTATGACTGCCCATCAGCACTGGCTCCCTTGGAGGTTGTTATCGGCTCCGAAAATGAACCCTTTGCTCAAAGGACTATGCTCGGCTGGAGCATTATAGGATCAGCAAATACACATCTTGATAGACAGGGTAGCCAGAGCTTCGTACACAGAGTCGCAGTAAAAGAAATGCCAATGCCGACGGTCACTGATGTGTTAAAGGTTTTAGAAATGCACTTCATTGAAAGAAATTATGAAGATAAGTACGTGTCTCAAGATGATGTTCGCTTTGTGCAGTTTCTCTCGGAAACTATAACGAAAAGGAAAGATGGACACTACGAGATGCCATTACCCTTCAAAGACAACAGTCAACTGGCTCTACCAAACAATAAGAGGCTGGCCCTTATTCGACTTCATCATCTAAAGAAAAGACTAAAGGCAAATAGACCGTACCATGAACACTACACCGCATTCATGGAAGAAACAATCAGAAAGGGTGATGCAGAACCAGCCCCTTCATTATCAGAGGAAGAGACAGTGTGGTACATCCCACATCACGGGGTTTATCACCCCAAGAAGTCAGACAAGTTAAGAGTTGTCTTTGATTGTTCAGCAAAGTTCAAAGGCATCTCCCTAAACGATACCTTGTTGACAGGTCCCGACCTGATAAATTCTCTAGTGGGAGTCCTCTGTCGCTTCAGGAAGAAAGCAGTTGCTGTGATATGCGACATTGAAAAGATGTTCCATGAATTCTACATCCCCACAGAAATGCGCAATTACTTAAGGTTCCTTTGGTGGGAGAACGGTCAGTTGGAAACAGAACCGAAAGAATTCAGAATGGCAGTCCACCTTTTCGGTGCCAGTTCCTCTCCAGGATGTGCCAATTTCGGCCTTAAGTATCTTGCACGACAATGCAAGTCAGAATATCCCTCAGCATCAGCCTTCATCGAGAAGAACTTTTATGTCGACGACGGCCTAACCAGCGTTCCAACAGTCAGTGAAGCTTCGAATCTAATCCCTGAAACTCAAAGATTATGTAAAAATGCTGGCCTACGACTGCGTAAGTTCAACTCTAAAAGAAGGGACGTCCTGTCCTGTATAGCTCCATCAGAAAGAGCAACAACTAGTGTACCTGTCAAACTTAACCCAGACTCAACAACAGAAGGACAAGTACTGGGCATTCAGTGGTCAATTGAAAACGACACCTTCAGTTTCAGTGTTGACATAAAGGATCAACCCTCAACTTGTCGTGGTATCCTGTCAGTCGTAGCTTCTCTCTATGATCCTCTGGGCTTCATAGCCCCTTTCATACTGAGTGGCAAGTGTATTCTCCAAGAGCTTTGCCGCAGGGGCATCAGTTGGGATGAAGCCCTTCCTGAGAGCTTATGTCCACGGTGGGAGGCTTGGAAGAGTAGTCAGCAAGCTTTAAGGGAAATCAAGATACCCAGATGTTACCATCCCCCAGACTTCGTTAACAGAATGAAAGTGGAACTACACCACTTTTCCGATGCCAGCAACATAGGATATGGTGCCTGTTCGTACCTTAGGTACAAGAATGACAGAGATCAAGTCCATTGCAGCTTCGTAATTGGTAAAGCAAGAGTCGCACCAACGAAGATTGTGAGCATCCCAAGGCTTGAACTCTCAGCTGCTGTCACCACAGCAAGGTTGAGTGCCATGTTGAAGGCAGAACTTGAGATAGAAATTGACAAAGAATTATTCTGGACAGATTCCCAAGTAGTCTTAGCCTATATCAATAATGAAGCGAGAAGGTTTCACGTGTTTGTAGCCAATCGTGTTCAACTCATAAGAGAGATTACAGACCCAACTCAGTGGCACTATGTGGATACGACACAAAACCCAGCCGACCATGCATCCAGGGGTCTACATGTAGAAGATATCTCCCCCTCAAGTTGGTTATCTAGTCTAGGCCTAGTTTCCTTTGGAAATCTGAAGTGCACGCATCTTCAAGATCTTCGGCAGAACTAATTGTAGGCGACCCTGAAGTTAAACCCATTACAACCCTTGCATCACAAGCCAGTGAACAAACTGATATTCTAAACTGTCTGAGCAGGTTCTCCAGTTGGTTAATGCTCATTAAGGTGATTACAAGAATCAGGAGAATAAAAATGAAGACGCATCACTTCAGCAATCTTGTGTCTGTGAAGGAACGTAAGAAGGCCGGGGAGGTAGTGATAGGTTTAGTTCAACAGCAAGCTTTCCCCCAAGAGCTAAAACTTCTTCAAAGAGGCGATAGTTTTCCAAGTTCAAGCCCTCTTAGCTGTCTTGACCCCATACTGGTTCAAGGACTTCTTCGTGTTGGTGGAAGTCTGTCAAGATCAACTCTTAGTCAAGAAACGAAGCACCCAGTCATCCTCCCAAAAGAAGGGCACATTACTCAGTTAATCTTGTCCCACTATCATGCAGCCACCCATCACCAGGGCCGCAGCCAAACTCTAACAGAACTCAGAGCAAATGGCTTTTGGGTGCTTGGCGGAAGCAAGTCAGTTGCTAAGTTAATATATAAATGTGTACAGTGTCGAAAGCTCCGTCGTCCCACAGAGGAGCAGCATATGTCAGAGCTCCCCGAAGAACGAGTAGAAGTTTCAGCTCCCTTTACATACTGCGGTATGGACTGTTTTGGTCCCTTTATCACCAAATAAGGTCGAAAGGAATACAAGAGGTATGGTCTAATCTTCACATGCTTCTCCTCACGTGCAGTCCATATCGAAATGCTTGAAGATTTATCTACAGATTCCTTCATCAATGCCTTAAGGTGTTTCATCAGTTTAAGAGGAGCCATTTGCCAACTTCACTGTGACCAAGGCACACATTTCACAGGAGCAAAGAACGAACTTAAAGAAGCCCTGAAGCAATGTGACACAAAGGCACTAGAAACTTTTCTAGCTGATAAACAGTGTGAGTTTATCTTCAATGCTCCTTCCGCAAGTCATGCAGGGGGAGTCTGGGAACGTCAAATTAGAACCATTCGTAATGTGCTAAATGCTACAACAGTCCAATGTTCAAGTAGACTAGACGATGCTTCTCTTAGAACGCTATTTGATGAAGCTATGGCCATTGTTAACAGCCGTCTTTTAACTGTCGATGGAATCAATGACCCCAAGGCACCAGAACCTCTAACTCCAAACCACCTCATCCTGATGAAATCCAAGGTTGCATTACCTCCACCTGGGAAATTCGTAAAGGAAGATGTGTATGCAGCTAAACTGTGGCGTAGAGTACAGTATTTAGCAGAACAATTCTGGAGTCGGTGGAAAAGAGAATACCTAATGAGTGTTTCCACAAGACAGAAATGGCACACACCCCGACGTAACCTCAAAGTAAATGACATTGTCATAATCAAAGAAGATATGTCTCCCAGATGCCAGTGGCAACTAGGACGTGTAATTGAAACTACAATAGAAAAGGATGGTCTACTTCGTCGAGTCAAGGTGTTAGTAGGTGACAGAAGATTGCAAGATAACAAAGACTATGTATCAAAAAACCTTTACTTATTGAACGTCCTATTCAAAAGCTAGTAGTCCTCATAGAAAGCAAATAAGTTCAGTTTTAGTGATACACTAGCATACCACCACACGAGTCAGTAGCCATTTACAGAGGTACCTATAAGCTAAATTGTGTATGATGTACCATGTTTTATAGCGGCCTTAGTTATGTTCTATAAATTATGTATGATTTTTTTAAGTTATATTCATCATAACATAATTTGGTGGGAGTGTAACTGTCCGCTTGTCATTGTGGATCTTGTTCAGCACTTGCTGCTGGGTGGAACCTTTCTGCCTCCCTTTTAGTTCCCTGGGGAATGTTTTGATCAGCAGGATTACCAGACCACTCCTTCCTGTCTTAGAAAGAAAGCCTTTTCCTGTATCAGATGCCACATGTTAGCTGTATGCATAGGACCTCATGGAAGATGTCTGCAGAAAATCCCTAAAGCTTAAAGTTTGTACCCCCCTTGGCAAGCGGATCGAGTTTTCACGGTGCTTACGATATTCATGTTTATGGTGCTCAAGGAGATAAAGAGAACAATATTCAACCCTGCTGCGCACCTTTGTCGCGAAAGAATAAAACTACTGCACCCGTCAGAAGCTCTCCTCTTGTTATTTATTCAATGCCATAGGGGCCGTAACAGGTGATGATTCACGGTAAAAAAAGCACCTGGCTATAGAAAGGCAAATGTAGAAAACGCTTCAAAAAAACTGTTCGCGATCGCAGGGATCAGGCCTGTCTCTGCGAACGCTGCAGTTGTGTGCGATGTGTTTTTGAAGTGACAGTGATCGATCGATACTGCACTTGGGTGGGTTGGGCTGGGCGGAGGGGCAAAACGCAAGTGCTAGTGGGTATCTGGGCTGATTCCGCTAACAATGCGTTTTTGGGTACCCTAAACTGCTGGGTACACTAGTATAGATCTGATCAGATCAGGTATCGATCTGTTCAGATACTATACCACTAAGAGGGGTGTATGCTTTGCGAGTGGGTGTAAGCATTACTGGCACTAACCTAACGCTGCCTGGGGCGATGCAGACCCTGACTGACGCAAAAATTTAATTTATATCACCCGCTGGGCGATCAGGGGGTTAAACCTTTATTGGGTTATATACGGCGGGTGCCCTGATGCTATAAACAGCAAACTAACCAGCGTCAACCGTAACACTTATACAGTGATCACTGGTGAAAGAGTTAACTAGGGGGCAATCAGGGGGTTAAAACCTTTATTAGGTAATATATGGGGGTACCTAACGCTTTCTAAAAACCTAAATAACTAACTAGCTAACCTGCGTCACCAGTGACACTTATATGGTGATCACTGGTGAAAGGGTTAACTCTAGGGGCAATCAGGGGTTAAAAACGTTATTTATGGGGGTACCTGGCGCTATAGAACCTGGCGGCGAACCTCAAAAAAAAACGAACTGCCTAGCGGCAACAGTGACACTAATACAGCGATCAGAGAATCGATCGCTTCGTGACACTGGCAATAGGTGGTGAAAGGGTTAACTAGGGCGGCGATCAAGGGGTTAAACCTTTATTAGGGGGGGTAGGGGGCTACCCTAGACCTAAAGGGGGCTAAGACTAACTGCCCTGACACTTTTTACTGTCACACTGACAGTAAATGCAGTTATCAGAAATAAATGATTACTGCATTCAGTGACACAATGTGACAGTGGACTGGGGGGGGGGGGGGGTGATCGGCGGTGACAGGAAGGGGTTAAGTGTGCCTATGTGTACCTGTGTCAGTGTACTGTTAGGTGCAACTTACTTGGTGATGTGTTCTCTCCTCGGCGTCGGACAAAAAGACCGACACGAGGAGGAACACAGCACTTCCCTCTTTCTGTGTTTACAGTTAGCACAGGAAGAGGCGGGGGGGCGCGCACATTGGCTGGGAGCGATCGCGAGGGGGTGGCTGAAAACGAATAGCCGCCCCCTCATCCCGGATCGCTCCCAGAGCTAAAGGAACCACCGCATGTACGGGGGGGGGGGGGGGGGGGCCCGACCCCCGAACCCCCTCAAGGCACCAACATATATATACGTTGATGTGCCTGTCGGTGCCATTCTGCCGACCGACGTAAATGTACATGCGGCGGTCCTTAAGTGGTTAAAATGGGAACACTTTTTTTAAGTCAACAGCTACAAATACTGCTGCTGACTTTTAAAATAAGGACACTTACCTGTCCAGTGAGCCCCGCGATGTCGGCACCCGAAGCCGATCTCTGTTTAGGCTCTCGGGTGTTGCCGCGGCCACCTTCGGTAAGGGAATCCGTAAGTGAAGCCTTGCGACTTCACTATCTGGTTCCTTACTGCGCATGATGTAGATCCCCACAGATACTGTGGGGGGTCTATGCCCGGAAGTGGGTGCAAATACCTGTCTTAGACAGGTATCTGCTCCCCCCTCTCCCTGAAAGTGGTACATTTGACACCGGAGGGGAAGGAATCTGGACAGCGAAGGTTCCATTTTTGTGTGGACCTCCGCTTTAACATGGGCAGGCACAAAAGGGCAGTTAAGACAGAAGAGGCCAATAGCATGTCTTCTGTCATAAAATTCCTGCCGGCCAGGTTTAATTCCACTTTAAGGAGTTTATCCCACAGCTAGAACAGTGTTGTAACGGTTAGCGTGAACAGCCATTTGAGATTAGTTAAACTCAGTTTGAAATCGGTGTGACTCACTTTCATTCAACTTTAGAAATATAAATGCATTCTAAATAGGTCATTGATGTGTAGATGCCCAGAACAAATCCAGCAGTGCCAATATGCATCAACCTGACTAATTTTCCTTGTTAAACAATCTTTTATTTTATTTTTTTTCTCTTTAAAGGGGTTGTAAAGGTTTGTTTTTTATTTTCTAAATAGGTTACTTTAAAGGATCACTAAAGGATTTTTTTTTTTAGCTAAATAGCTTCCTTTACCTTAATGCAGTGCTGTTTTCATGTTCTCATTGTTCGTTTTTGTTTCGAAGTTACTCTAATTCTGCTCTGATCTCCACACTTCTTGCTTGTCTGGCTCCTTATGAAAAATCTCATGGCAGCTTTTCACTGTGGTCCAAGCTGTGTGTCTAAAACTCCTCAGAACCAATCAGATACATTTTAAAAACAAAACAATGCCCTGGGATTCAATTTAAAAACAAAACACTGCCCTGGATTTGTTTGTTTTTGTTCTGTCTCTCTCTCTACTTCACATAAACACAAAACCAGTTTAAAAACGAAAGTGAAACTAGAGGCATATTATATGTTTGATTTTTATCTATTTTTAATCATTTTAAAAGGAATCCGTTAACTTTTATGTCTCTATACCCTGTAAACAGTCATTTCAGCCAAAAACAATGTTTTCCTTTAGTGATCCTTTAAGCTCGTGCATTGTGGGTTTCAACTACCTTTTCCTTCAATTTCCCTTCTAAATATTTTTTTTTCTTTGTTTTCTTTGTCTGAATTTCTCACTTCCTGTTCCTCCTCAGTAAGGTGGAAAGCTTACTGAGGAGAAACAGGAAGTGAGAAATTCAAACAAAGAAAAAATGCATTCAGAGGGGAAATGGAAGGAAAAGGTAAGTGAACCCACAATGCACGAGCTTAAAGGAACCAATTTAGAAAATAAAAGACAAACCTTTACAACCCCTTTAATGATTTTATTTGGTACACTGTTTTAAAAGGTGCCCTATTCAACTAACCAGTTGTAGGCTGCCAAAAAAATTTAATAATTTAGTTATTGTTTTGTTGAATTTTTTTTCCTTATTTATAACTTTGGAACAGCTTGCCTCATAGTGTTCATGTGACATGAATGGGTGGTAATTCAAGTTGACAAATTGTTATAGTAAACATTTCCATACATACACTGTAAATAGTAGGGATGCATCGACATTTTCGGCCGCCGAAACATATCGACTGAAAATGGTCTCTTCGGTAATTTCCCGGAAAAAAACTCACGCCGATAATGGCACCGAAAATGGGGCCCCACCCCTGGTTGCCGCCCATCACGGGGGTGTCGTTCTGGAGCGCCCGTCCTTACTTTCTCCTCCTCCTCGCCCATTCTGCAGGCGGCCCGCGGGGTCTCCGTGTGCCCCCCCCGATTCGGTGGCTGCAGATAGAACCGGGCTCACCGTTCCTCAGCTCGGTCAAGCTGTGCTTACACTGAAAGTGAAAGAAAGGGAGAGGTGTCTTATCAGTGTGTGCTGTGCTCTCTGCCTCCCCCGACGGTGCAGTACCCGGCATAGAGATTGAAGGTACAGTGCTGCAGCTGCCGATTTTTAAAAAGGCTGTCTATATATGTTAGTTGGCATGCATGTGTGTGGGTGGGTGTTTTTATTTGTGTATGTTTATATATATGAGTGTGTGTCTATTTTTGTGTGTGTGCATTTTTGTGCGTGTGTGTTTTATGTGTATGTTTATATGCACTGGTGAGGCACAGGCAGACTGCAAATGATGGGCACTGGTAGGCTTCTGGGAACTGGCAGGCTGCATATGATCTGCACTGGTGAGGCTGCATTGATCTCCTGTACCATATATGCCGTCTCTGACCATCTCCTGTACCATGTCCGCAGTCTCTGACCATCTCCTGTACCATGTCCTCCGTCTCTGACATCTCCTGTACCATGTCCTCCGTCTCTGACATCTCCTGTACCATGTCCCCAGTCTCTGACCATCTCCTGTACCATGTCCCCAGTCTCTGACCATTTCCTGTTGTGTGTCTGCAGTCTCTGACCATCTCCTGCACCATGTCTGCAGTCTCTGACCATCTCCTGTACCTTGTCCCCAGTTTCTGACCATCTCCTGAATAACATATTTTTTAAAAACGGTCACTTTCAGTATCAGTGCTGTTTTGGTTTTCGACCTAGGGCCAGATTCTCTAAGAAATTCGCCGGCGTAGCGTAAGCCATTTACACTACGCCGCCGCATCGTACTAGAGCAAGTGCCGTATTCTCCATGCACTTGCTTTGTAGTTTGCGGAGGCATAGAGTAAATCGCCCGTGTAATTCAAATGGGGCGGCTTGTATTTAAATTAAGCGCGCCCCCGCGTCGAACGAACTGCGCATGCGCCGGCTGGGGAAAAAGCCCAGTGTGCATGCTCCAGCTCACGTCGGAAAGCGCCGCTGAAACCGACGTCAAAACGACGTGATCGTCACTACGCAATGCCCTATTCGCGAACGAGTTAGTAAAACGCCGTAAGCGACGGAAAAAGCCGACCCTGACACGACGCCATACTTAACATGGCATCCGACGGCACCTGACGGCATCCGACGGGACTTCGTAAGGTTACTCCTCATAGAAGCGACGACGGGGCGGCGTAAAAGCGATCGGGAATCGGCGTAGTAGCCTCATTTGCATAGGCAAATGATAAAACAACGTAAAGGCCACCTAGTGATACGAGCCAAAAAAAACGGCGATACGACGGGGTATCTGAGATACTCCGTCGTAGCGCCGCTGAGAATCTGGCCCCTAGTGTATTTTTCATTTTTTTGTATCAGTTTCGGCACCAAAAAACCCATTCAGTGCATCCCTAGTTAATAGTCTGTAAAGGAGATCCTAGCTTAGGGGGTCTGACCATACACAGGGAGCTAGGGATTTGCAATAGAAAATAACAAATCTCTGAGAAGAGCCTACTGAAACCTAAAGAAAAAGTCTGGCTAATATTGTTTGCCTTTATGCAGGCACTCACCTGCAGTCACTTTGTGTAATACCAATAATAGTGACTGCCACCAGGTGCCAGTCATCTTGGAGGAGGCATGATGAAGAGCTGAAAACTGGGCAGTCTGAGCATATCCTCTGCCATAACAGAAATCACTGACACATTGATATGCTGCCAGAATATCCAATAACCCCAAACTCTGCAAACATGTCATGTTTTAGGATGGGTCTAGCATAGGACATTTCCAACCTCCATCTACTATGAAGCATAGAAGTAAATTTCAAAGCTTTTGATAGATCATACTATCCTATTTTCTCTTCGGTTCATGGACTGAAGGTCCGTTTTCATCGTTCCAAACCGATCGTGTGTGGGCCCCATCGGTCAGTTATCTTTTGGTCAAAAAAAAAAGTGAACTTGCTTTAAAATGTACCCAATGGACGCCTAACCGATAGGTCAAAACCGAACGTTAGTATGCAAAAGCATCGGTTAAAAAGCCGCGCATGCTCAGAATCAAGTCGTCTGCACTTTCTGATCCTGAGATCTACTATCAACTGCCGACTGGGTATCAGGCTGGATCCTCGATCCTTGTAGTCCCCCCAGTTCAGCCATCGAGCATGTGCCGGCCTTTTTAGCTACGCGCTGGGCCGTTCAACACATGCCCGTTGCTCCAGGGGTGGCCGGTGAGCTATATGCTCCAGGGCACACATATGAATGGGCTCTGTGTCCGTGCTGGTCGTCGCAGGACGGGTAAGTAGCAGTCCCCCTGCTCCGGCAGGGGGGTACGATTGGGCATTCCTGGGGAGGTCGATAGAGGGTCCGCCCTGCTTTTCTTCTCTCCTTCCTAGGCTCTGGGTAGCTAGGATGGCTGCAATTCGGGGGTCCACCTGGGGGTGCTCCATCCTAGGGCTGGGGGCTGTGCGGCGGGTCCGCTCTCCGGGGGGTGTTCTCTAATTGCCGTGTGTGTGGGGGGACCGCCTTAGGGGTCCTGGGTGTTTGCTGCCATTTGTGTTTTTGATTCCACTTGCGGCCGCCCTTTTTGGCACCGCCCGTCGCTGTTTACATGCGTCAGCGGGCATTTTCTTGTAGCCTGCGTGCATTGCTTACATCTCAGCGCCCATTTTGGGTGGTGTATTTTGCCTCTAGTGGCCAGCATATCGGTGCAAATGGCCCTAGCACACTTTCTGAGGCACAGGGACAGCGCTCTAGGAGGCCTAGGCAGACAGCAGCTGTACGGTACCTGGTCGGGGTGGTGAGTCCTCTGGGGGGTCCCTTGTCTCTCTGCGGCATCTAGGAGGGTGGACTGTGTGTCTTGCCTTACGTTCCTAGAGGTGTTAGGTGGGTGGGTCAGCATGGCGTCGGAACCGGACGCCTCTTCCCCAGACATACCTGAATTGGCAACTAGTGCCCCTGCACCTGCAGTTTCTGTGGATGCTATGTTGGCAGTCCTGGAGGCCTTTGTTGCCATGGTGGAAGCGGCGTGTGGACAAAACGAGGGTAAAAAGCGTCCCCTCCCTTCGCCTTCTTCCAGGGATGCCTCTGACGTGGAATCGGCCCAGCTACTACTCCTAATCCTGGTTCCTATGTCTCAGCGGATGCAGGCCTCGACCGCTTGGACAGTGAGGATGACTCTGCATCAGGGTCGGTGCATGATAGAGCGCTTGTAGGAGGACTTATCACCGTTGTGCGGGATACTCTGAAAATGGAGGATACGGCAGAGACGTCAGAGATGTCGGTCACTTTTGGATTCCGTAAGCCGACCCGCACTGCTAAGGTTTTTCCTTATGTTCCTTATCTGGAAAAGCTTTTGTACAAGGAATGGGATCGTCCGCAAACATTTTTTTCTGCCCCAAAATGTTTAGAAGTCCGTTATCCTTTTGAGGAGAAATTCCTGAAAAAATGTAGTTCTCCGCTGTCAGTTGACCTCCCTGTGTCCAGACTGAACAAGGCGACCATGTTACTTATAGAAGGGGCTCCTGCTTTCAAGGACCCCGAAGACAGGAGAGCTGAGGCAGTGGCCCGCTCCATGTTCACGGTGGTGGGGTCAGTGGTGTGACCGGTCGTGGTCGGGGCTCTAGTGTCTCAGAAACGTACTGAATGGGCAAAAATATTGCTTTAGGGGTTAGAGGAGCATCAGGCTCCTCCGGACTGTGTGGCGCTGGCCAACCAGTTGGTGCAAGGCCTTAAATTTGTCTGTGAGTCAGCCCTGGATACGCTTCCCTTGCTCTCCAGAGCCTCAGTCTATGCGGTGATGTTGCGCCGCCTGATCTGGCTGAAGTGTTGGTCTGCCGACCAGTCTTCTAAAAGAGGCCTTGGTGGACTTGCCCTTTAAGGGTAAAAGGCTTTTTGGGGCCTCTCTTGATGACATTATTAAAGATGCCACGGGAGGTAAGAGCACTCTGCTCCCACAATCCAGTAAGGGCCCTCTTTTACCGCCCACAATCATTTTTTTCTTCCGCCCAGTGCTGCAGGCAAGCGCTCCCAAGCTATGGCGCCTACTGAAGGGCAGAAGCGCACCTGGTTCCGCAAGCCTGCGGACAAATCTGCGTCCGTATGAGTCTGTCCCTGCCCGACACTCGGTTGGGGGGCCGTTTTTGCGAATTCGCAGCCAGTGGGTTTGCAAAGTAGTTTCCTCGGGGTACAAGGTAGAGTTTCTCTCTTGCTCACCGAACAGATGTTTTCCCTCTAACCTCCATCTTCCTCCAGGTCGTCGGGAGGCCCTGTTTTTGGGGCTGTTCAGAATCTGCTGGTGAGTGGGGTGATCGTGCCTGTCCCATGATGGTGCAAAGATTCAGGATGGAGTCAGTTCACTCTGTTGTCACGGCTCTCCATCCGGGGGATTTTCTGGCGTCCTTGGATATCAAGGACGCATACTTGCATATCCCCATAGGCTCCAGGCATCAGAAATTTGTGCGCTTTGTGTTCGGGAAAGACCACTTTCAGTTTGTGGCCCTCCCCTTCGGCCTGGCTTTGGTGCCAAGGGTTTTCACCAAGGTGCTCGCCCTGATTCTGGTCCTGCTGAGGCAGTGTGGAATCGCTATTGTGGGCTACCTAGACGACCTTCTTCTGAGAGCCTCTTCAAGCTCAGATTTAGAGGAAGATATGTCTATCACCTGACAGACCGACCCTCCGGGAATTCGGTTGGGTGCTAAATGTTCAGAAGTCGGTGTTAGTACCGTCTCAACACCTAGAATATCTGGGGCTGGTCCTGGACTCCTCGGAGGCAAGAGTTTTTCTTCCCATTGAGAAACTACAAACGCTGCGGGCTGCAGTGCAGCGGGTGACAGCCCAAAAATGGTCATCGCTCCACTTTTGCATGCAAGTCCTGGGTCTCATGGGGGCCTCCTTCGAGGTGGTGCCGTATGCTCGATTTCACACTCGAGTGTTACAGAGAGAAATTCTGTCGCGTTGGGACAAGTGTCCCTTTGTCTCTGGATTGTCAAATCCGGGTGAGCCGCCTGGTCAGGACATCCCTTGTTTGGTGGCTGACATCTCTGCCTCTTCGGGCCTGGGAAGTCGTTCCTTCCGTGTCACTGGACTGGGGTCATGACGGACGCCAACCTCACCGGCTGGGGGGGGAGTATGGAGAGTACAGTCGGCCCAGGGGCAGGAAGAATCCCACCTGCCGATCAATGACCTGGAACTCTGGGCGATCAGGCTGTATCTCTCTGAGTGGTCTCTACGGCTGTGGCATATGTCAATCATCAGTGGGGCACAAGAAGCTCTGCTGCAGCGGCGGAGGTCGTTCACATCCTCAGGTGGGGAGAACGGAACGTACCGGCTCTACCAACCATGTACATTTCGGGCGTACAGAACTGGCAAGCGGACTACCTAAGTCGCCAAATGCTGGACCAAGGAGAGTGGTCGCTACACCCGGACGTGTTTCAGAGTCTGTGTCAAAAATGGGGCACGTCAGACATGGATCTCCTGATTGCTCCAGATTGGTCTCGTCGTCCCTGGTACGCCGATCTGGTGCTCCTGGTGGCAGATGTTCCTTGGCACCTGCCACTGCAGGAGGACCTTTTGTTGCAAGGTCCCATATTTCATCCTGCTTTACAGTCGTTGGCTTTAGCACCTGGCTTTCTGTAGCCATGCGTTAAGGGACTGAGGTCTGTCAGACTCGGTGATCTCTACCATGCTGCGGGCAAGGAAGTCTACTTCCCGGAAGATTTACCATCGTAGGTGGAAGGCTTACATCCCTATGTGTGAGGAGATGAGTTGGCATCCACGTGCATATTTGATTTTCAGAATCCTGCTGTTTCTACAGCGTGGAGTGGACCAGAAGCTCGCCTTAAGTACAATCAGGGCTTTTTTTCAGGGAGAACTTGGGGGAACTCGGTTCCACCACCTTTGGCTCAGACCCTTTGGTGCCTGCTCACCACAATCGCTTGTAAACACATAAGTCTGGTTTCTGTGTTTACAAGTGACAGCTCTGCACTCTGTGTGTAACCCCCTGAACTCTGCACTCTGTGTGTAATGCAATCCTGGTATTTAATGCCCCATTAAGACCCTTCTACTGTTTTTGAAATCTGAACGAAGGCACCTATTTTCTGAAAAAAAAAGTACAATTAAGGGGCAGATTTCGGCCTAAGCGGTTTTCTTTCAGCGACCCTTGGCGGCGCACTCTCTAGTGTGTACGTTTGTGCAGGGGGTTTGGCATGTGTCCCCTCCGGTACGTCCTCCACTACCTCCGTGAGACTTCAATTTAGTTCTCTCGGTGCTTTAGAAGCCCCCATTTGAGAGCATTACGGAGATTCCCTTATTGACTCTCTCCCAGCAGGTGGCTTTTTTGGTGGCAATTACATCAGTGAGATGGGTTTCTGAATTGGCAGCCTTGTCTTGCAAGGCTCCCTATTTGATCTTCCACAAGGATAAGGTGGTGCTGGGTCTGCAGCCGTCGTTCCTTCCTAAGGTTGTTTCGGCTTTTCATCTTAATGAGGACATTGTTCTTCCATGCTTATGTCCTTGGCCGGTGAATCCCAAAGAGGCTGCATTGCATTTCTTGGACGTCGTCAGAGCCCTACTGGTGTACCTGTCTGCGACGCCTCCATCCCAGAGGTCGGATTCACTGTTCGTGTCGGTGACAGGTCCTAAAAAAAGTCTGGCGGTCTCACCCACCATTTCTAGGTGGATCAGGGCAATTGCTGCCTCTTGGGCTTTCAGCCGTCAAGCGTCTGTTTCCCAGGTGTGTAAAGGGGCAACCTGGTCTTTGGCTGCAAGGTTTTTGCAGGCGGCTGTTTAAGGTTTGTTTGGGGTGAAGTTTGTTTGCTGCTGTGTTTTTTCCACCCCTCGTTTTTTGACACTGCTTGGGGACATCACATATGTCCAGATGCTGCTGTGTCTGTCCATGAACGCAAAAGAAAATAGGATTTTTGTACTCACCGAGTTCATGGACGAACAGAGCACCCACCCCTCCTTTTTTATGTTTGTACTTCTTTTCTACGAATTGAGCTGCAAGCTGGGCGGTACTGTACTGTGTAATGTGTTTTAACACTTAACATGCTGTTTTTTTCTGCCTAGTCAATCTCCTAACAGGAGGATAATACCCATATGTCAAGATGCTGCTGTGTCCGTCCATGTACTCAGAGAAATGGATTTTACGGTGAGTACAAAAATCCTATTTTTTTTTTTTTAGTTAATAACTAGGGTTGCGCGAACCCGAACTGTAAAGTTCGGGTTCGTACCGGGCTTTTGGTTTTTTTGTACCCGGACTCAACCAATTTGCTGTAAGTTCGGGTTCGGTGTTCGGCAATGTAATGGTGCGCTGCAGGGCAGCCAATCACCATTTGTATTACTCGTGTGACCTAGAAGCCATCACAGCCATGCCTACTAATGGCAGCATGTGACTCAGCATGTGACCCAGCCTCTATATAAGCTAGAGGCACACAGCACAGCTCGTCACTCTGCTTTAGTTAGGGTAGGGAAAGACTGCTGCTGAGATTTAGATAGTCAGAGTCAGACTGTCCTACTTCAGAAACACCAGCACTGCATATGTTACTGTGAGATACTCTGCAAGATAGTTTAGGGAAAGGTTCCCGATTGTGCTTGTAGGGATAGAAATATATAGGAGTCTGTCCTGCTTCTAAAATCTAATTACACCAGCACTGCATATGTTACTGTGAGATACTCTTTATGTAAGATACTTTTCTTCTATTGTGCTATTCAAAAATATTTTGCAGTGCTTGCAGTGTTTCCTCCACTGCTTGCAGTGTTTCCTTCATATCTGTAAGTGTGAAATAAACACTTTAGTGTTCTTCTATTGTTCTATTAAAAAAAAACAGTTTGGTGTAAAAAATATATTTTGCAGTGTTTCCTCCAGTACTTGCAGTATTTCCTCCATATCTATCTGTACGTGTGAGATAAAACGCTTTAGCTAGTGTTCTTCTATTGTTCTATTCAAAAAACACCCAGTTTGGTGCAAAATATATATTTTGCAGTGTTTCCTCCAGTGTTTGCAGTGTTTCCTCCATATCTGTACCTGTGAGATAAACACTTTAGCTAGTGTTCTTCTATTGTTCTATTCAAAAAACACCCAGTTTGGTGCAAAAAATATATTTTGCAGTGTTTGCAGTGTTTCCTCCAGTGCTTGCAGTGTTTCCTCCATATCTGTATATGTAAGATTAAACACTGTACCTAGTGTTCTTCTATTGTTCTATTAAAAAAACACCCAGTTTTGTGCAAAAAATATATTTTGCAGTGTTTCCTCCAGTGCTTGCAGTATTTCCTCCATATCTATCTGTACGTGTGAGATAAACAATTTAGCTAGTGTTCTTCTATTGTTCTATTCAAAAAACACCCATTTAGCGCCAAAAAATATTTTGCAGTGTTTCCTCCAGTGTTTGCAGCGTTTCCTCCCAGTGTTTGCAGCGTTTCCTCCCAGTGTTTGCAGCGTTTCCTCCCAGTGTTTGCAGCGTTTCCTCCCAGTGTTTGCAGCGTTTCCTCCCAGTGTTTGCAGCGTTTCCTCCCAGTGCTTGCAGTGTTTCCTCCCAGTGCTTGCAGTGTTTTCTCCATATCTGTCTGTATGTGTGAGATAAACACTTAAGCTACTGTTCTTCTATTGTGCTATTCAAAAAACACCCATTTAGGGCATATCATTTTTTGTTGGTGCATTTCCTGCATATCGGTACGTGTGAGATACACACTTTAGATACTGTTTTTCTATTGTGCTATTCAAAAAAAAATATTTAGGGCAAATGTTTTTTTTTTTTTTTGGGTGCGTTTCCTGCATATCTGTACGTTTGAGATACACCCTTTAGATACTGTTCTTCTATTGTGCTATTCAAAAAACATCCATTTAGGGCAAGATCCTACATTTGAGAAATATGAGGAGAACGTCAAATAAGGGATGTGGCCGCGGTCGTGGTGCTGCTGGTGGAGCTCCTGTTGCAGGGAGAGGACGTGGTCGATCTGTGCCAGCTTCACGCACAAGTGAAACACCTTCCTCAGCTGCGAGTAGGCGACAGAGCCTGCAGCGGTATTTGGTGGGGCCTAATCCGGCTCTATGAATGTTGAGGCCAGAAGCAGAACAGGCGATAGTAGATTGGGTTGCTGACAGTGCCTCCAGTTCCTTCACATTGTCTCTCAACCAGTCTTGTGCTGAAAGATCAGAGTTGGCACCTGTAGCCGATGTCCATCAGTCTTTCACCTCACCCCCTTGCAAATCAGCCAAGCAGTCTGAGCCCCAAATCATGCAGCAGTCTCTTCTGCAGCATGTTTTCCCAGGGCCATTCACCTAGCCCTGCCCCAGAAGTGGAAGAGATTGAGTGCACCGATGCCCAACCATTGATGGTTCAAGATGAGTACATGGGGGGACCATCACAGCACTTCTCGGATGATGAAGAAACACAGTTGCCAACTGCTGCTGCTTTCGCAATTGTGCAGACCGACAAGGAGTGCAGTGGTGAAGACTGGGTGGAACACGATGTGGAGGACAATGAGGTCCTCGACCCCACATGGAATCAGCATCATGCAGGTGACCTGTGTAGTTCGGAGGAAGAGACGGTGGTCGCACAGAGCCACCAGCACATCAGAAGAGGGAGAAGGGTGCAAAAGCGGAGCGTCCGTCCCCTAGACAGTACGCCTGCTACTGCCCAATGCAGCAAGGGACCAAGCACACCAAAGGCAGGTCCAAGGAGTTCCCTAGCGTGGCAGTTCTTCACACAATGTGCTGATAAGACACGAGTAGTTTGCAAGCTGTGCAATCAGAGCCTGAAGCGAGGCATAAACGTTCTCAACCTGAGCACAACCTGCATGACCAGGCATCTAAGTGCAAAGCACGAGCTGCAGTGGAGTAGACGCCTCAAAAACCAAGAAAGGTCTCTGGCTCCTCCTGCTTCCTCTTCTGCTTCAGTCTCGGCCTCTTCATCCACCTCTGTAGTGACAGTGGCACCTGCCACCCCGCAATCAGAGGATCGGCAAGCAACACTACCACCTGGGTCACCAAACATCTCCACAATGTCCCATGGAAGCGTTCAGCTCTCTATCTCCCAAACACTGGAGCGGAAGAGGAAGTACCCCCCTACCCACCCGCGATCCCTGACCCTGAATGCCAGCATTTCAAAATTCCTGGCTTTTGAAATGCTGTCATTCCGTTTGGTGGAGATGCAGAGTTTTAAAAGCCTGATGGCACTGACTGTCCCACAGTACGTCGTGCCCAGCCGCCACTACTTTTCCAGGCGAGCCATCCCTTCCCTGCACAACCAAGTGGGGAACAAAATTGGGTGTACACTGCGCAACGCCATCTGTGGCAAGGTCCACCTAACTACGGATATGTGGACCAGTAAGCACGGTCAGGGACGTTATATCTCCCTAACAGCACACTGGGTAAATGCAGTGGCGGCTGGGCCTGAGGCGGATAGCAGTTTGGCGCATGTCCTTCCACCACCGAGGATTGCAGGGCGCTTCAGTTTGCCTCCTGTTGCTAACTCCTCCTACTCCGCTTCCTCATCCTCTACCGCCTCCTCATCCGGTCAGTGTAACACATTCACCACCAACTTCAGCACAGCCATGGGTAAACGACAGCAGGCAGTTTTTAAAACTTTCCTGTTTGGGGGAAAAAGTTGTGGAGGGACATGGAACAACAGACCGATGAGTGGTTGGCACCAGTGAGCCTCAAGCCGGGCCTGGTGGTGTGCAATAATGGGTGAAATCTTGTAGCAGCTCTGGGCCTAGCCGGTTTGACGCACATCCCTTGCCTGGAGCATGTGCTGAATTTGGTGGTGCAGAGGTTCCACCGATATGCCACAGCTGCTGCAGAAAGTGCGGGCCGTCTGTGCGCACTTTCGGCCTTCTCTCCCTGCTGCTCGCCTGTCAGCGCTGCAGCGTAACTTCAGCCTTCCTGCTCACCTCCTCATATGTGACGTGCCCACAAGGTGGAACTCCACCTTGCACATGCTGGCCAGACTGCGAGCAGCAGCAGGCGATAGTAAGGTTTCAGCTGCAGCACGCACGCATGAGTCGCTCTGCGGAACAGAACCACTTCACCACCAAAAACTGGGCCTCTATGCGAGACCTGTGTGCCTTGTTACGCTATTTCGATTACTCCACCAACATGGCCAGTGCCAATGACGTCGTTCTCAGCGTTACTATCCCAGTTCTATGCCTCCTTGAAAAAACGCTTCGGGCGATGATGGAAGAGGATGTGGCACAGGAGGAGGAACCGGGATAATTTCCAAGGCTTTCAGGGCAGTCATTCACAAGTGGCTCCAAGGGTGGGTTCCTGCACCAACAAACGCCAGATCCACAATTGTCCAGCAAGGGCACAGTTCTGGAGAATGACGAGATGGAGGATGAGGAGGAGGAACCATGTTCACAGCAGGGTGGCACCCAGACCAGCTCCTGGCCATCACTGGTGCGTGGCTGGGGGGATACAGAGGACACAGACGATACACCTCCCACAGAGGACAGCTTTTCGTTGCCTCTGGGCAGCCTGGCACACATGAGCCATTACATGCTGCAGTGTTTCCGCAATGACCGCCGTGTTGCCCACATTTTAACAGGTGCTGAATCCTGGGTAGCCACGCTGCTGGATCCCCGTTGCAAGGACAATGTACCATTCTTGATTTCCTCACTGGAGCATGATCGCAAGATGCGTGAGTACAAGCGCTGCTGGTGGAATTCCCACCTGACAGCGGGGGCACAGTGGAAGCACAAGACGAAGGCAGAGGAGGAAGAGGTCGCCAAGGCAGCCGGGTCACCGCCAGCACCTCAGAAGGCAGGGTTAGCATGGCCGAAATGTGGAAAAGCTTTGTCAGCACGCCACAACAACCAGCACCACCAGCTGATATGGAACGTTTTAGCAGAAGGCAGCATTTCAGCAACATGGTGGAGCAGTATGTGTGCACACGCCTACACGTACTGAATGACAGGTCTGCCCCCTTAAACTTCTGGGTCTCCAAATTGGGCACATGGCCTGAGCTTGCCCTTTACGCCTAGGAGTTGCTGGCGTGCCCTGCAGCCAGTGTATTATCTGAACGTGTATTTAGCACGGCAGGGGGCGTTATCACAGACAAGCGCAGCTGCCTGTCCAGAGCCAATGTGGACAAGCTCACTAAAATGAACCAGGCATGGATCCCACAGGACTTGTCCGTACCGTGTGCAGAATAGACATGTATACCGGCCTTACCCAGCCATTCTTATATTTCTGATCTTTCTCACTCTTTTGGGGTGTACCCTAATTTTAAAAAATAAATTAAAAACAAAAACCTGTGTTGGCTACCTCGTCCTCTTCCACCACCGCTTCCACCTACACCGTCACATCCACCGCCACCTCAACCTCCTACTCCATAAGGACCTCGTCCTCCTAGGTCAAGATTAATTATTTTTATGTATTTTATGTTATTTTAAGTTATTTCCCTATCCACATTTGTTTGCAGAGTAGTTGCCATGCTCTTACCAACCTTGTGCTGCCATTTGCAGCTCTCTAGCCCTTTCCATTAGTTTTTTAGAGTAGTGAAAAATTCGGGTCCCCGTTGACTTCAATGAGGTTCGGGTCAAGTTCGGTTCCCGAACTCGGACTTTTTTCCGAAGTTCAGTCGAACCTGAACATCCAGGTGTCCGCTCAACTCTATTAATAAAATTTTCTTACACTAATTTTGTGTTTGTTACATACTGCTAGGTTACTCAAAATTAATCCTTAAGAATGTGCTGACAAAAGACAAAATTACTTTTAACCACTTAAAACCCGGACCAATATGCAGGTAAAGGACCTAGCCCATTTTTGCCATTCGGCACTGCATCGTTTTAACTGACAATTGCGCGGCCGTGCGATGTGGCTCCCAAACAAAATTGGCATCCGTTTTTTCTCACAAATGGAGCTTTCTTTTGGTGGTATTTGATCACATCTGCGGTTTTTATTTTTGCGCTATAAACAAAAATAGATCAACAATTTTTTTTTAAAAAGCAATGCTTTTTGCTATAATAAATATCCCCCCCCCCCCCCCCCCCCCCAAATATAAAAAAAAAAAAAAAATTCCTCTCAGTTTAGGCCAATACGTATTCTTGTACACATTTTTGGTAAAAAAAAATAGCAAAAAGCGTTTATTGATTTGTTTGTGCCAAATGTATAGCGTTTACAAAATAGATTTATGGCATTTTTATTAATCATTTTTTTTTTTACTACTAATAGCAGCGATCAGTGATTTTTTTTTTTCGTGACTGTGACATTATGGCGGACACATCAGCACTTTTGACACATTTTTGGGACCATTGTCATTTTCACAGTGAAAACTGCTGTAAAAATGCACTGATTACTGTGAAAATGACACTGGCAGTGAAGGGGTTAACCAGGAGGGGGCTCTGTAGGGTTTAAGTGTGTTCTAAGGGAGTGTTCTTTCTGTTTGGGGAGTGGCTGTGTGTGTGACGTCACTTATCGTCGTTCCCTAACACAGGGAACAGACGATCACTGACAGCCACACTAGAAAGAACAGGGAAGGTTTGTTTACACTCACCTCTCCCCGTTCTTCCTCTATGTGACCCGATCGCGGGACACCAGTAGCGATTGGGTCCCGGACAGGACCAGGTCGCGAGCGTGGCGCCGGCTCGCGACCCACGGCTGGACATCTTAAAGGTGACGTACCGGTACGTCCATGTGCCCAGCCGTGCCATTCTGCCAACGTTAATAGTCGTGCGGCGGTCCTTAAGTGGTTAATGTGAACAATTTTATGTCAAAATACTCTTAAAGTGGAGTTCCACCCATTTAAAAGTCAGCAGCTACAAAAAGTGTAGCTGCTGACTTTTAATAATCAGACACTCACCGTCCCACGGCCCAGTGATGCAGGCACATGTAGCCTCGCTTCTCACCCCCTCCTCTCTGCGGTGCCGGCATTCACAGCCCGGCGCTCAATGTGCTGTGAATGGCTGGGCAATCTTCTGGGATTTCTGTACAGGCTGGGAATCCGGTAATTGACCAGACCATTGGCTATCCATTACAGATTAATAATTGAGGTTCAGCCAAAATACATAGCATATGTATTTTTATTCAACTTTACATAGACTAGACTTGGCTGGGCAATCTTCTGGGACCAGTCACGTGTGACGTGTCCCAGATGATTTCAGGAAGGGAGGGGAGAGGGGTTATCTTCCTTCCAGCGCCAGGGAGGAAGTAGGATCTGGGTGCCTCTAAAAACAGTATACCCACCCCCCCCCCCCAAAAAAAAGACAAAATGTGGCATGTCAGGGGGTCACCAACACTTAAAGCAGAAGTTCCATTTTTGAGTGGAACTCCGCTTTAAGTACACTCAAAATGTACTTCAAAGTGAAACTTTAGGATAATTTTAGATTTAGGCCCTACACATCCATGAAGCTCAACCTGAGGGAAACACACCTTCAGGTGAGCAAAAAAGCCAAAAGCCATGGCTCTCTCCCGTCAGGTGCTAGCCCAGCTGGCCACTGTAAAAAATCTAAGAAATAGAAGGGATGGACACACAATGCAATGGGATGCTTTATAATGCTTCTTTATTAATAAAGAAGCACTATACAGCATCCTGTTGCGTTGTGTGGTCATCTCTTCTTTTTCTTTAGATCCACAGAGCTGGTCATCGCTCCTGCAGTATGAGTATGTTCTATTCAAGTCTAAGATTAGGTGTGCAGGTGTGGGCAGCCTGGTACTAGATTTTTAATGGTTGGCTGCACCCTACAGAAGGAGGTTAGTACATAGGACTGTATTTGGGTTGCTGTTTTTTTTTTCTTTCTTTGAACTTGTATTTTCAGGAGTCTCTTTTATGTCTGTTACCAAAAAAAATATTTGTATAGATTTCCTCAGATTGTTTTCGGAGTAGTATTTTATCTTTACCGATCACTGTCATTGCATTATAACTGTTATCACAAGACAGAGATTTGCATCTATAAGAACTGGATGTCACAAATCCAATAGAAGAATTTGGGATGAAACAGGATAAGCTGTTTGAGAGAAGTGGTGTTTTTGTTTCAACCTCTGGGTTGTGTTACGGATCTCAATTATTGCTGTTTTCTGTGGAAGGTGATTCATTGCCCCAGTGCTATATGGTTTCAGAGTCCTAATGATCATTCGGCGCTAGAGGTCATGAAAGTTGTTTTGGTGTGTGTTCATTGGCTGGCGTACAGGCTTTCCTTTTCTCTCTTCAGATTAACAGTCATATTTGAAGGCATTCCTTTCATAGAAGTAATTGGTGGGTGATGTTTTGGGATTTCTGTACAGGCTGGGAATCCGGTAATTGACCAGACCATTGGCTATCCATTACAGATTAATAATTGAGGTTCAGCCAAAATACATAGCATATGTATTTTTATTCAACTTTACATAGAATAGACTTGGAAAGATTGGCAAGGGTACACTGTGTAGTGATTTTTCTCTGCAAAAATTAAGATTTAACATTGAAGGTAGCTACAAGTTTTAGGTAGTCGGTTTGATCAGGGTTCGACAAATTCCGGGCACCAGGTCGCCGTTGCGCCTAGAATTATCGGCCTGGCACCCGGGACAGCAGAGCTGGGGTATGCTGTGTGCGTCGGATGCCCGCCCCCCCATGTGTGATTTCGTAGTGCCGCGATGGCCGCTAATTGAGGCCGCGGCTTTTGCGGCCTATGCTTCCTAGGGGACTGGAGCGAGGCAGTGGCATACTAAGTGAGGAGCGGGCCACCCTGGGTAACACCCCCCACTGGGGAGTGTCAGGCCGGCGGCGCCCCTCCCGCGACTGAAGACAGTGCCGCGGGTTTAGGAATCGGCAGCACGGAGCGGTCACAGGACACGAGGTAGTGGCTTTGCGGAGGGTATTGCGAGCTGCACCCAAGCCAGTCGGTTGCGCCAGGTCCCGGGTGTGCCATCACATTCTCTCATCTCCGTGGTCGCGGCTCTGATCAGTCTCTGCAGTGGCTTTCACAGTCGAGCAGAGAGTGAAGCCGCTTCTCCTCCTCCATCTACACAGTGCTGTGCATGCAGGAGGAGGGGAAGGCGGCTTCACTCTCTGCTCGGCTGTGACAGTGGCTGCCGAGACTGATCAGAGCCGCGACCACAGAGAGGATGGGATCATCATGGTGTCGGGTCTGTCGACTGGCTCAGGTGCAGCTCGTCTTTTTTGGCAGGAATGACTGTAAAAAAGAATAAGCATGTGGCTGGGACTTTATAGGCACCTTTAAACTTGAGTAAACATAATAGAACACATACAGAATCCTAGAATAATTAAATTTTGATCCTCACAGAGTGGAACTGTGGATCAAATAAGGTATATGTATGCCACGTCCCGAAATTAACTTTAGATAGTTGGGTATACACCATGTAACCATACACGAGTGTATAGTAAAATAGGGACTTTCTAGGCGTAGTACAGTTAAAAATGGATTATTTATTACATACAAAAAAGGAAAAAACAAAGTATATATTAATTAAAACTATTTTATAGATCTGTGTTAAAAAGCTCCAGAAGAAGCGTTAAAAACGCAAAACATTGTTGGGACAACCATCGTGCGACACCCCACCTATAGAAACTGTACCGGTTCCCAAAATTCTACATAACTACAGTATAGTAGATGTGAAACATCTACGTTTTGGTTACCTTGTGTATATATATGTACAAACACTTTCTTGTGGTCTGTCTCACTCTGACATATGCTAATCAACTGCCACATACAAAATCCTAAAATCACAAGATTATTTATTTAACAACAACTAAAAAATATATATTATGTAATCCTGAATGCCCCCAGAGTTGCTGATAGATTGAATGTACATACAGGCAATAATATACAGAATATACAGAATCCAGCTGTTTACTTTAATAGCAACCCTTGTGACCAATACCCAGCAGTAGTGGAGTTAGTGGGCTTCTGAGTGAGTCAGTTGAAGTCACCATTCTAGAGCTAGAATTATTGCTCTCGCGGCAATACCTCACATGTGTGGTTTGAATACTGTTTACATATGCGGGCGCTACTCACATATATGTTCGCTTCTGCGTGCAAGCTTGGTGGGACGCAGCGCGTTTTCTGGCTCCTAACTTTTTTAGCTGGCTCCTAGATTCCAAGCAAATTTGTTGAACCCTGGGTTAGATGTTTGTGGTGGTAGCTAAATGAATATTTGTAACTTGATGAGCTGTACAAATACCAAAAGTGCTTAATTCCTTTGTGTTTAAATATTCTCTAATCTCAGCAGAATGTGTATTAACCACTTCCGGACCACCGCACACCAATATACATTGGCACTTTAAAGCTGGATATCTCTGTTTTTGGCAGCAGCTAGCTGCCATAACTCAGATATCCTCGTCTTCAAGCGGCGGTCCGGTTTTACGATAATGGTGGTCTCTGCGATGGATTCTCCGGAAGATCACCGTTGGCGGCGGGAGAGGACCCCCCTCAAGCGCCGCGGGTGTCCCGCGAACAGGAGCTGAAGAACGGGGAAAGGTGAGTGTAAACAAACAAACCTTCTCTGTGGCAATGTCAGTGATCGTCTATTCCCTGATATAGGGAACGAGAATCGCTGACGTCACACATTCAGCCCCTCCCCCCTACAGTTAGAAACACACATGAGGTCACACTTAACACTCACTTGTGCAAACCAATCGATAAACGCTTATTGCGATTTTTTTTTTACCAGAAATAAGGTAGAAGAATACGTATCGGCCTAAAATGAGGAAAACAAATTATGGCTTTTTTGGGGATATTTATTATGGCAAAAAGTAAAAAATATTGATTTTTTTTTTAAATTGTCGCTCTATTTTTGTTTATAGCGCAAAAAATAAAAACCGCAGATGTGATCAAATACCACCTAAATAAAGCTCTATTTGTGGGAAAAAAAGGCCAATTTTGTTTGGGAGCCACGTCGCACGACCACGCAATTGTCAGTTAAAGCGACGCAGTGCCGAATCGCAAAAAGGGGCATGGTCCTTAACCTGCATATTGGTCCGGGTCTTAACCGGTTAAAGGGCCATTTTTTTTTCACTTTTTTATTTTTTTTTGCATTTTAAGTGTAAATATGAGATTGGACCCCAGATCTCATATTTAAGAGAACCCGTCATGAATAAAAGTGAACCAAAAAAAAGTGTAAAAATAAAATAAATACGATTTTTTTTTTAAAGCGCCCTGTCCTGACGAGCTCACGCGCAGAAGTGAACGCATTCATGAGCAGCACCCACATATAAAAATAGTGTTCAAACCACACGTGTGAGGTATTGCTGCGATCATTGGAGTGAGAGCAATAATTCTAGCCCTAGACCTCCTCTGTATCTCAAAACATGCAACCTATAGACTTTTTTAAACGTTGCCTATGGAGATTTTTAAGTGTAAAAGTATGTCGCCATTCCACGAGCAGGCACAATTTTGAAACGTGACATGTTGGGTATCAATTTACTTGGTATAACATTATCTTTCACAATATAAAAAAAATTGGGCTAACTTTACTGTTGTCTTATTTTTTTTATTAAAAAAATTGTATTTCTCTTATCGTCCATGGACGGACACAGCTCCTTAAATCTTGACAAGTGGGTTATGTTCCTGTTCACAGGAGAGGACTGGGCAGAAACATGTTAGATAATTAAATACATGTTACTTTAACAGAGTTGAACAGCCCCGCCCAGGGGGCGGTCCCTCCAGACATAACCCTCCTCCCTGCAGTTTGCAGCCTCAGTTTCTTTCTGCCTAGCAAAGGAGAAGGACGTATGGCTCCCTTTGGGCCCAGCGCCCTGAGGTAAAAAAAAATGTTTTATTCATGAAAGAATCTTCTATAAACTGTCGGCTGAGAGACAGGCTGGATATATAGATCCCTGTAGTCTCCTCAGTCCGGCCAGCAAGCGTGAGCACACCTTTGCAAAGAGGCTGGGTCTGCCACGACATACCCCATGACTCCTGGGGTGGCCGGTGACTTTCTGCTCTGAGGTCCACATATGACTGGGCTGTGGTCTTGTCTCACTCACAGTGGACCGGGCCGACGGCTACCTCCAACGCGGTTGTATGCCTGTCAGGAATGCGTCAGTGGGTCCTCGTGTGGATGGGCAAGTACAGTCCCTCCCGCTTAGGCTGAGCATTCCTGGGGTTCAGGGGGATCCTCCTATCCTCCCGTCCCTGCTTTGCTTGGGAAGACCTCCTTAGGCCTTCTCATCCACGTTGCAGCATTTTGCCAACATTTTCTCTGCGCCAGCGCCATTTCTTTGTAGCCTGCTGGTACCATTAGGAATTCCCATTGGTGGCCATTTTGTTGTGGCTGCACTATGGCGCAGTTTACTTTTGCGGGCGGCCATATTTCTGTGGCCGTCCCTGCTCTGAGGTGTCCTGGGGCCATTTTTGAGGTGATTTTGCCTCTAGTGCTAAGCTTATCAGCGCGCAGCACAGATCTCCTCATGATGTTTTGAGCAGCTTTAACTCACAGCATTTCTCCTCACAAGCACACGCTGTGTTCTGAGGGTAGGCAATGGCGCTGAATGGTCTCCGGTGATTCATGAGTCCCCTGGGTAACCCCCGGTCATCGCAGCAAAGAGGGTGGCATTTATTCAGGTCTGTAATTGGTCCCTAAGAGCTGTCTAGATGGAGTCTGTGTCTGGTTCTTCCTCTCAAAACATGCGAGAGGTGGCTGCTGGAGCTCCTGCACCTGCGGTTCATGGACACTTTGTTGGAGCGGGGTGCGGGTGTTAAGGGGGGTTAAATAGTGCCCCCTCTTCCCACCATCTCCTAGGGACTGCTCTATCACAGACCAGGACCTGGTTGTCACGTCCCTGGTTCTGTATTGTCTGTGTATGTGGACCAGAAGCTTCCTTGTGAGGGGGACTCCTCACTTGAGTTGGTATGGGCATCACGGTGGTGTAGTGGTTAACTCCCTCACCTGGCAGCAGGAAAGTCACTGGTTCGAATCCGGACCCCGACACCAAACTGCCTGCAGATTACATGTTCTCTCCCTGTGTCTGCGTGTGTTTTTCTCTGGGTATTCCGGTTTCCTCCCACACTCCAAAGACGTGTGCAGAGCACTTGTTAGGTTTCCTCTGAGGGCTCTGTCTTTTTGTACGCACAAATTAGACCGCTCTGTAAAGGTTTTCCTTATATTTTCTTTTAACTAGTTCATTAATAAGGAATAGGAAAGGCCGCAGAAGCCCTTGTAGTTCCTCAGCGCCCGGGGTTCGGTACCCCTTTTGAGGAGAGTTTTAAAAAAAGATCTGCTCAGGTAGTGGCCCCCGGTGCTGATAGAAGGTCCGAGGCGCTGACCCGCTCCATGTTTACCATGCTGGGGTCTGCATTGCGGCCTGTTGTGGCCGCACCCTTGGTGTCTCAGACACTCACTGAATTGGCAAGGTTTTGCACCTGACTGTGAAGGAGCACCTGCTCCCTCCCTAATTTGTTAGACTGGCTGACCTGTTGGTCCAGGGCCTTGTATAGGTCTGTGATGCTACACAGAATGCTGCTTCCTTAATGTCCAGAGCCTCTGTTTCCGCAGTGATTTTGCGCCATCTGATTTGGCTGACATGCTTGTCTGCTGACCAAGCATCCAAAAGAGCCCTGGCTGATTTACCCTTCAGAGGTGGGAGGTTTTTTGGTACCTCGTTGGATGACATTATCAAGATGTCACTGGGGGTAAGAGCACTCTCCTCCCTCAGTCCACCTGGGGAAAGGAGCCGTGTGTGTGCCGGGTCCTTCATTCTCATTTCAGAAGTGGTATTTTGTCGTCAGTGAAATAAGAAAAGCAGGTAATGGCGCCTCCACAAGTGTAGAAAAAATGAAATAAATGAATGAAATATATAATAAAGTGCTAGTGCTCAAAGTAGTGTTGATCCTATGGTCAATTAAATAAAACTTGACTACATCCGCAAAACAATATATATAGTAAAGTGCTGGTGCTCAAGTAGTGTTAATCCTATAATCAATTTTGATAGAACATAAGTATATCCACAAATATATCAAAGTAAAACATGAAAGCAAAAATAAGTCAAAGAAAGTCCAATTTTTCAAAGGGTATGATCTGGCTTCATGCAAAGAAAGTGCTGCGTGATCCGTGCAGAAAAATATATTGTATGCCTTCAGTGAATCACTCGGTGCTCACTCCCAATAGTCCCGCACTCACTGGATCCAATTCCCCCTACAGGGGTGACAGGCATTCACAATGTATAATCCGTGCTGTGTTCTGCCAGACTTCCATTATATAATCCTCTTAGCCGCTCAGGAGAAGAGATAAATAAAAAAATAAAAGCGCCCAATAGTGTGATACTGTTTTTGCAAATAACCAGCGATTTTATTAAACAAAAAAAGGTTCAAACATAGATAAAAAGCCTTGTTATGAAGTGCTGTGACCAGGAGATGCGATCGCTCTACCGGTTTCGTCTCACTGACGTCATCTGGAGCACGCCTCTGGTCACCTGCACTTCCTTATTTATATTATAGTAAGTATTGCGTTTGATCGTCCGCCATGTTGGTGATTGCTGAGAACAGGAGCTCAGGCTCTAGGGGCTCTATTATTCATCGCCATGTTAGTGAAGTCTCCACTGACAGAAGCCTCAACTAAATTGTTGTTAGGCTATATTCTAGTGATGATAATAGGCGTTGGTTCAATACATATATTATGATCAAGCGCAATAAACATCTCAGCCATATACATAATAAAAGGATATTTAAGCAGAGGAATAATCTCTACAGACATATAGAAAATATATATAGAAAAATATATATAAAAAATATGAAGTATAAAAATATATAAAATACAATAACAATAAATAGGACAGATTTTGGGGACGTGTCTGAAAATAATAATAAATGAGGAAGGATAATATAGGAGATACTAAAACAATTCCAAATATTAAAATATTATATGTTAAAAATATATAGTATAATAAATAAAAATATAATAAAGTAAAAATGTGGTCTAAGTTTTAACATAAGACAATTGTGTCCTAGATTAAACTACCCTAGTTTTGTTAGTTGCCATATGCACTGGTTAATTATTCAGAAAGAGCCTACATATTGACTTTAATGATGGGGAGTGTGAGGTGGTGAGGATAATAAATTAATTAAAAGATGGGTCTTTAAAAATTGGTCAGGAAGCAATTCAAGTCTACATCAATATTCATTCCCGCCGGTTGGAGGGTATCGAGTGTGAAAATTCACCGGGTTTCATTTTGGAATATTTTTATAGTTTTATTTTCCCCCTCCAATGTTCTTTTATTCTATCAATACCGTAAAAAGTCATACATCCGGGGTCTCGGTGGTGCTAGTCTCTGAAATGTCTGGACACGCTATGTTTATTAAACCCTTTCTTAATATTCGCTATGTGTTCTCTGATCCTAATATGTAGTTCCCTCGTTGTTCTTCCTACATATTGTTTGTGACACGGACATTCAGTGACGAAGGTAACGTGTGTACTATTACATGTGATGAGTTCCCCATATTTTATGTGTTGATCCATTTGATGCAGAAGTAAAGTCAACCTTTTTCTTATTGTTCTTTTTACTAACTCAACAGGGTAAGCACTTGCCACATTTATGGAAACCTTTCAGGTTTTTAAATATTTGTATCTGTTTTGGGGGGTCTATCGCATTGTGAACCAGTCGATTTCTGAGATTGGGGGCTCTTCTTTATATGAAGGAAGGTCTATTGGGTAACACGTATTTTGGCCCTTTGTCTGATTGCAAAAGGGGCCAGTATTTTTTTTAAATCCTTTCAATGTCCTTATGTTGTATGTTGTATCCAGTAAGAAAAGCTACATCTGCAATTTTATTTTTATTTTTTGTGTTCTGTGTTCCTGCTATGATATTGTCTCTATTCATTTCTTTGACTTTTTCTTTCAATATTTCTAGACTTTTTCGCTGATATCCCTTTTCCACAAATTTGTTTATGATCTGAGTTGCTTGTATTTCAAAATCAACATTGTTGCTGCAATTTCTGTATATTCTGACGAGTTGCCCTTTGGGGATGTTTTGGATCCATTGCTTATGATGGCAATTTGTCACAGGGATATAGCTATTTCTATCGGTTTGTTTGAAAAAAGTCCTGGTATGTACCTTGTCACCTTCTTTAAATAATTGTAAATCCAAATAATCAATGGCTTCTGTATTCCAGGTCCCTGAAAAAGTCATCCTATATACATTACTGTTGATTTCATTGAAAAATAATTGTAGCTCTGTTTCCGTGCCCATATAATCAGTACATCGTCTATATTCCGCCTATAGAGTTTCAAGGACGGTCTTGGAACCCCTTGGATTTGTTCAGCCTCCCAATGGTTCAAAAAAATGTTTGCTACACTGGGGGCATATTTAGCCCCCATCGCCACTCCTTTTGTTTGGACAAAGTACTGTCCCTTGTTCCAAAAATAATTGTGGCTCATAGCTAATCTTAGACCCTCCAAAATATAGTTTATCTGCTCCTGTTTCAGTTTGGTTTTGTGTAGTGCCCAATTGACCCCTTGGATCCCATCTTCCTGTACTATGTTAGTATATAATGAATTCACATATATAGTGACTAGGATGTCCTTTGCTTCTATTTTTACGTCTTTGAGTTCTATGATAAGCTGTCTACTATCCTTAAGATATGACTGTCCTTCTTTTACTAGCGGCTGTAAAAATCCATCAATATATGCTCCAAGTCTCGAAAAAAGTGAATCGATCCCACTTATAATTTGTCTTCCTGGTGGGTTAGTCTGGTCTTTGTGTATTTTTGAAACATAATAGATGATGGGAGTTTTAACATGGTGGACGATCAAACGCAATACTTACTATAACATAAATAAGGAAGTGCAGGTGACCAGAGGCACGCTCCAGATGACTTCAGTGAGACAAAACCAGTAGAGCGATCGCATCTCCTGGTCACAGCACTTCATAACAAGGCTTTTTATCTATGTTTGCAAATGTGAGTACCTTTTTTTGTGTAATAAAATCGCTGGTTATTTGCAAAAACGGTAAACCCTCCTAGGCCGACAGGAACGTCCCTGGGTGCATAGCCGCACCCAAACCCGCCGATGTATGTAGCTTTCCCCGACCCATCTCATGGGTGGGGGGGCGGCTTTCAGGTTCACAGCTTGGTGAACCTCCCTGCTCTCCGACCAGTGGGTCTGCAAGGTGGACTGGATAGGGTTCTTTCTATCCACCGAACAGATTTTCCCTCATGTCTCTCTCCTTCCGGCTCGTCGGTCTGTCCTGCTGGGGCAGTGTAGGACTTGTGGGGTAAATTTACCTGAGAGGTTTCAGGGATTCTTTTCAAATCTGTTTTCAGTCCTGAAGGCGGACGGGGTCCGTCCAATTTTGGGCCTCAAAGCCCTAAATGCCTTTGTGAGAGTTAGGTAGTTCCGCAGGAACTCCATTCGTTTGGTGGTAGCTGCGCTCCATCCGGGGGACTTTCTGGCCTTCTTTGGACATCAGTCACATACTTGCATGTCACGCTTTACGCAGGTCCCCAGAGGTTTCTGCGCTTCGCGTTAGGGGAGGACCACCGTCAGTTGTGGCTCCTCTTTTTGGTCTAGCGTCAGCACCAAGAGTCTTCTTCAAGGTGCTCGCACCAATCTTAGCCTTGCTGGGACAGCGAGGCTTTGCCATCGTGGGCTACTTGGATGTCTTTCTTCTGAGAGAAGCTTCTGGCTCAGAATTACAGGAGGATGTGTCTATAGCCAGCCAGACCCTCCAAGCCTTTGGGTGTTAAACGTTTAGAAGTCGGTCCTGGTTCAGACTCAGCGTTTGGAGTACCTAGGGTTGATTCTGGACTCCTCGTTGGCGTAGGTCTTTCTTCCCCTGGAGATATTGCAGACTCTTCAGTTTGCAGTGTGGCTGTTGGCATCACGCGATCGGTCATATCTCCGTTATTGCATGCAAGTCCTGGGCCTGTTGGTAGCCTCCTTCACGGCAGTACCGTATGCCCAGTTTCACACTCGTGTTTTGCACAGGGAGATACTGTCCAGGTGGTACGAATCTCTTTTGTCTCTGGATCATCAGATTCAGGTAAGCCACCTAGTCAGAGTCTCTCTGAATTGGTGGCTGATCTCCTTGGCTCTTCGTTCCAGGAAGTAATTTCTTCCCTTCCGGTTAATGGTGATTATGACGGACGTCAGCCTCAAGGATTGAGGAGGCGTCTGGGGGGTCCAGTTGGCCCAGGGTTGCTGATCTCTAGCAGAATCCCGTCTACTGATCAAGGTCCTAGTACTCCGGGCGATCAGGCGATGCATTTCCTCGTGGTCGAGGAGGTTGTAAGGTCGCCCGATCAGGATTCAGTCGGACAATGCCACGGCTGTGGCTGGGTCTACCATCCGGTAGAATGGCTGGCAGACTACCTGAGTCACCAGATGCTGGACCAGGGAAACTGGTCTTTGCAGTCGGAGGTGTTTCAACGTCCTTGCAGGAGCTACCTGGGCCCGCTGCAGTACATCAGGAGGGTTTACACGGCTGCATCTTGCAGTGAATGGCGATGGTTTGTTTGCGGCGGTCACACTCTCTGGGAGAGCTACTCTCTGGTTTGGACTCATTCATTATTTCAACCATTATTCTATTGTTTTTTTTACATCCTTCCCTTATACACAAATCAGTCCAACCACGTTCCCAGTATATAAGTTTTACATCTACTAGCTGGTTTTATAATTTACTCCATCATACAGGTGTAGTCTTTTTTTGGCAAGGTTATTTTACTCCATCAATTTAATCTGTAGATTCATCTCTACATACACTTAGTGTACCATAAATTCCTTATATTTTTGTTGATCCTGCCCAAGACTTTGCACCTAGTTATATATATATATATATATTTTGCTCATGCATTTCCTATTTTCCAGATATAGCCCCATCTTTGGTTTGTTTCTGACCGCCGCCTCAGTATCTTCACACAAACCCCGCTGCCCATCCTGTTTTGCTCTGTGGCGTTGTCCATATACTTCGCCCCCCTCAGCTCCCGATATGGATATATTTACGCCGCCTGCCTGGTATACAGCGACCGGCATCTCAGCTTAAGTGGTGAGTACATGGTCTACTTTAGGGTTTGACACAATTTTGTGTTGCCCCAAATCCTCTGGTCCACATTTATTTCTTTTTTCTTGTTATTATTTTTATAACAGATACAATCTACATGCATCTGCCTCTGAGGAAGTGAGCATAGCTCGTGAAATGTGGGTTCTTTTTTTTTGGCTGTACTGTTTGCAATCTCTATTGATTATTTTTCTATAAGTCATTTTTAACCATCTGTATTGTCGTGTTTTGGATGTACCATATTTGCAATGTATCTACATTTATTTGTACTATGTATATGAACGTTGGCTATTATGTCTGGCGACGCACATTCATTGCTGTCTCCGCTTGTCTCATATTTCATTTGTTACCATTAAACTGTTTTTCTTTGCAATATGTGTGAACATGTGCCCATTCTATTCCACCTCACTCAAGTCCAATTGGGCGACCTCCCCTTTTGTTCTGTTCTACTTATGGGATGGAGGTGGTTTAGTGGTTTGCAGCAGACCTTACTTTGTCTTCTTGCAGGAGGTGAGACTCACAGGGTGTGGATCTCCTGGCCGCTCGTCTCAACCACGAGGTGTCGAAGTTTGTGGTCGGCCGCATCAGGCGCATTGGTGGCCCTGAGGGGTCAGTATCGGCTACTTTGTGCCTTTCCTCTGTTGTAGTTGCTACTCGGCTGTTCCACAGTGGGGAGGCCGAGGGGATCCCAACGATTCTATTTGCTCCAGTTTGGCCTCAGCATCCTTGGTACGCCGATCTCGGGCACCTGGTGGCGGATGTACCCTGGCAGTTGCCAATGCAGGAGGACCTTCTGTCCTCCTGCATTACTTCATCCTGTTGTTTAGTCACAATAGGGCAGTTAGTAAGCCCAGGTAGGTCTAGGGTACCTCCCATTAACCCCCTAACAAAGGTTTTACCCCTTGATCACCCCCTAGTTAACCCTTTCACCCCGTCACCAGTGTCACTAATATAGTGTACAGATCTCTTTTCTGATCACTATATTTATTGTCACGGGTAACGCCAGTTAGCTAGTTACTGTCACTGTCAGTTTTCTATAGCATCAGGGTACCCACCATATGATACCGAATAAAGGTTTAACCCCCTGATCGCCTCCAGTATAGGTTTTAGCATCAGTTAGGGTCATCGTCAATCCCAGGCAGTGTCAGATTAGTGCAGTAGCGCTAACATCTGCGCACACACACACCATGGTGAACTGGCAAGCACCAGCAGCCCAGTACATCCTGGTCGTAGTCAAACCAGCACTGCAGTACCTCACAGCTCCAGAGCATGTGGACATCTGTCTGCTTATGGCACTTCAGGAATATCTTTTTTATGCATCTGAAAAAGTTGTAGGGATGTAAAGTATATCCACTTACCAACCGCAATACTTATATATACGTTTCGGCTTGCAAAAGGTTTACCGGGGTTATGGGTGAAGCTACGTTTCGGCTTGCAAAAGGTTTACCGGGGTTATGGGTGAAGCTATCAGCCATAACCCTTTTTTTTTTATTATTCAGCCGGCAATTGGCTTTCTTATGAAAGCGAGCCTCCCCCTCCTGCCCCTTGCTGGTGTTTTTCGGGCTTATCGTTTTTATTGGTGTGCCCAAGAAACGATTCAACAGTTCGAACGGCTGGCCATAGATAAAGGTTAATAGTGAAAATAAGTACAAATAGCACAAACAGCGCTAATGTGTAGTGAAACCACACAAGTGAACTAAATAAACAATAAGTGACAGAAAAAATGTAAATGTAGAGACCCGTGAGTGAAATTGAGTTAAAAGGTTAAATAGTTCATAAAGTGTCTGAAAAAATCTTCTGAATCTCTTCAACGAGCAGTCCTCCACCACACCAGTGTAATGAACACTCCTCCACCAATACGAATGGCCACTCACCAGAACTAGTAGCCTTACACTCACGTGTTTGGCATAAAAAGCATGTCATACAATCCTCAAGTCAGTGTTCAGGATTCATATCCAAAAATGTAGAAGTGAGATCCACATACGTGAAAAAAACAAAAAAGTATAATAGTGTGATATTGCTAAAACAATTTATTGACACACCACATGAACCTACAAAGGTTGCACTCACAAAAGTAAACTCCAAAAACAACCGTGATAAATTCCAAATAAACTTCCTTGATGTTCACAGGCTGATAAACTGTGGTCACGGCGGACCCAAAAAGTAAACCAGGTGTTTCTCACCACTTCCCCTTCACTTTAACACCTCCTCCTTGTTGAAAATAGTATCCTCAAACGCTGGTCACTCGCATAGAAAAACACATGCAGGTAATCTCACGTTGGTCTCAAATGATCATACGATCTTTAGTGTAGCCACGCCCCCGACATGTTTCGTCATAGATTTGACTTATTCATGGGATAGGCTACTTACTAGTACATGTCCTTCTTATATATCCTGTTATACACCTAAATTGATTGATTATCACCTGCAGTCCGTGATTCATCCAATCAAAAATTCAACTGCAGTGTGTCTCCCAATAGGAGCACATACCTCCCCTAATGTAACAGGCCAATCACGCCATGTTTCCAAAAAGGGCGGAAGTGAGATCACGCTTTGGGCACTGTGAGGGCGGAAGTATTCATTACTAACGGCGCCCAGTCATCCAGCTCTGATAATATTAAAACACCTGTCAAACGATTCTAATAACAATAATAAATAACCTGTCTTATGGCAAACGGGGAGCCACTCACGCTATATCTGCAGATACGCAGACTATGTGTGCGGCGCCGCGCATATGGTAATTGACCAATGGAAGTGTCAGACTCCCCTTGGGCCAATCCCATCTTGTTTCCGTAAGGGCGGAAGTGACGTCAGGCTCTGACCACTGTGAGGGCGGATGTGAGTGCTGAAATGAACATCCTATCACAGGGCTTGATTGATAGTTAAGCCCTGTCACATTACATGCCGCCTCCACCAATAGGCAGTCTGAGCGTGCGATCCCGCGCATTGTAAGGGCGGAAGTGCCGCTACTTACGGCTTCAGTACAGGTTATTAAACTGAAAGAATAAGGGAAACAACCTCACATAGGTTTAATGTTGTAGCCCATATTTTCCCTCAATAGATGATTAGTGGCTACAGTGTGTAATAGCTAATGAGGCGGATACACTACTCGCATAGCGATCGTCACCAGTGTTGATCAGCCTTATGAATGCCTAGGAATTACAATACATAAGAGTCAAACTTAAATACACAATATTAGTGAGTACAGACCTCGCTGCATCCAATAAATATTGAAACACTGGTAAACAGTTACTACATAAAATGATGTTATCATATTGATGAGTAATATGTAGAGCACTAAAACAAACAATATACTTTTGTAAATTAAGCTAAAAATAAAAGACGAATACATTGGATGAATGGTACATACCTAAAAAGAAAGGGAAAAAAAAACCTTTCTATATATTTAAAAAATACAAAATGCATTATAAAATAATAACCCAATATACCAAAGTGGACCAGGTCATCTCAAAGTGTAATGTGATCAAGAGATCTAAATAAATAATGATGATTTAACCAATACCCTATATGCCCGAGGGGTTCCCAGACCTAATCCGTGTTGGTAGGGCAAAAAAACTGGATTAAGAGTTGTTAATAAAACAGTTCAGGTCTAGTTCTATGTTTAATACTCGCGGAAAAAGGGATTTGAGGAGAAAGATCCATTGAGTTTCTCTTTGTGATAGATCTCTCACTCTGTTTGACCCCCTCCAATTAGGATAAACGCAGTCAATACCACAAAATTGGGCTAGAGATGAATCTTTATTGTGTTTTTCTTTAAAGTGAACCGACACACTGTGATATTTATAACCCTTCCTGATGTTGGCCAAATGTTCAGAGATCCGAATTCTTAGTAGTCTCTTAGTCCTTCCGACATATAGGAGCCCACAAGGGCACCATAGTAGGTATACCACATAAGATGAATTACAAGTTATGAATTCTTTCACTTCAAAAATACTGTTATCAGATCCTCTAATTTCTGTTTTGCCCTTATTGTGGATTTTCACCGTACGGCAACAGATGCATTTGTTGCAAGGGTAGAACCCTTTGAGATTGATTTTTAACCGTTGATTGGGGGGGTCTAAGATCTTTTGAACTACCCGATCACCAAAATTGGGGGCTTTCCGATAGATGAACTTTGGTTGTTGTGGAATAGCACCCCCCAGATGTCTATCTTTCCCCAGGATGTGCCAGTGTTTCCTGACTATGTCCTCAATCTCCCTATATTGCACATGGAACCCAGATATAAAGCTCCACTGGTGATTATCCCTCTCAGATGAGAGTGCTTTTTTCTTTAGACACTCATCTCTAGGGACATGTGCAATCTGTTGTACAGTTTCATTGAGTTCAGGTTCAGCATATCCTTTCTGGATAAACCTAGCTTTTAGTGTGTTAGCTTGTTCCAGATAGTCATCATCATCTGTACAATTGCGGCGTACACGTAAAAACTGTCCCTTTGGGATGTTCTTTATCCATGCTGGGTGGTGCCCGCTATTAATAGTTAAATAACTGTTACGGTCTGTGGTTTTAAAGAACACCTTGGTTTTCAATTTTCCTTCATAGCGCTCGATTGTAACATCCAGATAGTTAACGGAGTAGTTACTGATGACATATTCCAGCTTAATATTATTGTCATTATTATTCAGAGTATTCATGATGATGCTGCACTAGCACTTAATTGGGCACTTAGTAAGAGGGAAGAGGTAAGAGGGAAGACTTACCTTTCACCCAAAAGAGGTTTCTGGGGCATGCATTGGAGTTCTGCATGTCCCATAACTACTTCTGGTTTAATGGTTTTTTCTTTTCCCAACAGGTTGGCGTAGCCATGGGAGCTAAATTTGCTCCCAGTCTAGCCAACCTGTTTATGGCAGAATTGGAGGATAGGTTTATTTTCAGAGACAAAAAGCCTCAACTCCTATTTTACCGGAGATTTATTGACGACCTCCTGTTAATTTGGGAAGGAACAGAGATGGAGGCCACACAATTTTTGAATACTCTGAATAATAATGACAATAATATTAAGCTGGAATATGTCATCAGTAACCACTCCGTTAACTATCTGGATGTTACAATCGAGCGCTATGAAGGAAAATTGAAAACCAAGGTGTTCTTTAAAACCACAGACCGTAACAGTTATTTAACTATTAATAGCGGGCACCACCCAGCATGGATAAAGAACATCCCAAAGGAACAGTTTTTACGTTTACGCCGCAATTGTACAGATGATGATGACTATCTGGAACAAGCTAACACACTAAAAGCTAGGTTTATCCAGAAAGGATATGCTGAACCTGAACTCAATGAAACTGTACAACATATTGCACATGTCCCTAGAGATGAGTGTCTAAAGAAAAAAGCACTCTCATCTGAGAGGGACCATCACCAGTGGAGCTTTATATCTGGGTTCCATGTGCAATATAGGGAGATTGAGGACATAGTCAGGAACACTGGCACATCCTGGGGAAAGATAGACATCTGGGGGGTGCTATTCCGCAACAACCAAAGTTCATCTATCGGAAAGCCCCCAATTTTGGTGATCGGGTAGTTCAAAAGATCTTAGACCCCCCCAATCAACGGTTAAAAATCAATCTCAAAGGGTTCTACCCTTGCAACAAATGCATCTGTTGCCGTACGGTGAAAATCCACAATAAGGGCAAAACAGAAATTAGAGGATCTGATAACAGTATTTTTGAAGTGAAAGAATTCATAACTTGTAATTCATCTTATGTGGTATACCTTCTATGGTGCCCTTGTGGGCTCCTATATGTCGGAAGGACTAAGAGACTACTAAGAATTCGGATCTCTGAACATTTGGCCAACATCAGGAAGGGTTATAAATATCACAGTGTGTCGGTTCACTTTAAAGAAAAACACAATAAAGATTCATCTCTAGCCCAATTTTGTGGTATTGACTGCGTTTATCCTAATTGGAGGGGGTCAAACAGAGTGAGAGATCTATCACAAAGAGAAACTCAATGGATCTTTCTCCTCGAATCCCTTTTTCCGCGAGGATTAAACATAGAACTAGACCTGAACTGTTTTATTAACAACTCTTAATCCAGTTTTTTTTGCCCTACCAACACGGATTAGGTCTGGGAACCCCTCGGGCATATAGGGTATTGGTTAAATCATCATTATTTATTTAGATCTCTTGATCACATTACACTTTGAGATGACCTGGTCCACTTTGGTATATTGGGTTATTATTTTATAATGCATTTTGTATTTTTTAAATATATAGAAAGGGTTTTTTTTCCCTTTCTTTTTAGGTATGTACCATTCATCCAATGTATTCGTCTTTTATTTTTAGCTTAATTTACAAAAGCATATTGTTTGTTTTAGTGCTCTACATATTACTCATCAATATGATAACATCATTTTATGTAGTAACTGTTTACCAGTGTTTCAATATTTATTGGATGCAGCGAGGTCTGTACTCACTAATATTGTGTATTTAAGTTTGACACTTATGTATTGTAATTCCTAGGCATTCATAAGGCTGATCAACACTGGTGACGATCGCTATGCGAGTAGTGTATCCGCCTCATTAGCTATTACACACTGTAGCCACTAATCATCTATTGAGGGAAAATATGGGCTACAACATTAAACCTATGTGAGGTTGTTTCCCTTATTCTTTCAGTTTAATAACCTGTACTGAAGCCGTAAGTAGCGGCACTTCCGCCCTTACAATGCGCGGGATCGCACGCTCAGACTGCCTATTGGTGGAGGCGGCATGTAATGTGACAGGGCTTAACTATCAATCAAGCCCTGTGATAGGATGTTCATTTCAGCACTCACATCCGCCCTCACAGTGGTCAGAGCCTGACGTCACTTCCGCCCTTACGGAAACAAGATGGGATTGGCCCAAGGGGAGTCTGACACTTCCATTGGTCAATTACCATATGCGCGGCGCCGCACACATAGTCTGCGTATCTGCAGATATAGCGTGAGTGGCTCCCCGTTTGCCATAAGACAGGTTATTTATTATTGTTATTAGAATCGTTTGACAGGTGTTTTAATATTATCAGAGCTGGATGACTGGGCGCCGTTAGTAATGAATACTTCCGCCCTCACAGTGTCCAAAGCGTGATCTCACTTCCGCCCTTTTTGGAAACATGGCGTGATTGGCCTGTTACATTAGGGGAGGTATGTGCTCCTATTGGGAGACACACTGCAGTTGAATTTTTGATTGGATGAATCACGGACTGCAGGTGATAATCAATCAATTTAGGTGTATACCAGGATATATAAGAAGGACATGTACTAGTAAGTAGCCTATCCCATGAATAAGTCAAATCTATGACGAAACATGTCGGGGGCGTGGCTACACTAAAGATCGTATGATCATTTGAGACCAACGTGAGATTACCTGCATGTGTTTTTCTATGCGAGTGACCAGCGTTTGAGGATACTATTTTCAACAAGGAGGAGGTGTTAAAGTGAAGGGGAAGTGGTGAGAAACACCTGGTTTACTTTTTGGGTCCGCCGTGACCACAGTTTATCAGCCTGTGAACATCAAGGAAGTTTATTTGGAATTTATCACGGTTGTTTTTGGAGTTTACTTTTGTGAGTGCAACCTTTGTAGGTTCATGTGGTGTGTCAATAAATTGTTTTAGCAATATCACACTATTATACTTTTTTGTTTTTTTCACGTATGTGGATCTCACTTCTACATTTTTGGATATGAATCCTGAACACTAACTTGAGGATTGTATGACATGCTTTTTATGCCAAACACGTGAGTGTAAGGCTACTAGTTCTGGTGAGTGGCCATTACATTACACTGGTGGTTCATTACACTGGTGTGGTGGAGGACTGCTCATTGAAGAGATTCAGAAGATTTTTTCAGACACTTTATGAACTATTTAACCTTTTAACTCAATTTCACTCACGGGTCTCTACATTTACATTTTTTCTGTCACTTATTGTTTATTTAGTTCACTTGTGTGGTTTCACTACACATTAGCGCTGTTTGTGCTATTTGTACTTATTTTCACTATTAAGTTCAGTAGACTTCCTTTTCAACATTATCTTTATTTAATACAGCTGCTGCGAACGTCCTTGCATTTACTCTTTACTCCTTAGCGCAGCGGCAGTAACCATTAGGGCGCATATATATTTTTTGGTTACTATCCGTTTTACATAGATAAAGGTTATCAGAGACCAGATCATCTCTGACTTATAGTGTCACTTCCGTTCTAGGGCAGAAGCAAACTTTTTTTTTTTTAAGTAAAAGATCCACATTTTTGCTTTTATAGGTAATGGAGAGATTTGGGGTCTTTTTGACCCCGGATCTCTCAAAAAAGAGAACCCTTATCTCGATTATAAGGGATGTAAAGGGAATAGGAATGACAAAAATTAAAAGGACAATGTAAAACTAATAGAATAAAGTGCCCCTATCCCTGCGTGCTTGAGCACAGAAGTGAATGCATACATAGGTCGCACACGCATATATGAATAGTGTTCGCAGCACACATGTGAGATATTGTTGTGAACGTCAGAGTGAAGCCTTATACACACGACCAGTTTTCCCGGCAGGAAAACTGCCAGGAGAGCATTTGGCCTGGAATCCCGGCTGTGTGTATGCTCCCTAGTAGTTTTCCTGTCAGGAACCTGCGGGAAATAGAGAACCATTCTCTCTATTTTCCCCTCAGGCTTCCCGTCGACTGTTTCCCATCGAGAAAACCAGTCGTGTGTATGCTTTTCCGAGGCTAAAAAAAAACATGCATGCTCAGAATCAAGTATGAGACGGGAGCGCTCCTTCTGGTAAAACTAGTATTCATAATGGAGCTAGGACATTCCTCACATGCTGCAAATTATTGCACATTAAAATCTTCTTTATAATGGTACAATACGATCTGCATTTTTAATTATTATTTAATTTCTAGTGATCTCCATGATTTGATTTTTAATATTGTGTCAAGTTACCGCAATAACATTATCTTGTATTTTTTTACCTTCAAGGAGGTTGTTTGCTGTTATCTGTCCCTTTTCAATTAGACCTTGTTTTTTTTTTTAAATGCACCTGCCTACTCACAAGCTATTTTTTTTAGTGTAATAAAAACACATAGGCAAATATTAACTGTAAAAATAAAGTAAATAAACCAGCCTAAACAATTGCTCATGTAGTTGCCATCGTCCCTTTGGAAATTTTGAAAAATGAAAAACCTCTGGGTTTGGGACTATATGGGCAACAAAAAAAGGGTGGAATACAAAAATTATAAAAATATATATTTAACCACTTAAGACCCGGACCAATACGCTGGCAAATGACCCAAGGGGTTTTTGCGATTCGGCACTGCGTCGCTTTAACAGACAATTGCGCGGTCGTGCGACGTGGCTCCCAAACAAAATTTGCGTCCTTTTTTTCCCACAAATAGAGCTTTCTTTTGGTGGTATTTGATCACCTCTGCGGTTTTTATTTTTTGCGCTATAAACAAAAATAGAGCGACAATTTAAAAAAAAATGCAATATTTTTTACTTTTTGCTATAATAAATATCCCCCAAAAATATATAAAAAAACATTTTTTTTCCTCAGTTTAGGCCGATACGTATTCTTCTACATATTTTTGGTAAAAAAAATCGCAATAAGCGTTTATCGGTTGGTTTTCGCAAAATTTATAGCGTTTACAAAATAAGGGATAGTTTTATTGCATTTTTATTAATTATTTTTTTTTTTACTACTAATAGCGGCGATCAGCGATTTTTTTCGTGACTGCGACAATATGGCGGACACTTCGGACAATTTTTACACATTTTTGGGACAATTGTCATTTTCACAGCAAAAAATGCATTTAAATTGCATTGTTTACTGTGGAAATGACAGTTGCAGTTTGGGAGTTAACCACAGGTGGCGCTGTAGGGGATGTGTACCTAATGTGTTGTGTTTACTACTGTAGGGGGGTGTGGCTGTAGGTGTGACATCATCGATCGCGTCCCCCTATTACAGGGATGACGCGATCGATGCTCCGGCCACAGAGAAGCACGGGGAAGCCGTGTGTACACACGGCTCTCCCCGTTCTTCCGCTCCAGGGACGGATCGCCGCACTGCAGCGGCGATCGGGTCCGCGAATCCCGCGGTCCCGGTCCTGGAGCTTCGGACCGGGTCCGCGGGCGCGCGCCCGCGACCCACGGCTGGGTACTATAACCAACGTATATATACGTTGATGTGCCCAGCCGTGCCATTCTGCCGACGTAAATCTGCAGGAGGCGGTCCTTAAGTGGTTAATTGATAGAAAAAGTACAAAAAATTGCAATACAATATAATATATTTAGAAAGAATACATTTTGTGACATAATGTGTGACATATAAATAACACATTGACACTATGCCATATTAGACAGAAATTCCCTCAAAAAGAGGTGAACTGTAAATGGTTAGATGTACTTTGTTTTAACGCCGGGTTTTTTTTTGGCCCACCTTGGGTCTCAATCTCTGATGAGATTTTGGTGGGCGTTTGATGTCTGATTTTTGATCATAGACCTGGCCCAGGACTCTGTGGAGGCTGTGCGGGTGTGGAATGGGGACACTTTTGGTGGCACTATAAAGTGAGTTGGGATCTTATCAATACCAACATGTACATTATTAGATTTTGATATATTTTTCAATAAATATTCTTTTTATCCAGATATTAAGGACACTACATATATCCCTGATGAAGATCAATTTTGAAAATTCTTGATTGGAAATGCGTCGGATCAGCTAACCATTTACAGTTCACCTCTTTTCGAGGGAATTTCTGTCTGATATGGCATAGCGTCAATGTGTTATTTATATGTCTGGAAAATTTATTCTTTCTAAATATATTATATTGTATTGCAATTTTTTGTACTTTTTCTATCAATTAAATATATATTTTTTATAATTTTTGTATTCCACCCTTTTTTTGTTGCCCATATAGTCCCAAACCCAGAGGTTTTTCATTTTTTACAACTGTAAAAATAAATTCCATTTGTTCTGGCTCATAAAGAAAATAAATAGGAAGGCGCTGGAGAACCTGCTGCAATTTGTGCATCTTTGTGACCCCAGAGTGTCTGTGTGGACCAGAAAATTGGGATATTGAGAGGCACATACAGTTGGGAGCACAATCTGGTCCTGGACTCCCAGAGGTCAGGAACAGCAGCAGATGATATATATGTCCCAAGTCTGTGATACTAAAACAGCGTGCCTTCTGTCAGACCACATTGAAGCAAGGCCATCACTTTCTAGACTTCTTGGTAGTGTTCCCTGTAGTCTTCCTTGCAGCCTTCCCTGCAGCCTTCTCTGTAGCCTTCCTCATACGCTTTGTTGAAGCCTGTGCCTCTGGAGGTGTACTTGTGTCAGGAGGAGGAGGTGGTGGAGGATAGGCGACCTCACAAATTGAAATATTTGGAGTAATTGTCCCCATCAACCCCTTATTTTTTAAGGTTAGAAGCAGGGGCTCACATAGGAGGCTTTGGCCCATCGCTATCTGATTCATTTTGGCACCAACTAGGGCAGCATAGCCTTCTTCAGTGGTGGTTAGCTCTTGAAGGGTGGTATGTGCCTCTCTAATGAGGGCCATTGCTGCCTCACTCATGCTCCTATCCCTCCTGGCCCTTCTTGTTGTAAGGTGGATGGAAGGCACCTGACATGTTGTTGTTTTTGTTCTTCCACTTGGCCCTGCCTCCTCCTGGCTGACGGTGGGCCCTGCCTCCTCCTGGCTGACGGTGGGCCCTGCCTCCTCCTGGCTGACGGTGGGCCCTGCCTCCTCCTGGCTGACGGTGGGCCCTGCCTCCTCCTGGCTGACGGTGGGCCCTGCCTCCTCCTGGCTGACGGTGGGCCCTGCCTCCTCCTGGCTGACGGTGGGCCCTGCCTCATCCTGGCTGAGCTCTCCCTGTGTATAAAAAAGGGACATTGTTTTCGTTTTTGGTTCATCAATCACACACATTTTTCAGCTCATGACAAACGAAATGTTAATAAATAGAAAGACTATCATTCTGACCCCAGCAGTTTTTTCTTCTTGTCCCAATCTTTTTAGGCCACTACTGTCTATTGATATGTCAGACACTTTTTGATCAAACATTTTTTTTTTTTTTCAATATTAACATCAATTTTACATCATTAATTTTATCACAATAAATCTTTTGAAATATACTATACCGAGCTCCACAAGTCCACATCCGGTTCTTCCAGGCTCTTCTTGCTCCAGAGAAGGCTCAGCTTGGCTGCAGGGAAGGCTAGAAAGTAATAGCCTTACTTCAAGGTGGTCGTTTAGAACGGTCATTCTGTTGTCGTACCACAAACTCAGGGCATACACATCTGTTGCTGCTGCTCCTTACCGCTGTGATTTCAGGACCTCCCACCTTCAGCGCTCCCTCCTGTATGTGCCTCTCAAGGCCTTAACTTTATGATCCACCTCAAGGAGGGTTGCTCGGGGCATCTGTGTCTGCACAAATTGGAGCAGGATCTCCAGCGCTGCCGTCCTTGCCCCTTTTTTCTTATGAATTGGGTTCTTTGTGTCCCACAGAGCGGGCAGCTCCCTGTACCTATCTATGTACTCAATCATAAAGTCTTTATCTTTAAATGCATTCATTGTTTCTGCAAGACGAAAATGTCAGTCTAAACTCTAGTAATCTTTATCCCCATATAGGCCTCAATCTCTATGCAGTATAGGCCACTGATGTCCCAAGTTAAAATCATACATTCGGTCTCACGTTCGTCGCTTTTACTCCTATCTCCGCACACCAAACTTAGTTACGACACATGCATGCTATCTTTATATACACTACGCATGCGTGACTCCACACACACCTCACCCGCCAATAACGTTCTTTCTCGAATATTCCCCCGCCCCTTCTCTTTTGGCGTGCAGAAGACATTGCGGAGTCACAGCAGATGTCCGCTAATTCATCTAAGGACGAGACAAGCCCGGAGCTTGAAACATCGCGATCAAGGAGGAGATACAAGGCATCTAATGTCCTTCGCGAAGATGGTGGACATATTGAAAAAGTCGGATTATGATGGCAAGCATGGGCCATATACCCACCCTAATCTAATAATGAGGAAAGTTGTAAAAAGTCTGCAGAAACATTTTGGGGTACGAAGAACAGAGCAGCTTAAAAAGAGGTGGTCTGACCTCAAACTGAGGGAGCAGGAGCAGTTAAAGCGGAGGTTCACCCAAAAATCAACTTTCTGACATTAGATCCAGCATACTGCTAACATCTGAGGTATGCTGTTTTTTTTTGTACTTATCGTTTTATGAGCCGTTGCTTATTGGAATCTGGGAGCCCCCTTTAATAAGGGGGCCCCCAGATACCAGCCCCCCACCCTAAGTGAATGAGTATGGGGTACATCGTACCCCTACCCATTAACCTGCAAAAAAAAAAGTGCAAACACATAAACAACACAGGGTATTAAAATATTTTATTATAGTTGGCCGCCAGGGGGGGTGTGTATGGTTGCTTTTATAAAAGCGCCCCCCCCGGCGGGCTTCTCCCGACATCTGCAGGGGGTGGGTGCCGCTGCGGGGGTCTTCTCCTGCTCTCCGGGGGTCTTCTCCGCTCTTCGGGGTCTTCTCCGCTCTTCGGAGTCTTCTCCGCTCTTCGGGGGTCTTCTCCGCTCTCCGGGGGTCTTCTCCGCTCTTCTTCCGCTCTCCGGGGGTCTTCTCCGCTCTCCGGGGGTCTTCTTCTTCTTCGGGACTGGCCGCTGCTATCTTTGTGTGTTAGCTCAATTACTAGCGGCGGCCAGTCCGGTCTTCCGTGATGTCTTCTTCTTCTTCCCTCTTCTTCTCCAGATGTTGACACAACGCTTCCTCCCGCTGTTCTGCCGGGCGCGCGGCTCGCAGCGACTTATATAGGCCTATCTTGTGACGTCGCAGTCCCATCATGCTCGCTCTCCCCCACTCCCCTCCTGACCGGCCGGCTGGCATGCTTTGAATACGGGTCTGGTATGGATTGTGGGGGACCCCCACGCCGTTTTTTTCGGCATAGGGGGGTCTCCTTGCAACCCATAACAGACCTAAGGGCCCGGTATACTCCTGAGGGGGGAACCCATGCCGGCGGGGACTTCCCCTTCAGGATTCATAACAAACGCCACCCACGTGTAGAATTGGCGGGAATCCACGTCGGATCCCCGTTGCTTCTATGACGGCTTTGTCTCCATCGCGGCAAGCCAGCTCGGCGCTGGCTCCCGCGATGGGGCTCGCAGGTGGTCAATCTCAGCGAGAAAGGGAGCGAGATTGACACAATATCGCGGTCAACCACTGTAGAATGAAATGCAAACTTGAATCAGTGTAAAGGAGAGGACACTCTGCAGCTGTTTACACAGCTGCACTCTGGAGCACTATAGCGAGGGGACACCAGAACAACCTTTTTAGGGTGTCACATATAGGTGATCCAGTGGATACTTGGGGTGTCTACATGTGTGAAACTTGTCCAAAAAAGGTAAGTAGTCAAGATTTGGGAAGTGAAAAATAATGTCTTTAGCTTTGAACTCTGCCCAAACAGACAATTGTACCCCACTTCCAAGCAATGTGTGCTAAGTATACCCTTTTTTTCATTCTCATAGGGGAGAGAAGACTGGGGGGACACCACTCCAAATAACACAAGAACCCCACACCTCAGCAAGAATCCCAAACCCAGGAAGGAGAGGTGGATGATGTGATGGAACTTGTCACCACAACAGGTCAGTGTCTGTCACCACAGCTTCAGGTAAGAGATGTAGGCCTGCAGATTTATAATACCTTTTTTTTATATTTAGGGGATGAACATGGTGAGGAAGCAAGTCCTCATTTCTCCAGTGCTAGTGCACAAAGAATTATCCAGCAAGTAAGGGTGTGTAGTCTTTTTTTTTTTTTTTATCCTGAATGTTTTTTTCTTCTTCTGTTTTCTTCTTCTTCTTTAGAACTGAGATCCCCCCCTCTTTTTTTTTTTTTTTTTTTTGCACAGAAATAATATTTTAATTTGCACGGCCAATTTTGTGGCTATGCAATCCTTCCTTTTTTTTTTGGTACAGTAATAATAATATTCAATTTGCATGGCCAATTGCTTGGCTATGTAATCCTCCCTTATTTTTTTACACCTGGTTTTTTTTTGCTCAGTAATAATATTTAAATTTGCATGGCCAATTGCTTGGCTATGTAATCCTCCCTTATTTTTTTTTACACCTGGGTTTTTTTTTTTTGCACAGTAATAATATTTCAATTTGCATGGCCAATTGCTTGGCTATACAACCCCCCCTTTTTTTCTTTTTTACACTTCGGTATTTTTTATTTTTTTTGGAGGTATATAAATATAGGTGTGGCACTGTTTAGCTACAGTTTTTTTACATTATGGATTGTTTATTTTTGTTTTTGATTACTTTTGGTTACTCCAGATTGGTAAATGTTATGAATATTGTATGTATAGAGGTATTTAAATGTATGGAGGTATATATTGGTATTTATATAAGGTATGGCTTGGCTAGGATTAAGGCAGGTTGGGTACCTATTTACACCTTGCACAATTTGCACCTTATTAAGTTTTGCACACAGGTTGCACCCCCCCCCTTTTTTTTGGACTTAAGCAAGAATATATAATGGGGAATAATGTTCATGGACTTAGTCCTAATGGGGGGAGGAATAACTTGGAGGGAGAGGAGAGGTGGGGGCGAGGTGGGAGAGGAATGATTTATATATCCTGGGGAAGTAGGGCTTTCATTGTGTAATCCCTTTTGTCCCTAAGGAGTTCTTTGGCTGCTTGTACTCCTACGTACCCCCCTCCTTTGTTTCCTTTTTTTATTTTTTTTGCTTTTTTCTCTCCTATCCCCTTGGCCCCTTGATGGGGGTAGGGGAGGGAAAGGGAGTGGAAGAAGCTGCAGTACTTTAATTATATAGGCTGGACACTTTACGAATTGCAGGCGACTAGGGAAAATGCCAGTCGCAGGCAATGTCTCAATTTTTTTTCTTTTTACATTTTGAGTTACTAAGGTCTAATGAGTTTATTAGAAATGGAAGGTTTAGAATGGAGACAAACTTGTTGCCACGGGAAGCAGCGCTACCACCCTACTTGATACAGATAACCTTTAAGGAAGATAGGAAGCTGAGAGAGTATTGCCCCTGGAGTGAACAATGTGTTTTTATATCCTGGAACGTAAGAGGAATGGGATCAACCACTAAGAGAAGTCAGATATTTACAATCATTGGACAGACCAAGGCAAAAAATAGTATGTCTGCAGGATAATGACAAAGGATAATTTAAAATATTTAAAGAAACCATGGGTTAATCATAAAAACCACTCATATCATACATCATACTCAAGGGGAGTGTCCATGTTGATACACCGCTCAGTGTCATGGGAATTTATTAAGTATAAATGTGGCCCTGAGGGTAAATATGTATTTATTTATGGAGTTTTATATTCGTTGCCATTTGTGTTGATGGGAATTTATAATCCACCTCATGGGGGTATACAGGTTTTGAAGGAGGCAGTGCTGTTCCTAGCTCAATATCCTGATGCCTATGTGATGTGCATGGGGGATTACAATATGTTATTGGATCCAACATTAGACAGACATGGAGGGGCGACCCCTAAACGGGTCAGTAGAGAAAACTGTTTGTCGCGTATAGATATGGTTTGTAGGAATGATAAAGTTCAGCCATTGGTACAATCAGTTGGCTACCTACCTCGGGGGGTATCCGCTCACTCCCCACTAATGTTCGGATTAAATATTGGTCCTAGGGGTAACAGGCCAACCTGGAAAATGCATCCATACTGGCTAGCACAAATTGAGCCTGATGACCATATACCAGAACAACTAGATATCTTTATTGAGGCACATGGGACCTATGCAATGGATAGTCGTGTATGGGATGCATTTAAGGCATACCTGCGGGGGGTCTTAAAGTCAACTATATCACACGTTAAACGTGTTAGTAGGCAAGGAGAGGAGGAACTGGCTAAACAGTGTACAAAAGCGGAGTTTATATCCAACCCCTCGAGTGAAAATCAGGCAAGGTGGGAAAACCTGCGTAGGCTATTATATAAAGGTCAAATAGAAATAAAAGCCAAACGGAAACAATTCTTTTTACGGCAGAAATTTTTTGAACAGGGGAACCAAGCTAGTAGACTATTGGCATTTATAGCTAAACAACAGACATCTTCAGCTATTTCCAAGATACAAAATGAACAGGGGATATTAGTTTGTACAATAGAAGAAATACTGAAATGCTTCCATGAATAGTATGTTAAAATGTATGCCTCCTCATTAACGTGTGCAGAGGATAAAATAGTGGGGTGCCTGGAGGATGTAGAGTTCCCCAAACTAACAAGAGAAAATGTGAAATTAATGGACGAGGAGATTACAGAGGCAGAAGTAAGGAAAGCTATCGGCTCGTTGGCAACGGGTAAATCCCCAGGCCCGGATTGTCTACCCCTGGAGGTGTATAGTCGATATGTAGATTTGATAGCTCCAATACTAACTAAGGTAAATAGAGAGGCCTTTGTTAGAGGAGAACTCCCACATTACATGTATAAAGTAACAGTAGTTTTATTATTAAAAACGGATAAGGACCCAAGTGAATGTACCTTCATATAGGCCAATATCTTTGTTGAACTGCAATTATAAAATTTTGGCCAAGATATTGGCCAAAAGATTAAATACTGTAATAACATCTATAGTGCATGCCGACCAGACAGGTTTTATAATTGGCAAATCAACATCGATAAACATTCGTAGAACACAATTGGTAGTACAGATGAAGGAGTATATTCCAGAGACAGTGGCTTTGGCATCTCTTGATACAACCAAAGCCTTTGACTCCGTAGAGTGGAGATTCTTGCAGGCAACACTGGGGAAGTTTGGATTCGGGAAAAGATTTTAGCAATGGGTAAGGATACTATATGCAGCCCCGCGATCTAAGCTATTGATTAATGGGATATTGACCCCATCAATTAACTTATTTAATGGTATTAGGCAGGGGTGTCCGCTGTCTCCTCTTCTATTTTCTATTACAATTGAGTCATTAGCTTTACGATTCCGTCAGTCTGAAGAATAGAAGTGGGTAGGAATTGGGCGACAGCACAGAACAGATTGGACTGTATGCAGATGACATCATATTGTATATGCGAGATACACAGGATACCCTGAGGAATGCTATGAGTATAATAGATACATTTGGTAGGTACTCAGGACTTAAGATTAATTGGCAGAAATCTTTTCTAATGCCAATGCATCGAGAGGGGGAAATGGAGGAGATGACGGATACCCCACTTAAGATAGTGGACTCCTTTAAATATTTAGGGATCCATATAACAAGACAATCCCAGGCGGTATTGGAGGCCAATGTTTATCCATTGATGGAGTATATTAAAGTCAAGTTGAGGATTTGGAGTAAACTCCCTTTGTCAGTGGTGGGAAGAATACATTTAATTAAAATGATCCTACTACCAAAGTGTTTGTACATCTTCTCACACTCCCCAGTAGTAGTGCCTAAAAAGTTCTTTAACCACTTTGCAACCGCCCTATGCCGAAAGTACGGCTACAGGGCGATTGCTTGATTCTAAGTGGCCGTTAATTAACGGCCTCTCAGAATCGCGCTCCTGCGCGCCTCCTGAGGCGCGCACACGGGAACATCCGTGACCGCCGGGTCCGGAGGACCCGGCGCATCACGGATCACGGTAAATCGCCGCTGATAGCGGCGGTTTACCACGTGATCGCTCCGTCCAATGACGGAGCGATCACTTGTCAACAAAGTGCTGCGGGCTGGATCTGTGACAAATGTAGTCACAGATCCATCCATCCCTCCCTCCCTGCTCAGCCATCCCTGCTGCAATACTCTGCAATACTGGGCAATAGTCACCTGGGCATACTCTGCAATACTCAGGCATACTCTGGCAATACTGTGGGCATACTCTGGCAATACTCTGGGCATACTCTGGGCATACTCTGGGCAATACTCTGGGCAATACTCTGGCAATACTCTGGGCATACTCCGCAATACTCTGGGCATACTCTGGGCAATACTCTGGGCATACTCCGGGCAATCCTCTGGCCATACTCTGGCAATACTCTGGGCATACTCTGGCAATACTCTGGGCATACTCTGGCAATACTCTGGGCATACTCTGGCAATACTCTGGCAATACTCTGGGCATACTCCGCAATACTCTGGGCATACTCCACAATACTCTGGGCATACTCTGGGCAATACTCTGGGCAATACTCTGGCAATACTCCGCAATACTCTGGGCATACTCTGGGCATACTCTGGCAATACTCTGGGCATACTCCGCAATACTCTGGGCATACTCTGGGCATACTCCGGGCAATCCTCTGGCCATACTCTGGCAATACTCTGGCAATACTCTGGCAATACTCTGGCAATACTCTGGGCATACTCTGGCAATACTCTGGGCATACTCCGCAATACTCTGGGCATACTCCGCAATACTCTGGGCATACTCTGCAATACTCTGGGCAATACTCTGGGCAATACTCTGGCAATACTCCGCAATACTCTGGCAATACTCCGCAATACTCTGGGCAATACTCTGGGCATACTCCGCAATACTCTGGGCATACTTAGCAATACTCTGGGCATACAGCGCCCCTGTCCCCGTGAGCTCGCATGCAGAAGCGAACGCATACGCAAGTCCCGCCCACATATAAAAACGGTGTTCAAACCACACATGTGAGGTATCTTTATATAATGTTTTGGTGTTCTATGTATTTTTCTAGCAAATAAATGATGATTTTTTTTTTTTTCTCAAACAAAGGTTTTTATTAAACAAAAATAACAATACAGGCGATGAGTTCCAGAGCAGACATATACCGTCAGGAGAGTGTGGCGCAGCACACCCAAAATCAGAAGGATAAGAAAAAGACAAGGTAAAACTTTACATACAAATGTGTGTCCCCAACTCGTCCCCCCGACATCTCACATACAGTAACTCCAGCACAAGCCTCCGCCCCCCTTCGCCCAGATGTGATACCCCACACAATCAGCAATCTGTATAGTGTTATGGCCCGGGGGCCCACTCCCATCCCACAACTCTAGAACAGCCGATCATATACTAAATCAATCGGGGCCAGACCCGGGACGTCAAGCTAAGGGGCCCATACTTTCTCAAATTTAGTGTCAGTGCCTCTATGTTGAAATATTACTTTTTCCAGCCTCAATGTGATCCCCATCTGTTTGATCCATTCGTGCACAGTGGGGGGTTCGGTGTCCTTCCAGTGCCTTAGTATCATCAGGCGGGCCTGAAACAGGGCTCTGCAGATCGCCTGCCCAGAGCCACCCTCCACCTTCAAGGTGTCACAGATTCCCAGCAGGCAGATCTTGGGATCTAGCGGTATCTGAGCCTGAAACGCCCCGTTAAGGGTATCGATGACCTTCGCCCAGTAGAGATGCAGTTTCGGGCATCTCCATAGTAGGTGAATAAGATCGCCATGATCCCTGCAGCACCGAACGCAGATGGGGTCAACCCCCAGCCCCATCCGTGCCAGTCTAGCTGGTGTGTAGTGTACTCTCAGGAGAATGTAAAGTTGCGACAGTCTGTGTGCTACGTTCAAGGAGCACACAGGAACTGCCTGCATCGCCTCCTCCCACTGTCCCTCCTCAAATGCTCCCACGTCTTGTTCCCACCGGGCCATTGCCCTCAAAGGGGCGTCCGGTAGGAAGAGACTCAGAAGCATAGCGTAGCAACTTGATATAAAGCCCTTATACGTGTCAACCCCAGATAGATAGTTGAAGACAGGTGCTGGGTCCAGGGACCAGACATCTGCCTCTCCCTGAGCGCCCACTGCATGCTTAAGTTGAAGGTAATAAAATTGCATAGAGGCCGGCAAACGGAAGTCTGCGCTAAGCTCTTGGAATGGCCTAAGCTTACCATCCCTAATCACATGGGTCATAAGGGTAATGCCATATTGTTTCCATCTAGAGCCATAAGGTATTTTAGCCAGTTCTCTATAATATTGATTGTCCCAAATAGGGCTATACTTAGTGAACCCCGTCACCCCCTGTAGCATTCTAACCTTATTCCATGTCTTCTGCATCAGTACATACGTGGGGAAAAGTTTGTTAGACTTAGTGTACCGTAGGGCCTCTAGACCTTCCGCCACCTCCCCTCCAGTGGTAAAGCTGAGCAACTGAACAGAGGAGTCCCGCAAATTCAGTTCCCGGTCCCTTTCGGGCCTCACGAGTCGTGCAATATGTTGCATTTGGGAGGCTAAATAGTAGATCCAGGGATTGGGCAATGCCAACCCGCCAGCATCCTTCGGCCGCTGGAGCTGTTCAAGCCTAACCCTCGGGGGTTTAGCAAGCCATATAAGTGAACGGAAGACAGAGTTGATAATTCTGAATTTCTTAAGGGGGATGACCATTGGGGAGTTGTGAAGGACATATAACAACTGTGGCATGAGGATCATCTTTATCAAGTTTACTCTACCTACAGGGGACAGCTTGAGCCTACTCCACACCTTGACCCGGTCGCGGCATCTGTTAATCAGGGGGGTGAGATTAAGACTAACGTAATCCAGCAAGCGAGCAGTAACCTGAATATCGAAATGACCTGGAGACAGGAATGTCCTGCACAGTCGCTGGGGATAGGGAGGGGTCCCGATCTAGTAACAGGAGGGAGGATTTCGTCCAGTTAATAACCAATCCCGAGTATTCTCCAAAGATCCGAACGACCCTCATGGCCTCCGACAGCGAAGCCGAGGTATCACCTAGGAGAAGCATGGTGTCGTCCGCATATAGCATGATCTTTTCATGTAAATCACCGTACTGGAATCCCCGGATCGAGGGGCTTGTTCTGATTATTGCAGCCAGGGGCTCTATGGCTAGGGCGAACAGGAGGGGGGACAGAGGGCACCCCTGTCGCGTACCCCTGTGTAAGGGAAAGGTGTGTGATACCCTTCCCCCCTCCCGTATAACAGCAATTAGGGATGAGTACAAGAGCTGTACCCACGCAATGAAATTGTCGCCAAACCCGAATTTCCGCATCACCGCCCATAGGAACTCCCATTCGACACTATCAAATGCCTTATGGGCATCCAGGGACAATAAGGCTCTGTCTCCCATGTTATCCGCTCTGGACTGGATATTCAAAAAAAGTCGCCGCAGGTTTATTGCCGTCGATTTTTGGGGCATGAATCCGGATTGGTCGGAGTGGATTATGGTAGAGATGGCACTGTTTAGTCTGACCGCCAGCACTTTGGCAAGGATCTTAACGTCATTTTGTAGTAATGAAATCGGCCTGTATGAGCTTGGGTCAAGAGGGTCCTTATCTGGCTTCAGAATTAACACTATATTGGCTCTAGACATAGATCGTGGTAGTGTACTAGTCCTTTTTGCCTCATTAAACACCTTTAAGAGGTGCGGGAGCATTGTTTCCCCATATTGCTTGTACACCTCCGCTGGGAGGCCATCATCCCCCGGGGCCTTCGAGTTAGGGAACAAACCGGTCGCCGCCTGCAGTTCCCCCAGGGAGAGGGGGGCGTCAAGCATCTTTCTGTTTGAGGCTGACAAAACTGGGAGTTGGACCGGGTCCAGGTATTCAGCTAGGGAGTCCAGCGAGTACACTTGACGGGACTCATATAGAGATGAATAAAAGCTCACAAGTTCGGATAGTACATGGTCTGGGGAACTAGTCAACCCACCGGCCCGGGTGCGCAATGCCCCAATGGAAGGGGACATCTGCTGAGAACGGGCAATAGTTGCCAGCATGCGACCAGTGTGCTCACCCTCCTCATAGAATGCCGCCTTCTGAAAGAAGCGCTTCTTCTCTGCCCCTGAGGACGTGACTCGGTACAGCGCGTCCTGTGCCGAGAGCCACGCCTTCCTACTGGTATCAGATGGGTCAGCAATGAATGCGTCCTCCAGCCTCCCGGCCATCACTTCTATATCCTCCCTCTGAGCACTGGTCTGTCTTTTAATGGCTTGGATCTCTGTAATAAACAGGCCCCTGAGAACCGCCTTAAAGGCCTCCCAGGTTACTGCTATGTCCTCCGATACAGCATGAACACGCCAGAACTCCGAAATGCAGGATTCTATGTGTTAATGCGAAGGGAAGAGATTCAGCCAAAAGGCGTTCATCTTCCACGGGGCCTTGGCCCCCGCAGAAGGGGGACGCACATCCAAGGAAGTCACCAATGGGGAATGATCTGATACACTCCTAGGAGCGTACACCAATTCACCAATATATCGCTCAGCTGCGTGTGAACAGAGACACAGATCAATCCTAGACAAAGAGGAGTAACTCCTGGAAAAGCAGGAAAACTGTTTCACACCCGGGTTCCTGGCTCTCCACGGGTCTCGCCACCCCACCTCCTCTATGAATCTACTCAGAGCAGAACAGGTCACTTTCCTCCCTCCTCCCCCCTGTGGGTGTCTGTCCAACTGAGGGTCCGTGCAGCAGTTGAAGTCCCCAAAGGCGTACAATGGCACCTCTGGAAACCGCACCTGGAACTCTACCAATGCCCTCAGTACCTGGTTGTTATACGGGGGTGGTATATACACAAAGGCAAGAATACATTTAAAATCAAACAGCTTACATAGTAAAAACACATATCTACCGTCAGTGTCAATCTCAGAGCACAGTTCCTCATATTTGATCGAGCAATGTATCAACACACTCGCACCCCTAGAATATGAGGTGTGAGTGGAATGGTAACTTTGACCTACCCATCGGTATTTCAAGCATGACAATGAGTCAACAGTGAGATGGGTCTCTTGTAGGGCACATATAGCCGGCAGCATGGCTCTCAGTAAGGTCGAAACCATAGTGCGTTTAAGAGGGTCCTGCAGCCCCCTGACATTCCAGGAGAGTATCTTAACCGCTGCCATCAGGGGGGGTCAAACACACATCCATCAGGGGGATAACCGCCACCCACGACCCACCCCACCTCCCTCTCAATGGCCGTGAATGTCACAACATATTGGGGTGCAAGTAGGGACAGAGCAGTTCGCTGGGCAAAAAAGGAATTTGGGAAGCCACTCCGCAAGTAGTAGGAAGTATCCGCTCCGGGGAAGTCCATCGCATAACAGGAACTGTAGTCGCACAACGGTGCTTCGGTAGGACACGCAGAGCCCTGTCGCATAGGGGCTTGTCGTCGTACCAACCTCTGGGGAGCCAACGGGCAATCCCTCCACAACTGGGACAACTGATCCCACACACCTTCAACTGGGCCATCAAACGTGGCTGTACATTCACTGGGTGGAGTGGCATCATTAATCACATTTCCGAACTCACATTTAGTAGGAAGAATCATTGTACGTTTCCGGCAGGTTTCTCAAACAAGGAAAGCTCAATGCAGCTCAACTAGCTTACATCTGGTGGTTCAATCATCATGTTCAGGAGATCTCTGGGCCTGGCGCAGCGCGCCCGCATTAGCATCTAGCCAATCCGAGGCTTCAGCAGGGTGTTCAAAGAAATGGGCCTGTCCCCGCAATATAATCCTGAGTTTCGCTGGGTACAGCATTGCATATGGAGCTTGTAGTTTCTGCAGGCGTTTTTTAACTTCAGTGAAGCGCGCCCGGCTCTTCTGGACTGCAGCGGAAAAGTCAGGGTAAAATGAGACCCGGGTGCCATTAAACTGAATATTTCTCTTTTCCCTAGCCAGCCTCAGTATTATTTCTCTGTCCCTGTAGTTCAGCAACCGGGCCAGCATCGGGCGGGGGGGATTCCCAGGTGGAAGAGGCCTGGTCGGTACTCTATGAGCCCTCTCAACCGCATATAGGGGGGTAAAAGCATCTTTACCGAACACATCCGCCATCCATTGTTCCACAAACCGCGTGGGGTCCCGGCCCTCCACCTTCTCCGGCAACCCTACTATGCGCACATTGTTGCGTCTGAGTCTGTTCTCAAAATCTTCTGCTCTCATATCCACTGCCCTGGCCATCCTCGCAGCAGATTGAGCTTCCCTGATCAGCGGGGGTAATTTATCCTCTATGTCACTTATTCTGCTTTCAGCTGCGGTGGTTCTCTCCCTCATCTTTTGCATGTCCTGTCTGATTAGGCAGACCTCCTCCTCCAGGCCCCCAAAGCGAGCCCTCAGACAGTTCACAGAGGCTGTACATTTATTCACAGCCTTCAGTATGGCAGCCAACGTGGGTTGTTCTCCCCCCTCAAGCTCAGGGTCCTCATCTTCCTCCTGTATGTCTGGGCTGCCCTGACTCTGTGCCATCATGGCGCCGGCCCCCAGCATTTCCTCCCCCTCCTCCATGTCACTGTCTCTAATGGCGCCATCATCATCCAGGGGCTGCGCTGCTGGTAAGTCTGATTTCCCAGCCAGTTTCAGGGCATAGTACCTCATATCTTTGGGGGGCTCTCCGGAGGTCTTCTCAGGGTGTTTGGGCTGTTTACTCACCCCCTCCTTGGCCTTGTCTCCCGTTCGCGCCTTCTGCGCTGATGGTGGAGCGGCGCCATATTGGGGATCCTGCTTCGAGCTCTCTCCCTTCTGTCCTCGGGTCATCATGCCCTCCGATGGCAGCTGAGTGTCGGCCGGGTGTTGAGGGAGCGTTCTCAGGGCTGATCAGCGGAAAAACAAGCAAGTTAGTGTGCCGGAAACCGGATCAATGAAGGATCAAGACGGGAGCTCTGTGAAGACGCGTCTGCTCACATGCCGCGCTGGCCACGCCCCCCAATGATGATTTTTACATGTAGGAGAGAAATGTCAGAATTGGCCTGGGTGCTCCCTGCATGTTGGGCCTCTGTATGTGGCCGCACTGTGTAAAAGTCTCACACATGGGGTATCGCCATACTCGGGAGGAATAGCAGAATGTGTTTTGGGGTGTAATTTGTGGTATGCATATGCTGTGTGTGAAAAATAACCTAATAATATGAAAATTTGATGAAAAAAAAAATCTTGATTTTGCAAAGAATTGTGGGAAAAAATTACAACTTTAAAAAACTCACCAGGCCTCTTTCTAAATACCTTGGAATGTCTTCTTTCCAAAAAGGGGTCATTTGGGGGGTATTTGTACTTTTCTGGCATGTTGGGGTCTCAAGAAATGAGAGAGGCTGTCAGTACATCAGGTGTGATGAAATTGATCAATTTTCAGTAATTGGTACCATAGCTTGTAGACCCTATAACTTTCACCCAGACTAAATAATATCCAACATTTTTTATTTTTTTTACCAAAGATATGTAGCAGTATACATTTTAGGCCAAATTTATGAAGAAAAATTTCTTTTTTGCAAAATTTTATAATAGAAATGAAGAAAAATTATTATTTTTTGCAAAATTGTGTTCTTTTTTCATTTATAGCAAAAAAAATAAAAACCGCAGAGGTGATGAAATACCACCAAAAGAAAGCTCTATTTGTGGGGAAAAAAAGGACAAAAATTTCATTTGGTTATAGTGTTGTATGACTGAGTTATTGTCATTCAAACTGTGAGAGCACCGAAAGCTGAAAATTGGTCTGGTTATTAAGGGTGTTTAAGTGCCCAGTGGTTAAAAAGTTGAATTCACAATTTATAACATTTATATGGGCAAAAGGTAGATGTAAAGTAAAGCTGACAACATTACAGCGCCCAAAGACAGAGGCAGGGTTGGTGCTGCCAGATGTCTATTTGTATTACTTGGCAGGACAAATGAGACATTTGCGTAACTGGTTTACACAGGAACAAAGCTCGGGCGTAGAGAAGTATTTGTTAAATATATTACAAGCTGAGAACATTTTGGTAGTACTAGAGACAAAACGTATACATACACCAGGGGTCAAGATATTGATGCTCTCATTGTTACGATCAGTATGGCGGGAGGTCAAAAAATAATGGGCTTCAGGGATATCCCAGCTGACCTATCCACGTTGGATAATCCCTTGTTAGGAGAACTATATACATTCGAGTATAGTATATTTTGGAAGCAAAAAGGAATAGTAGCTTTGGAACAGGTATACCAAAGTGGGAATATATGCTCATTTGATTATTTGAAAACACAATATAAACTAGTCGATACATTCTTTTATAGATTTTTACAGTTAAGACATGCGTTAAGTGCCCAATTTGGTAGTAAAAGTATTGGTATATCTATATTCCCTCTTATAGGAATTATGAGAACTTAAAGCGGAGCTCCACCCAGTATAACAACATTTTACAATGTTGTTTGAAAAAAATAAAAAAAAAAAACCTGAAAAAAAAATAAAAAAATACTCACCCGAAATAGCTGTTGCTATGCGGAAGTCCGTAATCTGCCTCTTCCTAATCCGCGGTGTGTTTTCTTCTTCTTCTTCTCCTTGTGAATGGGCGCGCTGCTTCCTGGGAACTGTGTGTGTTCTCAGAGAGCAGCGCGCCCATTCACAAGCCAGCGTGAGACTCGCGGAGGCGCAGTAGGAAACGGGCAGTGAAGCCGTACGGCTTCACTGCCTGTTTCCCATATTGTGAATGGCGGCGCGGGACCCGGAGCGATCGTGGGACCGGCATCGGGGGGCCCATCAGCGCGGGCGCCTAGGACAGGTAAGTGTCTTTATTTAAAGTCAGCAGCTACACTGTTAGTAGCTGCTGACTTTAAAAAAATTTTTTACCGTGGCTGGAGCTCCGCTTTAAGGACCAAAGGGATTAGTATCCAAGTTGTACACATATTTTATGCAGGCCAAGATATGGGACTCTCCGCTTCAGATTAAGAGGAAGTGGCAAAGTATATGTCCATCTATGATGGATGAGATTTAGGGGGAAACCTGCAAATCACATTTGACAGTATCACCTGCAAGCAATAATAGATTGATACAGTTTTACATAATACACCAGGTTTATCTTACACCGTATAAACTAAGCCTGATGGGGAGAGTAGTAAACGCGGAGTGTGCAAGATGTCATCTACCACGGGCCGACTTTGAGCACATGATGTGGTCTTGTCCGGGCATCAGTAGATATTGGAGACATGTTTTGGATATACTATCACAAGTGGTGGGAGGATGCGTCCCATTTACTCTAGAAGTATGTCTATTGGGGTTAATTGAAAGTCAGAGGTGGACTGTATATACTAAGATTTGTTTACAAGAAACTTTATTTATTGCCCGCAAACAAATTGTACTTGGATGGATGCAACCTACGCCTCCTTCGAAGGGACAATGGCTTGGGGCGGTAAATCAAATCCTTCCATATGAGAAACTATTGTACGAGCATAGAGGGACACCCCAGAAATATTATAGAATTTGGGATGAGTGGTTGAACTCAGGGTCAACTCTTAGTGGTGAATAAGTAGAAGAGGGGCACTAATAAAAGGATATTCTGATATTTTGGAAGTCAGTAAAGAGGGGGAGGGGCGCTGCAACCAGGGTAACGGGGTAGTTTGTCTTTATTGTTTTGTTTCCTTTTTGTTATCTGTTTTTTTTTCTTTTTCAATGTGGAATGTAATGTATAATACTTTTTCTGTTGATTTGGTTGTATTTATGAAATGGGAAAAGATTTAATGAAGAAATATAATAATATTGATGGATGTAGACATGTGAAAGAATAAAATAAAAACGTATTAAAAAAAAGTAATGGTGTGTAGTCGTGAACTCGACATCATGAAGAATAAGATGAATGTTATGGAGAAAACATTTAAGGACATCATTGATGTTTTGGGGAAAATAGAATGAAACACAAACCCCTCTTTTTTATATATTTGCACTTTTATAAAACAAAAATTGCACTGGACACAGAGAGGGGAGGAGCAACAACATGGCGCAGTAGGAGTGAGGGCGGCAAGGAGCTCCAGACCTTAATGATCTCCTCTGGGTGAAAAGGAGATGACTTCCCCCTCGATGTGATACCTATGAAGGACTTTTTTCTCTGCGCCCTGATCTACGAAAATTCCTACCTTCTGTGCAGTGAACCTCTGATGTCGGGTTGTGTGGTTGGCTGAGCCTCCTGAGGTGCCCGGCGTTTGAGTGGAGCGGAGGTTCGCGTGCTGTCTGGTGAAGGAGTGGGGTGCCTCTGCTTGATGATCCCGAGCTGCCATCCCGGACTGTCGACGGACAGGGGCGTATAGTCCGAAGAGGACGGGTTCAGGCTAGGACAGCCCCCTGAAGCATTTGCCTCTATCGCTGTATGGGAGGCCGGTACTGCCGAGGACTGCTGTGTGACGCCGAGGACGCTGAAAGACCGGAGACGGCTAGAAGCCGCCGAGAACTGCCGGGAGCGAGTGGGGGGGTTGCCGAGAGCTCTGGGTGACTGCCGAGGGCTGTTGGGACCCCACATACCTGGGAGCCATGGCGAATTTGCGAGCTGTGTAGACCTCACGTTGGGTGGCACATGGAAGGCGGTCAGACAAGCTGGAGGAGGAAGACTAGGAAGCGAGACCAAGCAGCATCTAAAGAGGAGGAATTGTCAAGCGAGACCCCAGCGGCATATTCCTGCATTACTATAGAGGTACAAGAGTCTGTCACCGCGGAAGGGTAAGATTAAGTTCAACTACATGAACATCTCTGCTGAACATTTGTGTTCTCTTACTAGTTGTTGTCCCGATTAACCTAAGAAAACCGCCTTAAAAACTGTGTAAAAGGGATTAATTTTTATTACGGAAGTATAAAATGTTTTACACCGATGGCAAATTTTTAGCAATTACTACGGGAATTTTGAATATTGCTGCTTAACCACTTGCCTACTGTGCACCTACACCCCCTTCCTGCCCAGACGAAATTTAAGCTTCCGGCACTGCGTCGCTTTAACTGACAATTGCGCGGTCCTGCGATGTGGCTCCCAAACAAAATTGGCGTCCTTTTTTTCCCACAAATAGAGCTTTCTTTTGGTGGTATTTGATCACCTCTGCGGTTTTTATTTTTTGCGCTATAAACAAAAATAGAGCGTCAATTTTGAAAAAATGCAATATGTTTTACTTTTTGCTATAACCCCAAAAATATATAAAAAAAATATTTTTTTCCTCAGTTTAGGCCGATACGTATTCTTCTACATATTTTTGGTAAAACATTTTTAAAAAAAATAGCGTTTATCGATTGGTTTGCGCAAAATTTATTGGCCCAGATTCACAGAGCGATTACGCCTGCGCAACAGGAGATGCGCGTGCGTAAGTCGAAATGTGCGCGTGCGTTTCGATGCACAGCATCCCCAGAACGAGATACGCAAAAAATCAACTTTTTTTGTCCCGCGTAATTTCGTTAGACTGGCGCATCCGTCCGCGCAAAAGTGCGCTAGACAGACCATTGATTTGCTAGTCAAATATGCTAATGAGGGACTTACGGGGATCCACAAAAGAACGTTGGGGCAGCGCAGGCGACACAGTGTGCGCAACAGCAAAATGTCCTGTCTAAAATTAGACCATATAAAAGCTGGTCTAAAAAGAGAAAAAAAGTCTACTTGTTAGATAAAGCAACACTGTTAGTGAGGAGCTCAGCAGTCACACGTGTTGCACAACAATCTGTATGCCAACATGCCAGGGGCATCGTCGCACATAGCTATACTACTGACTTTAGATGAACAAAGAAGGATGAGGGCACGGAGGATGGCACGGGAGAGGATATACCGCACCCACATAGACCTGTTTGGCATGAGTGATTCTGAGGTGTTTCGCATCTTCAGATTCACCCCTCATGTCATCCTGGAATTAACCACAACCCTGCAGGAGGACATCACCAGCCCAACACACCGCTTACATGCAGTGCAGCCACTGGTCAAGGTCATGGCAACACTCCATGTCCTTGCCAGTGGGTCTTTTCAGCGTACAAGTGGAGTGGTGGCTGGGATGTCACAATCCTCCATGAGCAGATGTGTGCACCAGGTTGTCCCTGCAATCCTCAGACGCATGGCCAACCAAATCATCAAACCCACCACTGAGGAGCTGCGACTGAAGGCAATGACAGATGTCTACAGAATTGCCAGATTCCCACGCACTGTGGGGGCCATTGATTGCACACATGTGGCACTTCAGCCCCCCCCCCCCCCCAGGAGACAGAGCACATGTACCGCAATCGGAAGCATTGGCATTCCATCAATGTACAGGTGATAGTCGATGCCCAAGGCCTCATATGGCACGTCTGTGCCAAACACACAGGGTCCAGCCATGACAGCTACATATACAATCAATGCCACATCCGAATGGAATTCGATCAGAACGTGTATGGGGACACCTGGCTGGTTGGTGAGTGACATGGGAGTCGGGCATGACTATCCCCTCCCATGATGCACACATCACAAGGGCCACATGCATGACTAACATCCTCCTGTCTTTTCCCTTACAGGTGACTCTGCATATCCACTGGGACCCCATCTCATGACTCCTATCCGGAACCCCCAAACCCCAGGAGAGGAAAGATACAATCAAGCACATGCCCAAACACGAGCAGTGGTGGAGCGCACCTTTGGCCTACTAAAGTCACGTTTCCGATGCCTGGATAAGTCTGGGGGTACCCTCTTGTATTCCCCAAACTTCGTGTGCCAGATCATCGGTGCATGTTGCATGCTGCACAACTTCGCAGAAAGAAAGGGCCTGCAGATTGGCCTACGTGATGACCTGAACCAGACAATCCCCCCCTAACCGAGGCTACTCCGTCTTCTGAGGGTAGAGCAGCCAGGAGACAACTCACATTGGGCATCTTTGCACGTTAAACACACACATTAATCATGGCACAATGAGAATGCATGCATGCACAACACTGTGGTCCCTAGCACACACACCCCACATCCATATCAAATTGGATTGGCACCAGTCCACCATGCAGGACTTGTGAGCAGCAACGCCACGCCAAGACTCCAATTATGTCACTGTACATTCATACACCATTCACACGGACCTGGGGATCACTTCTCCCTGGTCCTGGGGAACCCTTCTCAACCAAAATTGAGGGTGACACCCCTTTGCCGGCAGGAATGTCACCCCCACATTCAAACAGCATTCACAACCCAAAAAGAAAAATTACCTGCAAAAGCAAAAATTTTCCAGCCAAAAAAAAAGGGGAAAAAAAATTAATGCCCTTTGCGTGAGCCACGCCTGGGGCGCCCCCGGCCACGGCCCCGGCTTCTCAGGGGAGACTCATTGGGGAGGGGTAAAACCGGGGAAGGAGGAGCAGCCCCTGATCTCTGGCGGCCTGCCCTCCAAGGCCACGGCTATTCTGTCCAGGGCAGCACCAAGTGTTGGCCTGGATAGTCAGGGTAAGGGCCCTCACATCCTGCCCAACGCCTGCAGTTCGTTTAGGCAGGTTGTGAAAGCCCGGGAGTGGGAGTCCAGGTTCCCCAGCGTATCCTTGATGGAGGACAGGCTCTCCTCCATCCGCACCAATGTCTGGCTGACCTGTCCCAGATGGCGGGTCTGGAGGAACTGGTCCCTTCTCAGAGTGGCGGGCAGGAGATCGGCCAACCCCCTGGGGTTCTGGGATGAAATCCTGCCTCCAGCTGATGCTTGTGGCCGGGGAGAAGGGGAGGCCCTTGTGAGGGGAGCCATGTTGGGGGAGGAGGGGGGGGGCTCCCCCTTAGGGAGGGCTGCCTGCTGCCAGCCAGAGGGGAAGAGTCCTCAAAAACCAAACGTCCAGTGCCTGACATGGACTCCTCCTCCTCATGATTCTCCTCCTCCTCATGATTCTCCTCCTCCTCTTGAACCTCCTCCGCGGACTGCGGCCTTGTTGGGGGGGCCTCATTAGGCTGCTGTCCTGGGGTTGGTGCGGTCAGGCCAGATGGCCCTGCACCCTCCTGCACATCTGTGGATGACACAAAACATTCACAGGTTGGAGGATCCACACACTTGCCACATATTCCCTTTCACCCCCTCCCCCACACATGCTACACACCTGATATTAAAAAAAATACTTAACTGGCACCACGGGCTCCGGACTTGAGTCAAAGCCGGGCAGGCCCTCAACTTCATGCCGATGAAAGGTCAGGGCCACCGCACGCTCCTCCGCTGTCAGCCTAATACGGCATGGTGGGCCCCCTCCTGTGCCCCTGGCATGGGCATGCATTCTGGCCAGCTACTGTTTGACCAGACGCCGGAGGTCATTGATTTTTTTGTCAATCCCAGACGGGGTCCGTGTCTCCCCCTGCCCCGCTGAATTGACCTGCTCAGTGATCATATCCAAAATCTCCCTCCTCCTGGCCGGGGTGGTGTTGGCACTGTCTGGGCCGTGGAGGAAACGCCCATACTCGCTAATGGCCCGGGCAAGAATTTGTTTTTCCCCAACTGTAAAATTGAGCTTTCGTTTTCTCTCTGTCATACTTCCAAAAAAACTCACTCCCAGTCAACAAAATTCACTCACAAAAACAAGCACAACCAATCAAGCAAGAACACACACAAAGACAAAACTACTCAGCAAGAAACAGTCACAAAAAAACAGCAGGAAAACAAACGAACAGAAATATATCAATCAAACAAACAGTCTCTCAAACACTTATCAAAAAACACTTTCAAAGATCTACTAACAAACACTTGATCACACAGAACACTAATCTGACAACTACAAAACACACCGCAACGAACAACAGGACAAAAGCACTTGGTTAAATGGGAAGGGACAAAGGGATGTACTTTTGCAATGCAAGTGCGTTTGTGTGTGTCTATTTATGCTGTTTGCGTAGTTCACAAAGTTGCCCTAGTCCATTTCCAATTTCACTGATTGCGCCGCTCATGAGTTGTGAGCATGCGCACAGCGGAGCTGACATGGTCTGCTTCAAGCGCGCATGCGCGAGCCGGCCGGCCCTTCATTTGCATGGGGTCACGGCTCATTTCAATGTAACACGCCCACGTCCTTCCCAATTTGTATTACTCCTCCTTACGCCTCTGAAAAAACGTTACGCATGTGCAATTTCCTGCGCAAAAGCTACGAGAATAGGGTGATTACGCGGCAAAATTGCGCAAGTCTAACGTAAAGGCGGTGCGCTACGCCGGTCCAATAATGCGCAGATGTACCTGAATCTGGGCCATAGTGTTTACAAAATAGGGGATAGTTTTTTTTACTATTAATGGCGGCGATCTGCGATTTTTTTTATTGGGACTGCGACGTTATGGCGGACACTTCGGACACTTTTGTGACATTTTTGGGACCATTTACATTTATACAGTGAACAATGCTATAAATATGCATTGATTACTGTATAAATGTGACTGGAAGTGAAGGGGTTAACCACTAGGGGGCGGGGACGGGGTTAAATGTGTGTCCTATGAGTGTTCTAACTGTAGGGGGAGGGGGGGTGACTGGGGGAGGTGACCGATTGTGTCCCTATGTACAAGGGACACAACCGCTCTCCTCTCTCCCTGACACGGACGTGGAGCTCTGTGTTTACACACAGAGCTCCACGTCCCCGCTCAGTTACTGAGCAATCGCGTGTGCCCGGCGGCGATCGTTGCCGCCGGGCACTCGCACGGGATCCCCGCAGAGCGGCGGGTGCGCGCGCGCCTGCCCGCGGCTTTAAAAAGACATCACGTCATATGACGTGATGTCAGAACAATGGAGTCCTCCGCCCGCCGTCATTTGACGGTGGGCAGAGGACAAGTGGTTAAAGGATATTAAGTTCTCAACTTTTTCTCTTCTAAGGACAATTACTTTTTGGAGACATACAGAATATATTGCATGTCATTTTTTGTACTGTTTGTCTCCTCCTTATAAGGACAAATCGGCCAGCCATTTTTTTTTTTCATTTTTTTTTTTTTCATTTTTTTTTTTTCATTTTTTTTTTCTCCTTTCTTAGAGACATGTAACATATATTGCATTTATTGCTCTCTTGCCCTGATATTTCTCCTGTTCCTATATTATAAGGATGTGTATAAGGCCTAGCTAATTAGCTGGAAGCAGATGTATGGTGGTAAAAAATACGTTTGACAGCCACGGTAAACCCTGTTAAGGAAGAGGGTAGTTATTGAGAGATACTTAGAAGGGTATAGCCCAGTAAGGAGTACACCTGGTGAAAAGGACTTTAGTACTGGTGTGGGTCCTCTCTTCCTTTTTTTTTTCCCTCTTCTTTTTTTTTTGGTCTGGGTAACTTGCTTTACCTGTCTCTCTGGCGGTGCTAGGATCAGCCTAAACTATCATTTAGACCTAGTGTTTTAGGTCCTGTTTGTCTGGCTCACTTTGTGTATAGGACAAGAAGTATATGAAAACATATTCTCTTATATCTAGAGTATAAAGGATCCTGGCTATTGGGAACTTTTATTCCGACTGAAGGGAAGACGGTGAAAAAAACTTCTAAAGTTAATGTGGGGGAGGGGACGGGGCGCAATACAATAAAATCCTATCTAGTGATGGAAGGCCTAGAACAAATAGCGGAGAGCCCCCTGAAGAAAAGTGGAGCACTTAGTTCCCCTGTTAAAATTTAGGGAGGTCAGGACCAGATTGAGGAGGGGACCCCTGGAAAAAGTAAAACTAAAAAGGCTCAATCCCCAGAGATAAAATAGTCAAAATAAGGATCAAAAAACACCTGAGAGAGAACAAGTTAGCCCCTCCCAAGAGGCGTCACATGCCCCTCCAACAAAACAAGATATGTCGGATATGATGGAAATGATATCCCGTTTAGAATGAACAATAAAGGGAGAAATGGGAGCGTCAAGAAGAGAGATCCAGGGTGTTGTACAGAGGGTAGAAAGGATAGTAGAACAACTAGCAGAACATAAAAATGCAATAGATGAATTAAGAGAAAGAGCGGACATGGATTGGATAGAGATTAGAAATGCTTGGTATAAGCTCGAAGATGAGGAAAATCAAAGTAGGAGGAAGAATCTTCGGGTAAGGGGACTCCCTGAAGAAGTGAAAGATATTAAATCCCAGACGATACAAGAAATATTTAATACAGCCTTGAAACGAGAAACAACTGCACTGATGCACTTTGAAAGGATACATAGAATACAGAGATCATACACCAAGGATCACCCAAGAGACATTATAGTAAGGTTTCAAGATTATGAACAAAAAGAGTAAGTATCCCAAAGTACAAGGAACTCGGGCTCTATGGAGTACAAAGGGGTCAAGCTGCTTATATTTTCTGACCTGTCCCCAGAGACACTAGCACGCAAAAGGGCTCTGAAACCATTAACTAATCATCTTCGGGTTAAAAACATTACTTACAGATAGAGTTTCCCAGCTTGTCTATCTGTAAGGAATCAAGGGGTCTCAGCATATGTTCGGTTCCCAAAAGACATAAAGGAATTTTGCAATAGATTAAATATTCAATATATACAAGTAGATAACTGGGAGAAGAGACCTCCGGTGTGGAGAAGATGGAAAGAACAAGACTGGCAAAGAGCCTAGGATAGGATAGTAGTAAGAGGGGGGGGGGGGGGTTGGTATTCCCGGTTTGTATGGGTTTTCTTAATTATTGTACTTAGGGGCAGAAACAACGGAAGGGAAATGGGGGGGGGAGAGTCCTTGGCTCTGTTAAAGGAAATATAAAAAAAAAAAAGTTCACCTGGAGGAGGGGGGAGGTGTGGAGTAGATATGCCTGCCCTTATTTCCGGAGCTACCCCGAACTTGGAAACCGAAGTATAGGGGGGACATATAGACCTCCCAAAGAAAGGCCCGCTTGGCAGGACGCCTGGCTGGGTGCAGATCGAGTGAGTCTTAACATTGGTGTACAATGTGGTAGGGGTGGTAAGAGGGGGGAGGGGGGTGTGTGTGGTATCTGTGGTCTCAAAATGCTCCTAATAAGGTTTGGAAGCACTTTACTATCATCATGTCTTTACTATCTATACAAGAATATCAAAAAGCCTTACTTAGGCCATAGGCCTGAAATATGATTAACCACTAGCCGACCAGCCGCCGTGGTTCTACGGCGGCAGGTCGGCTCTCCTGGGCGAGAGCCCGTAGCTCTTCGTCGGGACATTAGCGGCCACTAGGGGGCGCGTGCGCGCCGCCGGCGTCCCGCGCGCTCGCCCCCGAGTCCCGCGCGCGTGCCCGGCGGGCGCGATCGCCGCCGGGCACGCGCACTCGTTAGTTACAGAGCGGGGACCGGGAGGTATGTGTGTAAACACATTCCTCTCGTTCCTATCAGCGGGGGAAACGCTGATCCTCCGTTCATACAATGTATGAACGGAAGATCAGTGATTCCCTCTAGTGAGTCCATCCCCCCATACAGTTAGAACACAAATAGGAACACACTTAACCCCTTCCCTGCCCCCTAGTGTTAACCCATTCACTGCCAATGGCATTTTATAGTAATCCAATGCATTTTTATAGCATTGATCGCTATAAAAATGCCAATGGTCCCAAAAATGTGTCAAAAGTGTCCGATGTGTCCGCCATAATATCGCAGTACCGAAAAAAAACGCTGATCGCCGCCATTACTAGTAAAAAAAAAATATTAATAAAAATGCCATAAAACTACCCCCTTTTTTGTAAACGCTATAAATTTTGCACAAACCAATCAATAAACGCTAATTGCGATTTTTTTTTTTACAAAAAATATGTAGAAGAATACGTGTCAGCCTAAACTGAGGAAAAAAAATGTTTTTTATATATTTTTTTGGGATATTTATTATAGCAAAATGTAAAAAATATTGCATTTTTTTCAAAATAGTCGCTCTATTTTTGTTTATAGCGCAAAAAATAAAAACCGCAGAGATGATCAAATACCACCAAAAGAAAGCTCTATTTGTGGGAAAAAAAGGACGCCAATTTTGTTTGGGAGCCGGGTCGCACGACCGCGCAATTGTCAGTTAAAGCAACGCAGTGCCGAATCACAAAAAGTGCTCTGGTCTTTGGACAGCAATATGGTCCGGGGCTAAAGTGGTTAAGACTGCTAAAAGCTTAAACATCAAGAGAAAAGGAAGAAAAATGGTGGTACTTAAATAGTGACTTATAATGTACGGGGTCTGAATAGCCCAAATAAGTGATTCCAGATACTACAGGAATTGAAGAGACAATCAGCTAATATAGTGTTCATACAAGAGACCCACTTAAAAATGACATCTAAGGCCTTGTACACACGATGTAATTTATCCGGTCGGAAACATCCGACGGATATTTCCCAGCAGACAAGGCAAATTTGTCCGTTGTCTGATGAGCGTACACACCCTCGGACAGAAATCCCAGCGGACCAGAACGCGGGCACGTAAACCACGTACGACGTCACTATAAAAGGGAATGCCAAAGCATACGGCGCCGCCCTCTGTTCCACTTTTGCTAGTTCCGTGTTAGCGAAGGTTTGGTTAGAGCTGATTCGTGCTTTTCAGTCTCCGCGCTTAACAGGTCGTATTTTCGGTTCAGTGTGTGCTTGTGGGCTTGTATTTGTCATTCAGTGTCGCCGTGCGCGGCGTTTCTGATTTGCAGTGCTGTCCTGTACGGTCGTATCTGTTTGACGTGCGATCTTTGCAGGTATTGCTGGATTTGGGGATGCTTTCTGTTTGAGTGTGTTCTTGACTGACCAGCCGGCCGGTTTGAAGCCATGTTGGAGCAGCAGCTCAACTTTTCACGAGTTTGTGCTGTTTATGGGTTTTGTTCTGGAGTCTGTGTGCATTCCAGTGATTTGGACAGGAACATTAGGAGGAGGAGTTCCTGGGCCAAGAATTGGTTGCGGCAGCGTAACCGATTCTCTCATATGTGTCTGCTTAGGGAGATCCGGGAGAATAATCCTGATGACTTTAGGAACTTTCTCCGTATGACAGACCCCGTTTTCCACCGTCTGCTGGATCTCCTGTCCCCCTATATCACGAGGCAGGACACTGTGATGCGCCAAGCCATTCCGGCTGAGCAGAGGCTTATTGCCACGTTGCGGTACCTGGCGACTGGGAGGAGCCTGCAGGACCTCAAATTCTCAACAGGCATCTCTCCCCAGGCGCTTGGGGTCATCATACCGGAGACGTGTTCTGCCATCATACAAGTGATGCAGGAGGAGTTTATTAAGGTAAGTTTCCTCCTTTAACATCACAATCTGTGTCTTTAATAATGTATGCAAATTTTTGAAACTTTTTTTTTTTTGGTTTTCCTAATTGCTATGATTGTAATATGCTGTGTGCTGAATGTTCCCTTTTCTCCCCATGCATGTTGTTAAGCTTTCCAGGTTAATTTTGTTTGGCCTACCTGCAAATTTTTACCTTCAACACTACTAACCTATCCAGCATCATCTCCTAGGGACAAACACACCTTTTTTTGGTTTTGGCTCTCTTTTTTTTGTCCTGCTCCATTGTAGTTCAACTCCCCCCCCCTAAAAAAGTTTATTGCCCCATCAGCGGGATGTGGAGTCTGATAATAATTGGCTCTAGATTTGTTGCCCTAAATACTCACTACACACTAATATTTTGAAATGTTAATACTGTGATGTTGCAGAATGATGTTTTTTCCTAGTGTTTGCACAGTTTTTTATGTGCCAAAGTACTATTTTTGTTTTTGCTTTTGTCCCCACAGTTTCCCTCCACGCCACAGGAATGGCAGACTGTGGCTGCCCACTTTGCCCATCGTTGTGATTTTCCTAACTGCGGAGGGACAATTGATGGGAAGCACGTCCACATAGTGCCGCCACCTCTTTCGGGGTCATACTATTATAACTACAAAGGTTTTCATAGTATCATGTTGATGGCGGTGGTGTCGGCAGACTACGAATTTTTGTATGTGGACGTGGGGAAGAATGGCCGGCTGTCTGATGGGGGAGTGTTCGCGCGGACCGAATTTTACAGGCGTCTTCAAACTGGTGGTCTTGAACTGCCACCAGATGAAGACAATGTGGAAGGACTTCCGTTTGTTTTTTTAGCGGACGAGGCTTTCGGGCTTGGACCTCACCTCATCCGGCCTTTTCCCCAGAGGACCCTCACCCCGGAGAGGAGGGTCTTCAATTTTCGGCTGGCCAGGGCCTGGAGGGTAGTCGAGAATGCCTTTGGAATACTCGCCAGCCGGTTCCGCCTGTTCCAGACAGCGATACATCTGGCGGAATATAAATTGAACTCGGTTGTTTTGGCCTGCTGCATATTGCACAATTTTTTATGCAGGCATTCGCAGACGTACCTACCCAACATCGGTGCTGAGGCAGGACTTCCTGGGCTGGACATTGGTCGCGCTGGCTCGGTCACCCAATCTGCTCGTGAGGCACGCGACAAATATGTTGAGTACTTTATGGGTCGGGGGGCCATAGCCAGATTAATATTTCTTTCTAATTCGGCCCCCAAAAGAAAGAAATATTACAAAGAACTAATAAATAATTCGACCATTGGACTTTATTCAGTTTGTCATTATTGCTTTTTCTCTTTTGATCTGGCTTCCTGGTTCTGAAACTAGTGCACTTCTTGTGCCCAATTTAGTTAGCAGGTTTTAGTAAATACAATTGCACATTCTAGTCACTCTTATACAAACTGGGTATTGAGTATAGAAATAAGAAGCCACTGTTTTTTGGGTTTTTGTTTAGAATCTTTTAATTTTTTTTAATTTGGTGTATTTCCAAAAATCTTTGGCTTTTATTTGAAAAATGTGTTTAGAAACGATTTATTTATTCCAAAAATATATATATTTTTTTTGACAAACATATGTAACAATGGAACTTACAAAGTTCAACCTTTTAGTTAGCATACCAAACCCAGACGACGTGGTCTTATGTCACCCCGGAATACGCCAAAATTTGAGGATGCACACATGCTGTGTGTGATGGGCCAAATGGTGAATTTTCGCCTGAGATCCCATGCCAAATGTTCACATGTGCTATCTGCCATCATGGGTGATCAATGTATGTGGTTTGTGGGTGCAACCCCTTTTCTCTCACCTACTTGATAAACGAGGAAGGGGTTGCACCCACAAAGCACAGACAATCGATGTCCTGTGATGGCAGATAGCACATGTGAACACACACTGGGGTTTATTTACTAAAGAGTGCAAACTCAGGCTTATTTCTGCATATAAGCCAATCAGCTTCTAACTTCAGCTTATTCAATTAAGCTTCTGCATCTAAACATGGAAGCTGATTGGTTTATATGCCAAGTGAGGTTGCTTTTGCACGTTCTAGCTTTAATAAATAAACCCAACTGTGTGTGTGTGTGTGTGTGTGTGTGTGCATCCTCAAATTTTGGCGTATTTTAATGTAAAAATATAAAACATCATTGAAAGTGGGGTGGTCGGGGGTGAGGGCAGGGGGGGGGGAGATAGTCTTCTATATACGTCCCAAAATATCTAGCATGTTTTGGTCCATCACCACCATCCTTTCCCTCATATTGGCCAGCTCCGTGCTGCACGCCATTATCTGCTGTATTAGGATTTGTGCACTTGCACAAGAAAAATTAGGAGCAACAGATGTGCTAATCCCATCTTCATCCCCTAAAAAAACAAAAAAAAAAAAAAACATTGTAAGTAAGTAAGGTGCAGGCCTATGTACATCTCTTTTTCCCTGCAAAGCTGGGGTGTCACTGACCTGTTGTACTGAGAATTTTAACATCTTCTAGAACTTCTCCTTCTTCTTCAACTTCTCCTTCCTCCACCAATCCGCTTTCCTCCACCAATCCGCCTTCCTCCACCAATCCGCCTTCCTCCACCAATCCGCCATCATCCATCATCCACCAATCTGCCTAATTCCACCAATCCGTCATCATCCACCAATCCGCCTTCCTCCACCAATCCGCCTTCCTCCACCAATCCGCCTTCCTCCACCAATCCGCCATCATCCACCAATCCGCCTAATTCCACCAATCCGCCTTCCTCCTCTCTCCCTTCCTCCTCTCCTTCCTCCTCCTCTCCTTCTTCCTCCTCTCCTTCTTCATCATCCTCCTCCTTCACAAGTTTTTTCTTGCGTTTTGGAGACAGTGTGGGCCTCCCTGACTCCTCATAGCGCTGTCCTCTTCTTTCCCCTAAAAAAACGGATACTCATCAGCAAACAGATATTTTTGGAGGGCCTAATTTGCAAACATTGCTTAGAAGTGGCGTTACAATTGTAGTTTTGGGCTTATTCCAGCACAAACCATATTCCTTTTTTTGGTAGATGACTTCTCCCAAGCTGTGATATAATGAGCCTTTTTGGTGAAGTGACACACATGGCTGGCCTCCAGAATAAGTAGTTTTTGGAGTCCCTTTACCAAAAGTACAAATTATTAGTTTATGGGGGGAGACACAGGTTCTCTTAATTCCAGATGTGAAAACAGCTGCTTATTATGTTATCTCATCACTGTGTGAATGAATGAATCCTGTTTGCCTTTTAAAATCAAGTTAGTTTGCACAAACACATCTTTTCAACATTGTTTCGAAACAATGTTTTTCGCCAAATAGCCACGTTTAGGTGTGATGTTCCTGGAACCGCGGATTTAGGATAAACTATGTGATGGAACGATGTTTACTAGGATCGTGGCAAGTCATCGGATTGATTATACAAACATTACTAAATTTTCTATGCAGGGGTTCAAAAGTACAACCAGGCCAACGAGGCAGATGGCGAAATAGACATGGCAAAACATTTAAAAAAACAATAGGCACTCCAAAGACATTTTAAAGTACTTACTTTTTTCTATGATTTTCTTGATTTTGCGATACTGCTCTGGCTCGCGCAGTTTTAAGTCGGACCAGCGTTTACGGAGCTGCTCTTTTGACCTGGTGACCCCAAACATCTCATAAAGTTTCCTCGCCGCCTTATCCATAATTTTGGACTTCCTCCGGTTAGGGGTGATGTATGGCCCATGCTCACCATCATAGTCCATCTCTTGTAGAGACATGTTTGTGGCCTTGTATCGTTTTGGCCTGGATCTGGACGTTCCGGCCTCTGTTCCTTCCTGATCCCGATCAGAGGCTAATGTGCGCTCGTGTGACATCGCCATATTTTCCAATCAACATTGCATAGGGGCGTGGAAAACAGGAATTGGTACGTCATGGGCGGAGATACGTCATGGGCGGAGACGAGGGCGGCGTTTCTTGATTGCGCGGGGATATAATGGAAACGACGTGATTACGTAGGTTACGCGGAGATTACTCGAGCGGAAACGAGGAGATAGAGAGACAAAGGTAAATGACAACATCGCATCAGAGGCCTAGAAATTGAACAGCCATGGGGGATGGGGCTTTTCAATGTTGTTTGCACCCTTTTTGTGCTACTGTTATTTAGGTATCTTGGGGCACACCATTAAATTTAGAGAGCCAAGTGCTTGTACACATCACTTCATCAAGATATATGTAGAGAATGCTCTATCCTCTTTATTTTGATTTTAGAGTATGCAGTTAGATCATGCAAGTATTGTTGTGTGTTGGTTGTACAGAGATAATTAGGTAGTGTTTTCTGCCATCAATGCTGAGGGGCATGATAGCTACACATGAAATAGTGCCTTGATGAGTGCTAGCATTAATATTCATGGTGGATGTGTTCTTATCTACATGCTACAATTTAAACAAATGGCTCTGCATGACACCTTTTTTGGGGGGTACAACAATGCAGCAGAGCTGGCCAGCAATGTAGCAGCAGAAGACACTGTGTTTGTATACTGTAGTTGCTCTAAAATGAATGAATGTGCACATATTTTTAGAATGTCAAAGCTGAGCCTTTTTTAATTTGTGCTTTGTGTTTGTTTGTCATTTTCTATTGTAGACATTATTATTGAAGGTAATTTTAGGAGCTTAAAGCGTGGAAACATGGATTTGCTCAAAGGGAAAGAGGCAACCATGGAGCTAATAAACCGCTATAGGGATATGCCCCTTCTTTGGGACACCAGGCACCCGGAATATTTGGACACAGTGAAGAGAGCGGCAGCACTTGATGAGATTGCTACATACCTGCACACTTGGGTGCCAAGTTGCACAGGCGACATGGTTAAGGATAAATTTAGTAACCTCAGGAGAAGCTACAGAAATGTATATAAAAAATTTAAATATTGAAAATCAGGATCAGCAGCAGCTAAGAAAAAGGAACCCAAGCTCTGGTACTACAAAGAGCTCAGTTTTTTGAACGATGAACTGGATGGCAGGCCTTCTGATTCCACACTTCCTTCCAGCCTTTCTCCCAGCGGAACTTCCCCGGATCCCAGGAGCCCTGCAGAGTCTGCAGCGGGGCTGGCTGACATGGAGCCAGATCTGGCCATCTTCGATGAGGTATAGTATTTTCCAACATATTTTGTTGCTGCTATTTATTTTTAATTAGTGAGTTGATCTGGTAAACAAAAAACAAACCTTGGGAAGAAAAACCAAAGTTGTGGGCCTACAAATAGGTGTCAGGGATGCCAAATGCAGGGGTCAGAAGGACAGTCTGTTTAATTAAAATTAATACTAACTAAAACAGTCTAGAGAAAGAAAATGTGTGTGATTGATTGTGCAAAATATTACTACATGTCCCTTTTTTATACACAGGAAGAAGAGACCAGCCAGGAGGTGGCAGCTCCTGTGGCCCATGTCAGCCTGGCGGAAGGGGGGAGTGGCAGCCAGGAGGAGGCCTTGCCAAGTGAGGTGCAGCAGGTCCCCAGGCCCAGGCTGAGCACCATCAGCCAAGTTCCTCCCCTCCAGATGAGGCCACCAGCTGCAAGGAGGTGCTGGAGGGTGGTGCAGGATGAGAGCCTGGAGGTCATCCGGGAGGCTGCTGAAATCATGAGGGCCCCCCTCAACCCCACGGAATGCTACAGTGCGTTTGTGGCCAATGAGCTAAACCAAGGGGGGAGGAGCAAAAAAGCCTGGCCAGGGACCTCATTAATCAGGTCCTGGCCTGGATGAGAAGGGACGAGCTGAGCAGGGGCACTGTGCTGTGTGACCCGGCCCGGCCTGCTCCCCATCATCATCCTCCTCCTGCTGCCACATCAGCCCCACCTGCAAGGGTCCGTGGACGGACCCGTGGAAGTTTCGCTGGAAGGAAGTCTGGAAAGAAGTCGAGTTGATGATTCCCTGCCATCCAGTTGATTGTCCAAAAAACTGAGCTCGTTGGAGTAGCACAGCTTGGGTTCCTTTGTTCATGTGCTGCTGATTCTGATTTTTGTTATTGACTCCTGAGGTTACTAAATGTATCCTTAATCATGTTGTAATTCCCAAGTCTGCATGTATGTTGCAATCTCATCAAGTGCTGCCGTTCTGGTGATTTATAATTTCTTTTTTGGCCAGAAATAAATGGCTTTTGTAGTTACTTTCAAACCTTGTCTATTGTGTTTTATACTGTGGTGAGTAAGCATCAGACATTTGTAAACTAAAATGTGGCATTTGCAAAGGACACAAACTCCTTGGGGGGTAGAACTTGGTAAACCCAAAAGAAGCTTAACATTTTAAAAAAATGAACCCCCCCCCCCAAAAAAAGGATGAAACAACAAAATGACATAAGTTGGGGAAAAAAAGGGAAAAAAAATATATTAAAAAAAAAAACATCATGAAACCACAAAAATAACATAAGTTGGAAAAATTCAAAAAACGTAAAATACAACAAAAAAATTAAAAGCAAACAAAAAAAAAATATGATACGCTCAACATTAAGTCAAAATAGACATACTAAAAAATGTGGAGAATGGAAACAAATGTGGGGACATCTGGCTAGCAAACAGTGTCAAATAGAAAAAACACAAACGAAAATGCAAGCTTTCAGTATGGGACATCGGGACAAAACTGCATCAGCAAGAGAACGGGTTTCTTCTAGCAAGAGAACAAAAAAACGCTAGAAACGGGACACTATATAGAGAGTTTAGGTGACGAATGTGCCATGTCCCAAACAAACGCAAGTTTTACCTGAACGAGTGCTCCCGTCCCATCGTTTTGACTGAGCATGCGCGGGTTTTTGGTCCGATGCTTTTGTGTACTAACGAGCGGACATATCCGACGGACATGTGTCCGGCGGAAAAAATTCAAAGCATGCTTTGAAATTTTTCCGCAGGAGAAATCCGGCCAAAACTGTCCGTTTGCCCATACAGACGAGCGGATTTTTCAGATGAAATGGTCCGTCGGACCAGTTTCAGCGGATTTATTCCCTCGTGTGGGAATAGCTTAAATACTAAAAGCTACCCCATATGGTATCATAGTTATTCTCCCAATAAGGGATCAAAGGGAATTGCAATTGGGATTGATAGAAATACAAGGTTTATATTAGACACTATGGGCCAGATTCACGTACATCGGCGCATTTTTTATTGTGGACTGTTTGATCTAGTGTTTTGTAGAAGATATTTGAAAGTGTTTTTTGGTGACTGCTTGTGAGACTTTTTGGTTGATAGATTTTTGTTTGTTTGTTTTGTTGCTTGATTTTTCCTGCTTGTTTTTGTGAGTGATTTTTGCTGATTGTCTGGGAGAGAGTTTTTTGTATGAGTATGACTGAGAGGAAGAGGAAGTTAAATTTTACTTTGGGGGAGAAACAAATAATTGCCCGAGCCATTACCCAATATAGGTGTTTCCTCCACGGCCCGGAGAGTGCCAACACCACCCCGGCCAGGAGGCATGAGATCTTGCAGCACATTACTGACCAGGTGAATTCAGCGGGGGGGGGGGAGACCCAGACACGCCCGGGGATTGAAAAGAAGATCAATGACCTCCGGCGTCTGGGCAGAAAGAAGCTGGCCAAAATGGCAGACCATGCCAGGGGCACAGGAGGGGGCCCACCATGCCCTGTTAGGCTGACAGCGGAGGAGCGTGCGGTGGCCCACACCTTTCATAGACAACAGGTGGAGGGCCTGCCTGGCTATGACTCCAGTCATAAGGGCGTGATGCCAGGTAAGGTTTTTTGCCCTATCAGGTGTGTAGCATGTGGGGGGGGGGGTGAAAGGGAATATGTGGCAAGTGTGTGGATCCTCCAACCTGTGAATGTTTTGTGTCATCCACAGATGTGCAGGAGGGTGCTGGGCCATCTGGCCTGACCGCACCATCCCAGGGACAACAGCCTGATGAGGACCCCCGACAAGACCGGAGTCCTTGAGGGAGGTTGAGGAGGATGTCATGTCAGCCAGTGGATTGCTGTTTTTGCAGGAGTCTTTCTCTCTGGCTGGCAGCAGCCAGCCCTCCATAAGGGCTAGCCCCTCCCACTCCTCCCCCAACAGGGCTCCTCTCCCAAGGGCCTCCCCTTCTCCCCGGCCACAAGCCTCAGCTGGAGGCAGGAAGTCGTCCCAGAAGACCAGGGGGTGGCCGAGGTTCTGCCCGCCAATCTGAGTAGGGACCAGGCCCTTCAGACCCGCCATCTGGGACAGGTCAGCCAGACTTTGGGGCGGATGGCCTGGGAGGCAGGCCGCCAGGTGGGCAGAGACCAGGGGCTGCTCCTCCTTCCCCGGATTACCCCCCTCCCATAAGTCTCCCCTGAGGAGCCGGGGCCGTGGGTGCCCCAGGCGTGGCTCACGCCAGCGGCATTAATTAGTTTTCCCCCTTTTTTTTCATGTTGTTTTTTGGGGGGGAATTTTTTTTTTTTGCTGGACATTTTTTTTTTTTTTTGTGTTGTGAATGTTTTTGGAATGTGGGGGTGATATTCCTGCCTGGAAAAGGGATGTCACCCTCAGTTTTGGTGGAGTATGGTTCCCCAGGACCAGGGGGAAGTTATCCCCAGGTCCGTGTGAATGGTGTATGAATCTACAGTGACATAATTGGAGCCATGGCGTGGCGTTGCTGCTCACAAGTCCAGCATGGTGGGCTTGTGCTAATCCAATTTGATGAGGATGTGATGTGTCTGTGCTAGGGACCACAGTGGTGTGCATGCATGCATTCTCATTGTGCCATGATTAATGTGTGTGTTTAACATGCAAAGATGCCTAATGTGAGCTGTCTCCTGGCTGCTCTTACCTCAGAAGACGTCTGGTTCAGGGGTCAGCACATCACTTATGTCAATCTGCAGGCCCTTTCTCACTGCGAAGTTGTGCAGCAGGCAACATGCACCGATGATCTGGCACACAAAGTTTGGGGAATACAACAGGGTCCCCCCAGACTTATCCAGGCATCGGAAACGTGACTTCAGGAGGTCAAAGGTGCGCTCCACCACTGCACGTGTTTGGGCGTGGGCTTCATTGTATCTTTCCTCTCCTGGGGTTTGGGGGTTCTGGATAGGAGTCATAAGATGGGGTCCCAGTGCATATGCAGAGTCACCTGTAAGGGAAAAGACAGGAGGATGTTAGTCATGCATGTGCCCCTTGTGATGTGTGCATCATGGGGGGGATCAGTCATGCCTGCCACCCATGTCACTCCCCAACCAGCCAGGTGTCCCCATACACGTTCTGTTCGAATTCCATTCGGATGGGGCTCTGATTGTTGATGTAGCTGTCATAGCTGGATCCGGGGTGTTTGGCACGGACATGCCATATGAGGCCTTGGGCATCGACTATCACCTGTATGTTGATGGAATGCCAATGCTTCCGATTGCGGTATATGTGCTCTGTCTCATGGGGGGGCTGGAGTGACACATGTGTGCAATCAATGGCCCCCACGGTGCGTGGGAATCTGGCAATTCTGTAGAAATCTGTCATTGCCTTCAGCCGCAGCTCCTCAGTGGTGGGTTTGATAATTTGGTTGGCCATGCGTCTGAGGATTGCAGGGACAACCTGGTGCACACATCTGCTCATGGAGGATTGTGACATCCCAGCCACCACTCCACTTGTTCTTTGAAAAGAGCCACTGGCAAGGAAATGGAGTGTTGCCATGACCTTGACCAGTGGCTGCACTGCATGTGAGCGGTGTGTTGGGCTGGTGATGTCCTCCTGCAAGGTTGTGGTTAATTCCAGAATGGCATGAGGGGTGAATCTGAAGATGCGATACACCTCAGAATCACTCATGCCAAAGAGGTCTATGCGGGTGCGGTATATCCTCTCCCGTGCCCTCCTCCGTGCCCTCCTCCTTCTTTGCTCCTCTAAAGTCAGTAGTATAGCTATGAGCGAAGATGTCCCTGGCATGTTGGCATACAGATTGTTGTGCAACACGTGTGACTGCTCTGCTCCTCACTAACAGTGTTGCTTTCTCTGACATGTAGGCGAATTGTCTAATTTTATACCACCTTTTATATGGTCTAATTTTAGATAGGCCGTGCAGCTGTTGCGCGCAGCGCGTAGCCTGCGCTGCACCAACGTTCTTTTGTGGATCCCCGTAACTCCCTCATTAGCATATTTGAATAGCAAAACAATGGTGTGTCTAGCGCAGTTTTGCGCGGACGGATGCGCCTGTCTATCGAAATTACGCCGGACAAAAAAAAGTAGATTTCTTGCGTATCTCGTTTTGGGGATGCGGCGCATCAAACGCATGCGCAAATTTAGACTTACGCCGCGCATCTCCTGTAACGCCGGCGTAATCGCTCTGTGAATCTGGCCCTATGGAGATAGATCCAGAGGGAAGATACCTGTTTGTCAGAGGATCTTTATGTAATGTGAAGTATACATTTGTAAATGTTTATTGTCCAAATCTCTGCCTGGCAGCATATTTGAAAAGAGTTATGTCAAAGTTAGAGGACTTCAGAGAGGGGAAGGTTGTAATGGCAGGTGATTTTAATTTTGTCTTTGACTCTAAGATGGATACTCAACCTGTATCACTGAGGTCTGAAGGCAAACACTTCGGCAGAATTGCTGTCTCAATTTATGCAGTACCTGTCCATTAATGACTTTAATCTTAAATTCACTATTCAGTCGGATACCAACAGTATCCCATTTCTGGATTTGAGACTGTTTCTCAACGAGGATGGTACGGTTTACAGCAACCTCTATAGGAAGGAGACAGCTAGTAACACAATTCTACATTACTCTAGCTCCCACCCACGGCCTCTGATACAAAGTATTCCCTATAGTCAATATCTCAGAATACGACGTAATTGTACGAAAGAGGAGGACTTTGAGCGAGAAGCATATGCCCTCTATGAGCGCCTTCTAAAAAGAGGCTACAGTAAAAAAGTCTTGAAAAGGGCTTATGCAAAAACTAAACTAAGCACGCGTGAACGCTACTGTTCAACAATAAGAAAAAAGAATCTAATCCTACCACCAAACTAGTCACCACTTTTAGTACCCATCAGGAAATTTTTCGCAAAATAATCAATAACAATTGGCATTTCCTTGCGGAGGATCCTGTGCTCTCTAAGTATGTCTCTCGGAGGCCACAGATTGTCTACAGGAAATCCAGATCGATCAAAGATAACTTGATACATAGTCATCTTACCCCCGAGCCAGTAAGTATAGAAGCCTCGGGTGGTTTTGGAACCTACCGATGTGGGAACTGCAAACATTGCCCATGGATTCAAGAAGGTGATGGATGTCCATTGCCAAGAGGAGGTTTCCTGAAATCTAAAACCTTTGTGGACTGCACCACTATCGGCGTTGTATACTTGGCTAGCTGCCGGTGTGGTGCTTTCTACATCGGCAAGACCAAACGCCCCTTTGCTAAAAGAATTCAGGACCATTTATACTATTTAGATGCTGGCCTTCTATACACTCCAATATGCAACCACATAGGATTACATCACAGTTATGATCCCTCGTTTTTATCATTTTTTGCATTAGAGGTAATCTCAATGCCAGAAAGGGGTGGTGACTTCGATAAAAAGATTTTACATTGCGAAGCACGCTGGATATTCAACCAGAGAGCAACCTACCCTCCAGGCTTGAATACCTCACTGTCATACCGGTATTTTCTTTAATAATAACAAAAACAAAATATCAATGCATATATGCCCAATGGTCACTGTTTATCTGTTTTTTCAAACATATATACGTAATTATGGTAAATAGGTATGGATTTACTATTAATTTCCAATAACCTTTAAAGAAAATCTGTTGTGTAATATATGTATATATTTCTGTTTCCTAAATTTGATTTATCTACTTATTTGTTCATTTTTTTTTTTTTTCTTTTTTTTTTTTTTTTAAAGTGTATTTTTGTGCGTGAACTCGAGAGAGAGGAGCCGGACTGCAGGACTTGGGAGTAGGCAGACCCTCCCCCCGGAGGCAATCGCCATCCTTCTCCATGCCCCTGGTGGCAATGGCGGGTGTGAGGGGGGGCCTCCCACTCACCCCACCCTACCTGCTCCTCTTGGGAGCCCAACTGGGGCCCAACGGGACCCCAATGGGGCAGAGGGACTCCCCCTATGGGGGAGTGAGGGGGCCTAGCCCACCCAGCCAGCCCCGTAGGTCCTTCGCCTCTCTTTATTTTAGGAGACCGCATGGCCAAAGTGCGTGTGTTTTTTTTTAAACCAATTTCGTGTGCGTGCAAGTGTGGTGGTTTTTGTGGGGGGGGGGGTGGGCGTACTAAGCACAGGCGTACCTTGCATAGCACACCCACCGGGAGCCGGGCTGAGACCACCAAACTCAATTCACATGTAGCCAAGACCGGGATCCGAACCCTTGGCTGCAGAGGTGAATGGCTTGTCAGCGCAGTGCCAATCACGTTGAGCCACCACAGCTCCCTTTGAGCCACCACAGCTCCCTTATTTGTTCATAACGTCTCTGTCTATTCTGTCAGTATACTGATATACAAAAAGGCTATCAACCCAAACAGTCCATCGACCAGAAATACCGCATTAAATATCTATCTTATATTATGGTGATGTATATATTTTGATATAAAAAATGCATTTTATTTGTAAAGAAATGTAAATGTTTTGCTAATATCCTGCTTTGATTTATGTGACAAACGCCCCACTGATTCCTGTTGGCTTGGATTGATATCTGAGTGGGAATTGTTTTTGTGTGGCTGATTGTGCGTCCCAGGGGAAGGCTAACCTGATTTCTAGGAACGCCCCCCCTCCCTCTGTCATGTCTGACGGAGGGAATGCGCTGCCTACCTGTCTTTGATTGGCTGTCTGCCAATGAGCAATGGCTATTCATGGTGACGTGCGGCGCCTTTATTTGCGCTTCACGCCCGTATGACTATCCTTAGTTCCGGGTTTGCGTGCGCATCTGCTGGGACGCACGGACCGGAAGTGATGTCAGAGGTCACTAGTGACCTTTCACTTCCGGTAAGGGTGAGCGTTTAAAAGCGGCGCTGACAATCTTCATGTCAGACGCCGCTCTGGATGCGCGAGGTGTACCATCATTCTCAGAACTTGTGGCATACTTGAATTGGAGGACTCTATATCCCACAACTCTTATTAGTTCCATCTTTTAAAATAAGGTAACAACTTTTATATTTCTTGCCATACATGCAACTATTTAGTCTGCAATACATTCTATTCCTCTACTACTGTACTTAGAGTGACACTTTATTACCTGCTAGTTAACGTTGATGCTAATTCTATCCTCATTATCAATATTGATACCTACTCGTTGTGACTATTTTCTTTGGATAGTAGTAACCAATGGGCAGCCTATAACACTGCCAGGGAACATCAATATATTATTGTTTAAAGCACCACCTAGTGCAAACTAGGATATGGTTGTTGGATATCCACTTTGGAGATATATATATCATAGTGTAGTATGGCCATTATATAATTAGATAACTCTAAGAACTGCATTCCTTTAGGAAATTTGTTAATCTTTAGCCTTGATATATAATTAATTAATAACATATAACCAATTAAAATTAAATAAAACGCTTGTGCAGTTCTATATATAAATAATATAAATCAAAAATATTTAACTATTAATTTAGGATACATTTTTCTATACATCCATCTTTGATAACTTTCAGAATTCAAGTCAATGGTACCAAACCTCAACACCCTATCACCCACATTTCATGACCAGGTGGATCTGGCTTCCACAGGTTTTCTTTCTTGATTTGGTCTTATGCTGTCGGGATAAGAGGGGCGTTCTGACTTTATGTCTAGTCACACTAATTTGAAAACAGGATTGGTAAGCCCACTTTCTTATATATATTGTTTGATGTTTATATATTTATTTTTAGTTGAAATGTTGATACTCTGTATGAATATTATACAATTTGTTATATTTGCTGTTTTGTATTAATGGCATCTATTACATACAGACGACTATCTCTCAGAAGAGACCGAGGTGTAAAGCCCTGAAGAAGCATATTAATGCGAAACTAGTTGGCAATAGTGCACAAAACTCCGTCTGTGCCTCTCTGTAAATATTGTGGTCGTCTTTCAATCACTTTGTTCTATATGTATAAAAACGTATTTTTATGTAAATTAAATTTTCTAATTTTGATATATAACGTACGTGTTTGGTGTGCCTACCTTATTACTAGGATTGATATCTCACATTAAAATCCTCAAAGTTGGGAGGAGGATTTTCCTCAACCCTTCTTGTTCAATTCTTTTTTATGTCTGAAGGCAAACACTTAAAAGCAATTAAATATAAACTTCATCAAATGTACCTAGTGGATACGTGGAGAATTCTCCACCCAATGGATAAGGACTTTACATATTATTCGTCAGTCCACAAATCATATTCTAGAATAGACTATATCCTGCTGGATCATCGGCTGTTGGAGGGATTAAGGGGAACAGAAATAAAAACAATGCTCTCCGACCATGCTCCAGTGGAGATGTTGCTAGAAGTAGGAGGGATACCGGAGGGCCACAGAGCATGGAGACTAGATGAATCACTCCTGTACGATACCAGAACAGCCGATGACCTGGAAAAGGATATGAGCCTCTTCTTTAAAGAAAATAATATTGAAAATAAGGTTTTTATGAGAGGAAGGATGATAGCAGAAAAGTCTAAGAGGAGGAAAATTAGAGAAGCCCAGAGGCACTTATTAGAAGAAATTCAGGGCTTGGATCAGAAACATAAAGAAACCCAGGAAAAGGAAACTTTGACACTATTAATCAGCAAAAGAAAAAAACTCTGGAAACTAATGGAATTGGAGACTAAATGGGTATTTGATAATATGAATAAAAAATTCTATGTTTTGGGGAACAAATCAAGAACATTCCTAGCAAGAACCATAAAACCAAGAAGCGCAGAATTTTATCTCTAAAATGAAAGATAGTAAGGGGGTTATGAACCACTCCACCAAAGATAACCAACATCTTTCAAGAGTACTATCAAAATCTATACAAAGTCAATAAAGAACAAGACCCAATAGACACCCAGAGCAAAAGTAGAAAAATTAGACAGTACCTACAAAGAGCTAAAATTCCTGAATTAACAGAAGAAATAATTAATAATCTGGAGAAAGAAATATCAAGAGGAAATAAAACAAATAATTAAAAGCATTAAAATGGTGAAGAGTTTGGGGCCCGATGGGTATACTTCTTTTTATTATAAAAGATTTCTTTCAGGGATATATGAACTCCATGGGGAGAGGTATGATAATGTGGGAAGAAGCATTAGGAGCCCATATTGCCCTGATAGCAAAGGAAGATAAAGACCCGTCACTATGTGCCAGTTATAGACCTATCTCCCTGATCAACGTCGACATAAAATTTTTAGCAGAGAGATTAAGACCGTTTATGCCGGCGTTGATTGATAATGATCAGGCAGGATTTGTCCCAGAGAGGGAGACAAGGGATAATGTATTAAGGGCGCTATTCCTGATACAAAAAGCTAAAAAGAGTAAGGAACCAGTGTTTTTTCTGTCATTAGATGCCGAAAAGGCGTTTGACAGGTTGGATTGGGAATTCATGATAGCAACATTGAAGCATGTGGGACTAGGACCTAATATGCTTAGATGGATAGGAGCACTGTACTCGAAGCCTTCGGCTCAGGTACGGGTGAATGGCACCCTTTCAGAGAACTTCCCACTCTTTAATGGGACACAACAGGGATGCCCCCTTTTGCCCCTCCTTTTCGTTCTATCCTTAGAGCCACTACTGTCAACAATACAAAATAACCAGAAGATAGAGGGGATGAAAGTGGGGGGGGGGGGAACACAAGATCTCTGCGTTCGCCGATGACATGATGCTTTGTGTATCCAACCCCAGACAGACATTGCCAAAGATAATAACTGAATACGAGAAATATGGAGAGATCTCAAATCTAAAGATAAATAAAGAAAAAACTGAGGCACTTTGTGTATCGATGGGTCTAGAGGAACACAGGGATCTTGGGGCCCTCTACCCCTTCACTTGGAAACAGAGGAAGATGAAATACCTGGGGATATTCCTGTCAAACATGGAAAGATATCTGTATGAAGACAATTATATCCCCTTATTGAATAAAATAAAATCAGATCTCAAGGGGTATCAAATAAAGTATCCTGGTGGGGCAGAATAAATATAATTAAGATGATAATACTACCTAAAATCCTGTATATCTTCCAAACACTCCCGATAATAATCTCAGATACATACTTTAGAATTCTGGGGACGATAGTGAGGAGGTTCATATGGAAGGAAAGAAAACCTTGAATATCAGCTGAGACCCTAACTAGACCCAGATGTGAGGGGGGCTATTTTTTCCAGATTTTAAGAGATATTATAAAGCAGCGATATTAGAGGATAACTGACTGGTTACAGGAAGATGGCCAAAGGAAAAAATGGGTAGAAGTTGAGGAAAGTTTAAGTAAAAAGGATCTGGGAAAGAGAATATGGATACCAAAACAATATAGAAACCTACCTCAGGAGGCTCCATCAATGACAAAAGAAACTTTCAGAATCTGGGATGCAATATGTAAAAAGGAAAAATGGTCCTATAATAGTCCGCTGTTGCCCCTCACGGGTACAGATTGCTTTCCGCTGGGAAAGGGAGGTGGGATGTACCTGAGATGAACAACCTTGGACACATTAAGACTAAAGGACCTGATGAAAGGCAATTCACTCTGTTCTATGGAGGAATTGCGAGGAAGATATGGACTAACTTCAGGAGATAATTGGAGGTACAGGCAGGTTCAACATCTTGTAGGTACTTTACAGAAACCCCTACGAGATATGAAGGAATTAAACCCTTGGGAAAAACTTATAGTGCATGGAGGAAGGGGAGGGCAGGGGATATCAAATATCTATAAAATGTTGATTTCTAGTGGAGAACCTGGCACATTAAAAGCATTAGAAGGTTGGGAACAAGAACTGAATCAAAATATCTCAGAAGATAAGAAAAGACAGGTATTAGATCTTGTCCACTCTACAGTTGTGGCCAAAAGTTTTGAGAATGACACAAATATTAGCTTTCACAAAGTTTGCTGCTAAACTGCTTTTAGATCTTTGTTTCAGTTGTTTCTGTGATGTAGTGAAATATAATTACATGCACTTTATACTTTTCAAAGGCTTTTATTTACAATTACATTACATTTATGCAGAGTCAGTATTTGCAGTGTTGGCCCTTCTTTTTCAGGACCTCTGCAATTCGACTAGGCATGCTCTCAATTAACTTCTGGGACAAATCCTGACTGATAGCAACCCATTCTTTCATAATCACTTCTTGGAGTTTGTCAGAATTAGTGGGTTTTTGTTTGTCCACTGGCCTCTTGAGGATTGACCACAAGTTCTCAATGGGATTAGGATCTGGGGAGTTTCCAGGCCATGGAACCAAAATGTCAACGTTTTGGTCCCGGAGCCACTTAGTTATCACTTTTTCCTTATGGCACGGTGCTCCATCGTACTGAAAAATGCATTGTTCTTCGCCAAAGTGCTGTTGGACTGTTGGAAGAAGTTGCTGTTGGAGGGTGTTTTGGTACCATTCTTTATTTATGGCTGTGTTTTTGGGCAAAATTGTGAGTGAGCCCACTCCCTTGGATGAGAAGCAACCCCACACATGAATGGTCTCAGGATGCTTTACTGTTGGCATGACACAGGACTGATGGTAGCGCTCACCTTTTCTTCTCTGGACAAGCCTTTTTCCTGATGCCCCAAACAATCGGAAAGAGGCTGAGGACTTTGCCCCAGTTCTCAGCAGTCCATTCACCATATTTTCTGCAATAGATCAATCTGTCCCTGATGTTTTTTTTGGAGAGAAGTGGCTTCTTTGCTGCCCTTCTTAACACCAGGCCATCTTCCAAAAGTCTTCGCCTCACTGTGCGTGCAGATGCGCTCACACCTGCCTGCTGCCATTCCTGAGCAAGCTCTGAACTGGTGGCACTCCGATCCCGCAGCTGAATCCTCTTTACGAGACGGTCCTGGCGCTTGCTGGACTTTCTTGGGCACCCTAAAGCCTTCTTCACAAATGCATTGGAATTTTTTTTATGAGATTAAGTTAATTTTTATGGCAAAGAGGAACTTTGCAATGAATTGAAATTCGTCTGATCACTCTTCATAACATTCTGGAGTATATGCAATTTCCCATCTCAAAAACTGAGACAGCAGACTTTGTGAAAATTAGTATTTGTGTCATTCTCTAAACTTTTGGCCATGGCTGTACATCAACAGACTCAAAAATAAGAGATGAACTACAAACTTCTTACTAAATGGTATTTTGTCCCAACGAAACTCCATAGAATTAATAGTGAAACATCATCTCTCTGTTGGAGAGGGTGTGGAATGGAGGGTACACATGCCCATATCTGGTGGCAATGCCCCCTGATACAGGTTTACTGGGTCGAGATATTAAAAATGATCAAAAAGATAAGTGGTCAGGAGGTGAAACAAGACCCTTGGAACTGCCTGTTTCATGGAATGGGAATGGCTAGGAAAAAGTATAGAAGATCATTGATCCCTTTCCTATTGAATGGAGCTAAAGCACTAATTCCTCAGGCCCCATACACACGATCGGACATATCCGATGAAAACGGTCCGCGGACCATTTCCATCGGATATGTCCGATCGGGAGTTTGATCCGATGGCATGTACACACCATCGGATCAAATTCCCCGCCGCCGGACGGCGCGGTGGCGGTGACGTTGACGCCGCCGCGTCACCGCCACGTCACCGCACCAGGAAGTAAAACACTTCCGCGCATGCGCCGAATCCATTCGGCAGCGGCGGCGGTGGGGGACGACATGTCTGCTGGTAAGTGTACTAACCAGCAGACATGTCGGGCGGACAGATCCCCACCGGATAGATTTCAAAGCTTGCTTTAAAATCTGTCGGGTGGACAAATCTGTCCGCTAGCCCATACACACGAGCGGAGATGTCTGCTGAAACGGTCCATCGGACCGTTTTCAGCGGACATATCCCCTCGTGTGTACGCGGCCTAAGAGGTGGATGGAAAAGAAAGCCCCATCAATAGGAGAATGGATAAAAGAAATAGACAGGATCAGTAGGATGGATGAACTAATCTCGATTCTAATGAATGTAGGCCAGAATATGATGTGATATGGAATAAATGGAGAGAATTTAAGGAGCAGGAGGCTTAGAAACAGGAGAACATAGGGAAACAGAGCCCTTTTTGCTCTGGTCATAGAGATAGAGGAAGAGGGAATTTTTTTTCTCTTTTTTTTTTTTTTCCTGAATTCATTGTAAATCCATAGGGGACATTATGATCCCCTTCGTACTTTGAACACTTACTTATTCCTTTAGATACGAGGGGAAAGCCCCTCCAGTAAATACACATATTATCTTTTTCTCTTCATATATATATATATATACACTGTAACGGAATGGCCCGTGAGAGACTGAGATATTCCTATGTCTAGGGTCACCTTATGTCCACTAGGGCCTTAGGGTGACACAGAATCATAATTCATATATTACAGAAGACATTAATAAGGGACATTAATAATAATTCATGTTTGCAGGATGTCTTCAAATATCAATAGCTGTTAGCTATTCAATCTGGGCACACATGCTTTTGAAAGGTGTTAATTCAGGTCTACAAGACCAGAGTGAGTCATACCTTTGTATAATATGCTATTGAAATATCTTAAGGTGTTGGCTATTCACTGTAAAGACATTCCATTGAAGTGTTGATTCCACCCACTCTCACAAGACTCTGCCATTGTGTGATAAAGCTGTCTAGATAACTTATTCAACTAGATGTCTGTGTTACTATTCAAGGTTAATTGAACACTATTGAAGATACGGTGCCGACAAGTCTACATGGTTAGCTTACCTGAATGCCTTTTAGAGTGTGGTTGAAGCCCCCCATTGTGTGAAGGGGGGTGGAGAATACATTGTCCTGTGACTAACTACATTATGCTTGAGACTGTATAAGAAGCTGAGAAAATACCAATAAATTGTCATATCTTTGAAAGCAAGTACGGAGCTCTGTCTCGTCTTATTCTGGGAAAGGATATGGATCGTGTATGCAAGATTGTCAGAGTGTGTCAGATAAGCTTGTCGTGGATGGATGGAAGGTCGTAAGCGGTGGTCACCATTACATTTGGTGGCACAGCAGTGGGATGATTCCATCACCAGAAGGACAGCTACAAGGGCACATGACAATGGAGACTGTGTATGAACGGATGAAGCTCTCTTCCCTCATGGACTTACTGGAGAGCCGGGGCAGACCGGCCAGCAACCGTAAGAAAAGGGACATTATCGCAGAACTGGTCGAAATGGATAGAGCTAAAAGGCCCGCCGTAACGGACAGGACACCCGAGGAAGAAAGTTTTGATCGGCTGTTAACCTAAGACTGGCACATAATGGTCCTAACCCTCCACCGGAGATCAGGGACCGAGTTATTGCGGCTCTGAATGCCACCTTGCTACAGCGAAGAAGTGCTGCAGCACCAGCTAAAGGGAGAGGAGAGGTGCAGATACCAGTCTCCATGGAAGAGGAATTCCAAAGAAGGTTACAAGAGATGCGGATACAGCATAGAGGTCCAGTATCAGAGGAGGTCCTGTTGGGATGGTCGGATGTGATTCGGTGCCAACTCTGGAAGGAAGCGTTAGCTCGGGAGCAGCAAAACCAAGGAAAGGTCCTGCCCTCCATCTATGCAAGGTACTGGCCTCAGTATGACGTACGAATGCTGTTGTTGGGGAAACAACCGAAGCAGGAGTGGACAGCTGAGTTAAGCAGGCTGATCCGGGCAGAGATACAGCTGGATGAAAGCTACAGAGCCCTCCAGTGCTATGTAGCCCAAGAGTGCCCGTGGCCAGCAGATGACAGCCCCACAGAAGGCTATGACTATGTTGGCCTGGGATTATTATATTGGAGGATGTCCAGTGATCCCAACTTTAGGGATGATCGGGAGTGGCGGTTGGAGGACATAATGGAGCACAGAGAGGAGAAATTGAATATCTCGGGAGGCCACTGGTCACAGGAAGATTTAGAATTTCTGGCCATTCAAGAATGGGAGCTGGAGGTCGCCTACAGACAGCTGCTAGACTTGGCTCAGCAGCAGGATGGGGCTCCCATTGCCTGGGACTATGAGAAAAGGTCAGATAACTGTGAAATCCTGACTGATGAATCGGCAGTGGAAAAAATGGAGATTTTCATCCCTGGTGCCCCAGGTCTCTGCTCCCAACTACCGGAAGAGGGGGACCCTGTGGTAGTGGATGGGACTGTGGTCTCCACTCACAGCAACCCAGCGGAAGAGCTGGCAACAGAACAGAAGGTCACGGACCTCTGCTCTTCACTAACGGAAGTGGGGGACCCTGTGGTAGTGGATGGGACTGGTCTCCACTCACAGCAACCCAGCGGAAGAGCTGGCAACAGAACAGAGTGTCACGGACCTCTGCTCTTCACTAACGGAAGAGGGGGACCATGTGGTAGTGGATGGGACTGTGGTCTTCACTCACAGCAACCCAGCGGAAGAGCTGGCAACAGAGCAGAGTGTCATAGGCCTCTGCTTCTCACTAACAGAAGAGGGGGTTCCTGGGGTAGTGGATGGGACTTCAGTCTCCACTGGCACAACCCCATAAAATGGTACAGGACTGGGACAGGAGGATGTTCTTCGGACGGACTTCGGAGTCAACCCGTTTGGGGTTACCACCTGTGTCCGTCTTCCACCGAAAGGGGAGAGATGTAACGGAATGGCCCGTGACAGACTGAGATATTCCTATGTCTAGGGTCACCTTATGTCCACTAGGGCCATAGGGTGACAAAGAATCATAATTCATATATTACAGAAGACATTAATAAGGGACATTAATAATAATTCATGTTTGCAGGATGTCTTCAAATATCAATAGCTGTTAGCTATTCAATCTGGGCACACATGCTTTTGAAAGGTGTTAATTCAGGTCTACAAGACCAGAGTGAGTCATACCTTTGTATAATATGCTATTGAAATATCTTGAGGTGTTGGCTATTCACTGTAAAGACATTCTGTTGAAGGTGTTGATTGCACCCACTCTCACAAGACTCTGCCATTGTGTGATAAAGCTGTCTAGATAACTTATTCAACCAGATGTCTGTGTTAATATTCAAGGTTAATTGAACACTATTGAAGATACGGTGCCGACAAGTCTACATGGTTAGCTTACCTGAATGCCTTTTAGAGTGTGATTGAAGCCCCCCATGGTGTGAAGGGGGGTGGAGACTACATTGTCCTGTGACTAACTGCATTATGCTTGAGACTGTATAAGAAGCTGAGAAAATACCAATAAATTGTCATATCTTTGGAAGCAAGTACGGAGCTCTGTCTCGTCTTATTCTGGGAAAGGATATCGATCGTGTATGCAAGATTGTCACAGTGTGTCAGATAAGCTTGTCGTGGATGGATGGAAGGTCGTAAGCGGTGGTGACCGTTACATACACTATGACAGTTAGATGGTGGGGGTCCCCTCTCTCTCTCTCTCTCTCTCTCTCTCTCTCTCTCTCTCTCTCTATATATATATATATATATATATATATATATATATATATATATATATATATATAGAATCCACTTAAATACATAGGAGACAGTATGATTCCCTCCGTACTTTTGAACACCTATACAATTTTTTATTTTTTTTTTGGCACGGGGGGATAGTGCCCCTAGAATATACACATAATAGCTTTCTCTATATATACACGCACTACGACACTTAGATGGTGGGGGTCTCCCCCTCCCCCCCTTTTTTTCCCCTTTTTATTTTTAATTTTTCCTCTCTCTCCCCCTTAGGATTATCCCGTGAAAGCAGCTCCATCCCTTCAATGAACCCTGTCTATCTCTGTCCATTTCTCCTAGGTTGGGTAGGCTGTAGAAGGAAGGTAGAGGATATAGAAGGAAACATCTGGAATAGGGGGAAATGGAAATATAACCTGTTGTTAGTACAGACATCAGTTTGATTGTATAATGTGTATTTTTTCTCCAACAAGCAAAATTTTGAAGATGCACACAGTGTGTCAACATGTGCTTTCTGCCATCATGGGATCTCAATGTACGTGTTTTTTTGGGTGCAGCCCCTTCCTCGCAACTCAAGTAGGTGAAAGGAAGAAGGGGTTGCACCTCCAAAACCCGTTCATTGATCCCCCACGATGGCAGATGGCACACGTTGTCAATAGGCATGGGATCAGGAGGGAAATACCCATTTTTCTAACCCAAAAAATTGTGTGCAAATTCAAAATTTGGCTTGTTCAGGGGTGACAACACCTCATCTTATGAAGGGCAGATAGACATTTTTTACATACTATAATGTCTAATATTGCCTAGAGATTTTCAATTTTGTAGTTTGTACATTAAAATGAAAGTTGTGTATTTTCATACAAAAGAAACATGCCTGTTTATGGCAAATGTATATCTATCTTTTATACCCAAAGAATTTCATCAAGGCCATGTGAATGTGGACAGAGTAAAAAATTTTAACAACAACAAAGTGTGGCTTCTTTATTAAATCTGCCATAACATTTTTTTGTGGTTAGTTTTGGTGTTACCAGTGAAATGGTTGGTATTTGCTAAGGAAAATTCACTTGGCACTACAAGTGCACTAGGAGACAGCTCAAAGAAACACAAGCAATACATCAAAAACAAAATTTAAACAGTTTTTTTTCACCAGAACTTCACGGGCGCTTTGGGGGGGAAAGCCAGGAAGGCAAGATTTTAGGCCCAGCAGGGTATTGTCATCTAAAAGTCCGGCCTCAGGCCCAATTGTGGACATATAATTTGGAGAAAGTTTATGCAAATAATTGTGCAGGATACAGCAGCAAAAAACAATGTAGTTGAGTTTATACTCCGCCATGTGGATGGAAGTGAGAAACAGGCGGAACCGGCTGGCCATTATCCCGAAGGCATTCTCAACCCTTCGGCTCTGGCCAGCCGGTAATTGAAAACATTCAGCCATTCTTCCCCACATCCACATAGAGGAATTCCTACTGTGCTGACACCACCGCCATCAACACAATGCTATTAAACTACTTATGATTGAAGTAATAAGACCCTGAATGGGGTGGTGGCACAATGCGGACGTGCTTCCCGTCTATTGCTCTGCCACAGTTCAGAAAGCCCCACTGCTGGGCAAACTGTGATGCCACAGTCTACCATTCCTGTGGCGTAAAAGGAAGCTGTGGAGTCAAGCAAGAAAAAATATTAGTACTTTTGCACATAACATTGCAAGCAGATCGTCACTTCCGCCGGGGGAAACGGGATGACTTAGCACGTTGCCGAGCTGTGGGAGGAACCCAACCATAGTGCCGTAGGTGAGCGAGCAGCTGTGAGGAGCTCCGAGGCCCCGGGTAAGCGTGAGAGGCACCGGCAGATACGGGTGCGTCGTTGGAGGCCGCAGGAGTGAGACGGTAGGACACCTAACAAAGCCTCACCCGGGACCTCCTTCTATTCCCTGGACATTGTAGGTCGTGGGTTACTGTGCACCGCTGGTGAGAGGAGCCTGATGCGGAGGTAAGGTGGCGGAGGGATGAAGGGACGGAGCCTCGGACAAGGAGGACATCACATATGCCCTGAGAACCTCCTCTTGATCCCCCCATTGGTCCCGGGACGCTTAAGTTAAAACTTCTGCAGGAGAGGTGAGTGAACTTTAGATACAAATGAATGCTATGAACTGCCTGAAAAAGGAGGAGGGTGCATGATGAAAAGCCCATGTATATGGATTACATGGACTGAACAAAAAGTATGAGCACCAGTTTTTGCAACGTGGGGTAGTAAGGATACCCAGTTTAACAATATATATTTAAAGTGGATGTAAACCCACTGTCATCCTTTCTAAACTGCTGCCATAGTGCTGATCTATAAGGATATAGATGTCTCCTGCGTGTATCCTTACCTGTTAAATGTCTCCCCTCTGTCTGTTATAAGAACTAAAAAACTGCAGATTCTGTGGATGGATCTGTTGTCTGGAGCTCTGTGGGTGGAGTCGTAATGTCAGTAGACTCCCCGCCCACCTCTACACTCCCCTTACACTAAATTCTGCTATGATCACTAACATTCAGTCAAAATCCAGAAAAGTAACCACATGACTTCAGAAAAGGAGTGGGGGTGGGAATTTAAAAATAATGCCTTTCGAGGCTAGTGCATGAGATATGTAAATAAACTGTCACTCACAGCAAGGGGGCGGAACGGACTAAGGTTTTTCTCTGTAAGTCCGTTTTTATTTCACTGAACAATAAAGAGGATTGCTCAGAGCTGGATTAACTCTGTGTGTCAAGACTGGGCACCGATGATAGGAAATCTTATAAAAGAAAGAAAAAACAACATTCTTTTTTCTGGTTTACATCCACTTTAATCTAACCTTGGTACCCTCTGTCATTTGATCATAACGCCCTTGGGGAAATGTGACTTTACTTAGACCTTGCCATGTATAAGGGGACTGCAGCGCATAGTGAATGGCATGAAGTACAGTGTTAACCACAAATGTAAACCTTAAATTAGAGCTTAGTTTATTTTAAGCGCATGTGCAAATATACAGGATACAATCCGTTTACTCTTATGCTCCATGGTGGGAGAAGGTTTAAGGCAACGCACAAATGTATAGAGTCACAGATGACAAACTAATGGCAGAGAAAGTGACTGGACAGAACGAGTAATAAATTGGAGGATAAACTATTGCCATTGGTACCCCCAGGGAGCAAATTAGACCTGGCTATCTGAGAGTGGTGCTTTTTCTGCTTCCAGCTACCTACTTTTACCTGGGCTATTTAATATGTTCTGTCGAACTGGGAAACGGGCAGAGTAACGGAGACTCCGGAATTGGGTTTGGGCCTGAACTTGTGGCCTTCTCCACCTGACCCTATACCCACAGGGCCAGATTCAGGTACAGTGGCGTATTTTTTGGCCGGCGTAGCGCATCTCATATGCGATACGCCGACGTGAAACAGGGAGCTCAGAACAGTATTCTCAAAGCAGTCGCGCCGTACGTTGCGCCAGCGTAGTGTAAATAGGCCGAGCGAACGGCGCATGCTCAGAATCACATCAAATAGAATGCCTAAAATACACATCGAACACTGCCTACGACGTGAACGTCACAGCCCCATTCACGTACGACTTACGCAAACGATGTAAATACCTTGCATGGGATGCGCCACCTTTTTGGTGGTTTATCTTTACGCCGGCAAAACGACTTACGTAAACGTCATAGATTACTGCATCGGGCGTACGTATGTTTGTGAATCAGCGTATCTTGCTCATTTGCATATTTATAATGGGAACGCCGAATGCGTCCAGCGTAAATATGCACCCAAGATACGACAGCGTAGGAGACTTACCAAAAGTCGTATCTTGGCAAAATTCAGACGTATCTGATTTAAAGAATCAGCGCATAGATACGACGGCGCACATTTGGACTTAAGACGGCGTATCAGTAGATACGTCGGCATAAGTTTTTGTGAATCTGGGCCACAGTGTATAATTCTCAGTCTGATTTTCATTTATCTCTTATTTTTTCGCTTTTTTCACCTGTGCTCTCTATCCTATATTGTTATCTTTGACAAACCCTTCCACATACCGACTAGGATGAGTACGAGATCTACAAAAGCAACAAATGTAACCAAAGTCCCAAAAGTGATAGAACCTAATTTAGGTTCTATTACTTTTGGGACTTTGGTTACACTTGTTGCTTTTGTAGATCTCGTACTCATCCTAGTCGGTATGTGGAAGGGTTTAAGCAGCAAGAGATAGTCTCAATGTGAGTAATATACAAAAATATTTAACAAAGGAAAGTAGTAGTAGCCCGACAAGCCCTGTGTCTGGCAGGTCTCAGGCAGCCAAGGAAAAAAAAAGGACATGGCGAAAAAGAAGGGAGAGGAACAAGAGAAGACTGAAATAAAAGTCAGGATGGAGAAATACCAGAGGAAGGAGGGGAAAAACCTAGGAAAATGAATGAAATATTCAACCCCTTATTAGACAGAGAAGCAGAACAAAATCTTGAAATAGATCGGGTACATAGGATCAGGAAAACTTTGTACCTGAATGCAGAAATCCCACAGGACATCATCGTTAGATTTCAGAAATATGAAGATAAGGCGGAGATATGGAAGAGACTAAGAGGCCAAGCACCTTTTAAAATATAAGGGATCTTCAAATTTTTACAGACTTTTCAGCAGAGACATTGATGAGAAGAAGACTCCTCAAACCATTACTGACCCAATTGAGAACAGCGAATATTAAATACAGTTGGGGGTTCTCGGCATCCTTAGTTGCTCAAAAAGACGGTAGATTTGTGAGGTTGAAACACCCGGAGAATCTAGAAGAATTCTGTAAAGAAATGGGAATACCAAAGATGGACATTCCAGAATGGACAAAGAAATAAGTGGGAGGAAAATGATAAGCATATAAGATTAGGCTCTAGAAAGAGGACAGAAAAAAGAGAAAAAAAAAAATTGAGAAAAAAATTATTATGATAAGAACGGGATCGGCAACCATAGCGGAACTGATGGAAATAGGAAATGTATTTCGTTTGAAATTCTGGAATGCACTTCAGATAGTTCACTTCCTGAACACTTTGCCAAATCCAGAGAGCTTTGAAAGACCACTCATGAAATTCGAGAAAATATGTAATGAACAAGGAACATTACTACATTGTCTTTCAATAAGCTATGAGTTATTAGTGCGATCAGGAGGTTGCCCTCTGAGGTGCGTTCAAGAATGGGAAAGGGAATTGGAGAAGTCCTTCAGTCCGGAACAGCGACAATGCATATACAGGCGAACACACGAAACATCAATATGTGTTAGAATACAAGAGACAAACTATAAGATCTTCACGAGATGGTATAGGACACCAGAAAGGCTAAGCAAAAAAATTTCAGAGGTATCAGATAAATGCTGGAGGTGCCAGGGAAGCAAAGGAACGATGCTACACATATTCTGGGAGTGCCCAATGCTAAGGAGTTTTTGGGCAGAGATTAAAAGAGCTCTACAGTTTTGCTCAGATTATGAGATTCCGGAAGATCTGGAATTCTTCTTCTTCTGCATTTAAACCAAATACCAGAAAAAGCCTATAGGGAAATGATTATATGCCATTTATTAGATGCCGCTAAGGCCTGTATAACGAAGAGGTGGAAGTCACCAGTTCCACCAACAGTGGAGATGTGGATATGTAAAGTTAAGGAAATAAGCAAATTAGAAGAGTTGGTTCTGACAACACAATATAAAAGGGGAAAATATTTAAGAACTTGGACTCCCTGGAAGTCCTATATGAAATACAGGGGTGAAGGCTAAGGAGGATAAGGCTGAACAGTATAGAAGGAGCCCGGGAACTTGGATTGGGTATATGTGGGATTTAATGAGAAACCACAGGAATATGGAGAAGGGTTGGAGGAGAGGGAAGTAGGGTGGGTTGTTGTTGGTTTTTTTTTCCTCCCTTTCTTCTTCTTCTCTCTCTCTCTCTCTCTCTCTCTCTCAGTGAAGTTTGGAAAGGGGAGAGATACGTAAGAAGGAGACATATGTTTGATTTTGACAACAAGGTAAAAGGGGATGTTTAATAATAAGATGGACCGTGACTGTTGTGTTGTTTTGTAATAATGGTCTGTTATGTATTATTTTTTTTATTTTTATTTTTTTTATATACATATGTGTTGTTCTGATTTGTTTTAAAATAAAAAAGAATTATAATCGAAAAAAAGAACAGGATCGGAGGGGGGGATTGGGAGGATAGAATGAATTAAGTAACCTTGGAGGTCTAGGGGACGACGACAAACGGCTCCCCCCCCCCCCCCACCCGGAGGGAGGGGTTGGGGGGGTGGCCACGGTCGGAGCTACACCCCAGGAGAAAATATAGCTCGTAGTGGGAAAATGGGGGATGACCCTAAACACTAGCCAGGAACCAGCAGGCGCTGGAAGGGGGAGAGAGGGTATGGGGGGCAGGGGTGGAGGTAGGGAGGGTAGAGGAAGGGGCTCCCTACAGTATTATATTATCTCTTTCTATAGACAAAATTTAAAACTACCCATCTCGGTGAAAAACAGTGCTCAAAAATTGATTAGCCATGACGACCGTTACATTTTTGACCTATAATGTACGATGGCTAAATATGCCTACAAAAAGGCATAAGATCCTTTAACCACTTAAGGACCGCCTCCAGCACATATACGTCGGCAGAATGACACGGCTGGGCAGATCCACATACAGGTACGTACTACTACCCTGACGTGAGTCATGGTTGCGCGCTCCCATGACCCGGTCCGAAGCTCCGGGACTCGCGGACCCGATCGCCGCTGGAGTGCGGAGATCGGTCCCCGGAGCTGAAGAACGGTGAGAGCCGTGTGTAAACTGTGGCGGCAGCATCGATCGCGTCATCCCTTTTATAGGACACAATCGACACGATCGATGACATCACACCTACAGCCACACCCCCTACAGTTGTAAACACACACAGGGAACACATAACCCCTACAGCGCCCCCTTGTGGTTAACTCCCAAACTGCAACTGTCATTTCCACAATAAACAATGCAATTTAAATGCATTTTTTGCTTCGAAAATTACAATTGTCCCAAAAATGTGTCAAAATTGTCCGAAGTTTCCGCCATAATGTCGCAGTCACGAAAAAAATCGATGATCGCCGCCATTAGTAGTAAAAAAATAAATAATAAAAATGCAATAAAACTATCCCCTATTTTGTAAACGCTATAAATTTTGCGCAAGCCATAAACGCTTATTGCGATTTTTTTTTACCAAAAATAGGTATAATACGTATAGGCCTAAACAGAAAAAAAAAAGGTTTTTTTTATATATATTTTTGGGCGATATTTATTATAGCAAAATGTAAAAAATATTGCATTTTTTTCAAAATTGTCGCTCTATTTTTGTTTATAGCGCAACAAATAAAAACCGCAGAGGTGATCAAATACCACCAAAAGAAAGCTCTATTTGTGGGAAAAAAAGGACGCCAATTTTGTTTGGGAGCCACGCGCAATTGTCAGTTAACCACTTAAGGACCGCCTACTGCACATTTACGTCGGCAGAATGGCACGGCTGGGCACATCAACGTGTATATATACGTTGATTTTAGTACTCAGACGTGGCGCGCGCCCGCGACCCGGTCCGAAGCTCCAGGACCGCGGGATTCGCGGACCCGATCGTCGCTGCAGTGCGGCGATCCGTCCCTGGAGCGGAAGAACGGGGAGAGCCGTGTGTACACACGGCTTCCCTGTGCTTCTCTGTGGCCGTAGCATCGATCACATCATCCCTGTAATAGGGGGACGCGATCGATGACGTCACACCTACAGCCACACCCCCCTACAGTTGTAAACACAACACATAGGTCACACATCCCCTACAGCGCCACCTGTGGTTAACTCCCAAACTGCAACTGTCATTTCCACAGTAAACAATGCAATTTAAATGCATTTTTTGCTGTGAAAATGACATCTGTCCCAAAAATGTGTCAAAATTGTCTGAAGTGTCCGCCATATTGTCGCAGTCACAAAAAAAATCGCTGATCGCCGCTATTAGTAGTAAAAAAAAAAAATTAATAAAAATGCAATAAAACTATCCCTTATTTTGTAAACTCTATAAATTTTGCGAAAACCAACCGATAAACGCTTATTGCGATTTTTTTTACCAAAAATACGTAGAAGAATACGTATCGGCCTAAACTGAGGAAAAAAAATTTTTTTTTATATATTTTTGGGGGATATTTATTATAGCAAAAAGTAAAAAATATTGCATTTTTTTTAAAATTGTCGCTCTATTTTTGTTTATAGCGCAAAAAATAAAAACCGCAGAGGTGATCAAATACCACCAAAATAAAGCTCTATTTGTGGGGAAAAAAGGACACCAATTTTGTTTGGGAGCCACGTCGCAAGACCGCGCAATTGTCAGTTAAAACGACGCAGTGCCGAATCGCAAAAAGGGGCAAGGTCCTTTACCTGCATTTTGGTCCGGGTCTTAAGTGGTTAAAGCAACGCAGTGCCAATTTGCAAAAAGGGGCCTGGTCCTTTAGCTGCATTTTGGTCCAGGGCTTAAGTGGTTAAAGAGATTGATTTTCACTGAGCAGTGAAGAAACCCACTTGTCACATGAGACAAATGTAAGATTATATTCCCACAGCCTCCCAATATGGTATTATGGAGATTCAACGACAAATAAGGCAAAGGGAGTGGCAGTTGGAATAGGCCGAGGAGTCCGGTTCACCTTGATGGAAGCTATCTCTTTCTGAGGGGGAAGTTGATGGGAATAGAATTTACTTTGGCTAATACTATATATATTGCCCCAACAGAGATTCAACTGCATATCTGGGGAGAGTTCTGAAAAAATTAGCAGACTTTAAAAAGGGAAAAGTGTTTATGGCTGGAGATCTGGGGCCAGATTCACGTACATCGGCGCATTTTTTGACTGGCGTAGCGCACCTCCTTTGCGTTAGACTGCCGCAATGTAGCGGCGCAATCACTGTATTCTCGATTGATTTGCGCAGAAAATAGCGCCTGTCCAACGTAATTTCAGAGACGTAAGGCGGAGTAATTCAAATTGTAATTCAAATTGGGAAGTTACATTGAAATGAGCCGTGACCCCATGCAAATGAAGGGCCAGCCGGCTCGCGCATGCGCACATGAAGCAGACCATGGTCAGCACCTCTGTGCGCATGCTCACAACTCGGGAACGGCGCAATCAGTGAAATTGAAAGTGGACTAGGGCAACTTGCTGAACTACGCAGACAGCATAAATAGACAGACACAAACGCACTTCCTTTGCAAAAGTACATCCCTTTGTATCCCTTCCTATACAGCAAGGTGCTTTTGTTCTGTTGTTTATTAGCGTTTGTTTGTGATGTGTCTTTGAGATATTTGGGGACTGTTTTGCAGAGTGATTTTTGTCTTTTATGGGCCAGATTCAGGTAGATGCGCGCATATTTTATCCGGCGTAGCGCAACGCATATACGTTACGCTGACGCGAACTAGTGAGTAAAGTCCAGTATTCACCAAGCGCATGTTCGTTACTTTGCGGCGGAGTAACGAAAAAGCGCTGGCGCAACCCGACGCAAGTGGAAGTGGGTGTGATCATATGTAAATGATGGGCGGAGCCCAGCGCAGTGACTTACGTTCATCGCATCATCCACAGAGCATGCGCAGTGAGGGAGGGCTCCCCTGTGCGCATGCTCACAATTTCCGTCGGCACCACTTCATGGGAAACGCCAGCGCAATGTCTTCCGTTGTGCGTATAAAAGCGGCCGTAGATGCGCCTTTCCGGCGCAAAAGTATATCCGGTTTCCCCCACCCCAGGGAAGTAACTTTTGCTGTATGATGGCTGCTCCCGTTCCCCCCAAAGAGAGGAGAAACCTCAATTCTAATGCCCAGGAGCTCACCCTAGTGATCTCTGCTATGGAGACGTATAACGACTTTCTCCACGGCAGGAAAAGTCGGAAGACCAGCCGGGATAGGAAGCAGGCCATCCTGGAGTCCATTGCTGGCAGGGTCAATGCCTTGGGCTACTCCACCCGGACTGCTGCCGATATCGGCAAGAAAATTAATGATCTGAGGCGCAAAGTCCGGGGCAAGGTGGCCACCATTAGGAGGCATGAGAGGGGCACGGGTGGTGGACCCCCATGTGCGGTCAGCCTGACCACGGAGGAGGAGGTGGTCGCCCGCTGCCTGGAGAGGGAGCAGTTGGAGGGGGTCCCGGGATATGATTCCGTGGAGGAAGGCTCCAGGACAGGTAAGTGTTTTTTATCCCCTATTTGGTGTGTTGCATGTGGGGGTGGGAGGGGACATGTGCCAAGTGTGTGGGACCACCAACATGTGTCTGCTTTGTGTCATCCACAGATGACGGCGCTGGGCCATCATCTGTCGGCGGCCAGTCCACCCCAACCCCCCAACGGCATCCTGAGCCCGACCCCCTGGGTGGTGAACAGCATGAGATGGAGGAGAGTGCCCACACCTCACCTGATGAGGTGGTTGAGGAGGAGCCTGCCTTTCCAGAGCAGGACTTTCTTTTAATTTTGGAGGAGTCCTCCCCTTCTGCAGGGCCCTCTGTAATCCCCTCCCCCATTCTAGAAAGCCCCTCAAGGGCGACTTCATCCCCCCGGGGACAACCATCTCCTGGCCCCAGGAAGGCGACCCGGAAGACCAGGGGGGTGTCTGACGTGGTCCATGACCAAATGGCCCAGCAGATGGGGGAGATTGCTGGGCATCTTGACCGGCTACTTGACAGCCTGGGCTCCGTGTCCCAGCTGACGAACGCTGTGCAGGACGTCAGCTGCAACTGCGCTGCAGTGGTGACCAGCCTGGGGGAGGTGCAGGCTGATGTTCGGCACCTCACTGCAGCCGTCCATGCCAATACTGCTGCCATCCGGGAACAGGAGAGGCAGAGGCAGCGTGACCAGCGGCATAATATCACCCGCCAGCTGAGGATGCAGGCCCAGACCAATCAATATCTGAGCCGGATTGCCGTGGCCTTGGAGGGCATGCAGCCAACACCTGCCAGGGGTGGCCCACCCGGGGATCAGCCACCTCCAGATGCCCCCCACCCACTCCCTCCAGGCAGTTGAGGAGCCAGAGAGGGCCCACAAGAAAGAGCCCCCGTCAGCCCAGATGAGGGCTTTTTTTTTTTTTTTATATATTTTTGGCTCAGGTTATGAGTTTTTTTTTTCAGTTTAACTGCACACGGTCAGGAGTGCAGGGGACAGTGTGAATGGTGTATGAATGGACAGCGACGTCATTGGGGCCTTGACGCCGGCGTTGCTGCTCCCAAGTCCTGCATGTTGGACTTGGGCTAATGCAATGCGATGTGCATGTGGTGTGTGTGATCTAGGGACCTCAGTGGTGTGCATGCGTGCATTGTCCGTGCTATCAATGTTTTTGTTTAGTGTCCAAAGGTGCCTACGGCGAGGACCCTCCTGACTGCTCTTCCATCAGCTGAATGGGTCTCCTCTGGCAGGGGGGGGCTGTCTGGTTGGGGGGTCAGGTCATCACGTATGTCAATCTGCAGGACTTTTCTCATGGCAAAGTTGTGCAGAATGCAACATGCACCGATGATCTGACACACAAAGGTAGGGGAATACAATAGTGCCCCCCCCCCCCAGAATTATCCAGGCAGCGGAAACGGGACTTCAGGAGCCCAAATGTTTGCTCCACCACTGCACGAGTTTTGATATTTGCCACATTGTATCTTCTCTCTCCTCTGGTTTGGGGGTTCCGGAAAGGAGTCATTAGATGGGGTCCCAGTGCATATGCAGAGTCACCTGTAAGGGAAAAGACAGGAGGATGTTAGTCATGCATGTGCCCCTTGTGATGTCAGCATCATGGGGGGGCAGTCATGCCTGCCACCCATGTCACTCACCAACCAGCCAGCTGTCCCCATACATGTTCTGTTCGAATTCCATTGGGATGGGGCTCTGGTTGTATATGAAGCTGTCATGGCTGGATCCGGGGTGTTTGGCACGGACGTGCCATATGAGGCATTGGGCATCGGCTATCACCTGTACGTTGATGGATTGCCAATGCTTCCGATTGCGGTATATGTGCTCTGTGGCACTGGGGGGCTGGAGTGCCACATGTGTGCAATCAATGGCCCCCACGGTGCGTGGGAATCTGGCAATGCTGTAGAAATCTGTCATTGCCTTCAGCCGCAGCTCCTCAGTGGTGGGTCTGATGAAGTGGTGGGACATGCGTCTGAGGATTGCAGGGACAACCTGGTGCACACATCTGCTCATGGAGGACTGTGACATCCCAGCCACTACTCCACTTGTACGCTGGAATGATCCACTTGCAAGGAAATGAAGTGTTGCCAGTACCTTCACCAGTGGCTGCACTGCTTGTGAGCGGTGTGTTGGGCTGGTGATGTCATCCTGCAGGGTTGTGGTTAGTTCAAGTATTGCATCAGGGCTGAATCTGAAGACGCGATACACCTCCTCATCCCCCATGCCAAAGAGGCTCATGCGCGTGCGGTATATCCTCTCACGTGCCCGCCTCCTCCGTTCCGGGGGACCCATTAGTAGTGCTAGGACCACGGCTGCCCCTGGCATGTTGGCACACAGAGGTGTTGTCCTTGCAAGTGTGGTTGTTCAGCTTACTATTTTCGTCGGTAACGCTGCTGCTGTAGCTGCTCTCCTGCTGACCTGTGGCCGTCTGGAGTAAAGATAAAGCAGCTATTTGTAGGAATAACTTTGTGACAGATGGACGACATACGCGCGGCGCATGTAGCCAGCGTCTGGTGCTAATCCGTTTGCGAATCGGGAAATCTCCCTCATTTGCATATTTTCATGGGAAATCAATAGGTGCGACGGATGCGACAAGCGAAAATATGCGCTTACGATACTCTGGCGAGGGAAAGTTAAGCCGATCGGAAAAAGCCTGATACTACGGCGCATCTTGACAGTTACGCGGCGCATATCGATATACTCCAGCGCAAGTCTTGCTGAATCTGGCCCTATGTGTTTTCTTTGTTGTTATTTTGTTTAAATTTTATTTTTGCTGGGCATTTTTTATTTTTGCTGGTCAATTTTTTTTTTTTTTTGGTTCTGTTTGTGTATGATTTGGGAATGTGGGGGTGACATTCCTGCCGGAAAAGGGGTGTCACCCTCATTTGTGGTGGAGAAGTGATCCCCAGGTCCGTGTGAATGGTGTATGAATGTACAGTGACATAATTGGAGCCGTGGCATGGCGTTGGTGCTCACAAGTCCTGCATGGTGGGCTTGTGCCAATCCAATGTGATGAGGATGTGATGTGTCTGTGCTAGGGACCACAGTGGTGTACATGCATGCATTCTCATTGTGCCATGATTAATGTGTGTGTTTAACGTGCAACGATGCCTAATGTGAGCTGGCTCCTGGCTGCTCTTCCCTCAGAAGACGGGGTAGCCTTGGTTAGGGGGGTTCCGTATAGGAGTCATGAGATGGGGTCCCAGTGCATATGCAGAGTCACCCTGAAGGGATAAGACAGGAGGATGTTAGTAGTGCATGTGCCCCTTGTGATTTCAGCATCATGGGGGGGACAATCATGCCTGCCACCCATGTCACTCACCAACCAGCCAGCTGTCCCCATACATGTTCTGTTCGAAATCTGTGGGAATGGGGCTATGATTGTATATGTAGCTGTCATGGGTGTCATGGGTGGTGTCATGTGTTGGGCTCCTGCAGGGTTGTGGTTAATTCCATGATGGCATGAGGGGTGAATCTGAAGATGCGAGACACCTCAGAATCACTCATGCCAAAGATGTCTATGCGTGTGTGATATATCAAGTGAAGAGTGAGGGGCTTGTATCAGATTAGATTATTATATCCATCAAGTTTTTAAAGGGCTATTGAAAGATAGTGAGACCGTGTTTGTAATTTGTATGTATGTTATGTATTGATGTATATATGTATGTATATTTTTTGTAAAAATGTTTCTTCAAGCAAAGAAAAAATGTTGTTAAAAAAAATAAAAAAATCCTCTCCCGTGCCCTCCTCCTTCTTTGCTCATCTAAAGTCAGTAGTATAGCTATGAGCATGGATGCCACTGGCATGTTGGCATACAGATTGTTGTGCAACACGTGTGACTGCTCAGCTCCTCACTAACAGTGTTGCTTTCTCTGACATGTAGACGAATTGTCTAATTTTATACCACCTTTTATATGGTCTAATTTTGGACAGGCCGTGCAGCTGTTGCGCACAGCGTGTAGCCTGCGCTGCACCAACGTTCTTTTGTGGATCCCCGTAACTCCCTATTTGAATACCAAATCAATGTTGTGTCTAGTGCAGTTTTACGCGGACGAATGCACCTGTCTAATTAAATTACGCCGGACAAAAAAAAGTAGATTTCTTGCGTATCTCGTTTTGGGGATGTGACGCCTAGAAACGCATGCGCAAATTTAGACTTACGCCGCGCATCTCCTGTTACGCCGGCGTAATCGCTCTGTGAATCTGGCCCCTGAACTTTTGTATAGATGCAAAACAAGACGTCACAAGTACAGAGGGTAGGGAACGTACAGTTGAAGGCAATAAAGCAAAAACTAACCCGCCACCAATTGGTAGACATGTAGAGAATACAACATCCTAGAACACAAGACTTTACGTTCTATTCACCTGTACATGGAACATACACCAGGATAGACTATTGGATGGTGGAGCATAGGATCCTAGACCTGGTAATATCCTCTAATATTAAAATAACTACTCTGTCTGATAATTATGGTAATTAAAATACCTGAAGCCCAGAGACAAGCATATTCTTGGAGATTGAAAGAAGAACTCTTAGATAAACAAGGGAAGGTGTTAGTAAAAATGGGCGTGAGGAGCCACACTGTGTGCACATGTTGGCGTGGATATGGAGGGCCGGAGCTGAAGGGGGCGCAGCCTGTCCGTGCTGGTGCTCCAGCTGATGAAAGTGGCCACGAGAGCTGGTCTTGAGGAGCATTGAGCTCCAGGAAGAAGAGCAGAGCCATCAGTATATTGGCCCCCGAAGGGTTCACAGCCAGAGGTGGTGGTGGAGGATGACGAGGCCGAACCAGAGGAGAGCCGAGAGATCGGCTGAGTCAGGTGAGGGGCTGCGGGGAGGTCACAGAGGCAGTGGCATAGTGTGGAATAGTGTGAGGGACAGCTGGTGCGGCCACTGACACTTACACCTCCTTCTCTGTTTGTAGATTGGCCATCCAATTTAATCCTAGGATGTTGAGGAGTCAGGCGGTGGGCGTGTTCCCACATCAGTAGGAAGAGACTGCCCGGTCTGTCAGCTCACTCTGCCGTGATTGGCTGTCGTGAGTCCTGAGCTGTGAGGGCTGTCACGCTGGTGGCAGTGATCTGGATCCTGCTGGCTCTGATCCGGCGACCATGGCTGATGAGTGCACAGTACACCTTCTCTCGGGAGGAGATCTCCGCCCTGGCCCAGGAACATTCAGGTAAGCATGCCCCTGACTGGTCACTCTGCAGCCTGCATATTTGTGGTGTCTACTGAGAAAAGGGGGCGAGGGGCCCCAGGATGGTTGGTGAAGGAAGAGAGGACCCCTGGGTGGCTGAAGGAGAAGAGTGACTGGGAAAGAAGCAGAGGGCCTGTGGGTGGTTGGAAGAGAAGGAGAGGGCCTGTGGGTGGTTGGGAGAGAAGGAGAGTAACCACACGGCCAAACTGCTCAGCTACCCAGAGCAGGGGCAGACTGACAACTCATGGGGCCCCCGGGTAATAGAAGATTATGGGGCCCCCAGGCTTACAGATGGCCACCACGCCAGGAGGCAGGGCAGCTAAAATCCCACAATTTTCACATCAAAAGCATGTCGGTTTCAGACATATCAGGGACAGATGTAAAAAAAACACAGATTTTTACATACTGTCTCTGGTTTTATTGAACCTGGCAACCCTGATGGGGCCCCCTAGTGGCATGGGGCCCTGGGGCAGTGCCCGAGAGCTCCAATGGTCAGTCCGCCCCTGACCCAGAGGGCACCGCACTGGCCCATGGCAGCCTGCTGGGGATGGCTCTGCTCCCCGGGCCATCAGTAGTGTTAGCTGTGCCCGGGGGAAGGTGAGGGGTAGAGGGGCTGTGGCATTATATAGCATATGAACTCTGTACATTGTTATCCTTCCTTTCCTATTCATGGATTTCTCCTTCCCTATCTATTCCCAGACTCCGCCATCCTTCCTTTCCTATTCATGGATTTCTCCTTCCCTATCTATCCCCAGACTCCTCCATCCTTCCTTTCCTATTCGTGGATTTCTCCTTCCCGATCTATCCCCAGACTCCTCTATCCTTCCTTTCCTATTCATGGATTCCTCCTTCCCTATCCACAGACTCCTCCATCCTTCCTTTCCTATTCATGGATTCCTCCTTCCCTATCCACAGACTCCTTCATCCTTCCTTTCCTATTCATGGATTCCTCCTTCCCTATCCACAGACTCCTCCATCCTTCCTTTCCTATTCGTGGATTTCTCCTTCCCGATCTATCCACAGACTCCTCCATCCTTCCTTTCCTATTCATGGATTCCTCCTTCCCTATCCACAGACTCCTTCAACCTTCCTTTCCTATTCATGGATTCCTCCTTCCCTATCCACAGACTCCTCAAATCCTTCTTTTCCTATTCATGGATTCCATCTTCCCTCTCCCCAGATTCCTCCTTCCACCTTCATTCCTGTTTCTTTTAACCTTCAGTTCTGACTGCTTGAATTTGTTGATAAAAAACATGGGCAGTAATCATGATGCATCGCGGAATCGAATTGTGAGACCCCTGAAGATATGCACCTCCTATTAACAATCAATAAAGTGTATTTTTGCATTGAATGCATTTGAAAAACCATTGCGCAAATTCAGTGTCACATAAAAAATTGCAATGGTCGTCATTTTATTCTCTAGGGTCTTTGCTAAAAATATATAATATTTGGGGGTTCTATGTAATTTTCTAGCAAAAAATACTGATTTAAACTTGTAAACAATAAGTGCCAGAACAGCCTTGCTCGGCAAGTGGATATTCTATGCTGCTGTTGACCATTGTCGCTAAGATAACATGTGGTGAGAAATTAGTTCAGAGTTGTTACTAGAACAAGATACACTTTAATGACATGCCAACAGTCCCGATTTAGACTCTTGTCCCGTTTTTACGGTGTCCCAGGAAAAATCACGGGAAATTGGCCTCTATCCTGACTCCCGGAGTAGCAGCAAAGCCGCCGCTAGAGGTCCGGGGGCGGCACTGGTGATGGTCTCCGTGGCCATTTTACAGAAGACCAGCTCTCGTGGAGGCCGACTCACAGAAGGGAAGAAACAAGAGGCAGACCCCGGGTGGCTGCCAATAAAAATAAATCTCAAACAATGTTATTGTTCACTAGCTATTAGTAAGCATCACATGATGTGAAACATGCCAGCCACCTTTTTCCTGTTGTTCACTTCATTTTGACTGCATCGTTTTGGTTGTTTTTGGATTTCATTTGTATAATAAAGACATAGTTTTAACGAGTGCGGCAGTCCAGGATCTTCTTCTATCCAATGCACCTGTGCATAGCCAGCACCCTTTTGGTTTAGTGGGACGGAAGCAAAGCCAAGGGATTAGCAGTTTTTAGAGCGGTATCATCTCTATTTTCTATTGGTAGCCAACCAGGCTCTTGTTTCTTCCCCTTGGCACATTGATCTCGGCCTTCAAAAGAGCTGGTCTTCTGTAATGTGGGGTGGAGACTCTGATGAAAGGGGGGACCCTGCTGGGGACACCTGATGTAAGGAGGGACTCTGCTGGAGACACCTGATGTAAGGAGGGACGTTGCTGGAGACACCTGATGTAAGGAGGGACTCTGTTGGCGACGTCTAATGTAAAGAGGGACTCTGCTAGGGACATCTGATGTAAGAAGGGACTCTGCTGGGGATGCCTGATGTAAGGAGGGACGCTGCTGGGGACACCTGATGTAAGGAGGGACTCTGCTGGGGGACACCTGATGTAAGGAGGGACTCTGCTGGGGACACCTGATGTAAGGAGGGACTCTGCTGGGAATGCCTGATGTAAGGAGGGACACTGCTGGGAATGCCTGATGTACGGAGGTACTTTGCTGGGGATGCCTGATGTAAGGAAGGGCTCTTCTGGAAATGCTGATGTAAGGAGGGACTCTGGGGACACCTGATGTGATACCTGATGTAAGGAGGGACTCTGCTTGGAATGCCTGATGTAAGAAGGGACTCTGCTGGGAATGCGTTAATGTAAGGAGGGATTTTGCTGGGAATGCCTGATATAAGGAGGGACTCTGCTGGGAATGCCTGATGTAAGGAGGGACTTTGCTGGGAATACCTGATGTAGGGAGGGACTCTGCTGAGAATGCCTGATGTAAAATGGGACTCTGCTGGGGACGCCTGTTGTAAAATGGGACTCTGCTGGGGACGCCTGGTGGCAGGCGACATGGCAAGTGATACACTCAGGGCTCCCACTGATTCTGCATTATAGTAAGTTGAACTATTTAATTTTATATTAACATGTAATAATAGAAATAATATGCTTCAATCAGCCTGACTCCATACCAACCATGGTGCCGTGATGATTGAAGAGCTAACATCAGGTGTTTGGAGTATCTTTATTTACTGATTGTTAAACTTTCTGTACATATTGCTATTGTGGTGTAGGATCTGGGCCTGCTGTTCCTCCATCCCTCTTTCTTTCCTTCCTAATCTCTTCTTTCTTACTTTCTTTCTTTCTCTTACTTTCTCTTTTTCTTTCTTTCTTTCTCTTTTTCTTTCTTTTTCTTGCTTTCTTTCTCTCTCTCTTTTTCTTGCTTTCTTTCTCTCTCTCTCTTTTTCTTTCTTTCTTTCTCTCTCTCTCTTTCTCTCTCTCTCTCTCTCTTTCTCTTTCTTTCTTTCTTTCTCCTTTTCTTTCTTTATATTTCTTTCTTTCTCTCTCTCTCTCTCTCTCTCTCTCTCTCTTTCTTGCTTTCTCCTTTCTTCCTTTCTTTCTTTCTTTCTTTCTTTCTTTCTTTCTTTCTTTCTTTCTTTCTTTCTTTCTTTCTTTCTTTCTTTCTTTTCTTTCTTTCTTTCTTTCTTTCTTTCTTTCTCCTTTCTTTCTTTTCTTTCTTTCTTTCTTTCTTTCTTTCTTTCTTTCTTTCTTTCTTTCTTTCTTTCTCCTTTCTTTCTTTCTTTCTCCTTTCTTTCTTTCTCCTTTCTTTCTTTCTTTCTTTCTTTCTCCTTTCTTTCTTTCTCTCTTTCTTTCTTTCTTTCTCTCTTTCTTTTTCTTTCTCTCTCTCTCTCTTTCTTTCTTTCTTTCTTTCTCTCTTTCTCTCTTCTTTCTCTCTCTCTCTCTTTCTTTCTTTCTCTCTTTCTTTCTTTCTCTTTCTTTCTTTCTCTTTCTTTCTCTCTCTCTTTCTTTCTTTCTTTCTTTTTCTTTTGTTTGTTATTTAGCTTTGTAGTATGGCAACAGTTATGGAAGAAGGCGGGCAGACTGACAAGGATGCTGTGTTCTCCTCACAGCATGCTTTACTTCTTGGTTGAACTGTAAGCACAAAGAGCCTTACAAAGTAATCGCCCTATTAAAAGTCCACAGTAGTCTTTTTTGTCAAATGTTTCTCAGACAAGGAGAGCTGAATAAAGTCTCCAGTATGTCAAGACAAATATTTTTTCTTCAATTTTTCCGATGATCATTCTTAAAAATTACTGAACCGTGCAGTTGGCAAAGTGCAGCTTTCATAAAAACTCAAAGTTCAGAATGATCTAATTTATAAAGCAGAAATTTTAAGGCAAAGTGTGATTAATGAAAAGGTGCTTGTTACTATGCATTAAACCAAATTTCTAAACTTTAAACAATATGACACTATGGGCAAAACCCAGACATGTTCCCTCTAGATTTTAAATAGTATTTCTACTGGAACACTAATTTCCAAACTCATTAACCATTTAAGGACCTTGTGTGTTTTTCAGATTTGGCGTTTACAAGACTAAAACAGTTTTTTTTTTTTTTGCTAGAAAATTACTTAAAACCCCCCAAACATTATATATATTTTTTCTAACCCCCCAGAGAATAACATGGCGGTCATTGCAATACTTTTCGTCACACAGTATTTGTGCAGCGGTCTTGCAAGCGCACTTTTTTTTGGAAAAAATTCATTTTTTTTATTTAAAAATAAGACAACAATAAATTTGGCCCAAGTTTTTTTAATATATTGTGAAAGATAATGTTACCTTGAGTAAAATGATACCCAACATGTCACGCTTAAAAATTGCGCCCGCTCGTTGAATGGCGTCAAACTTTTACCCTTAATCTCGATAGGCGACGTTTAAAAAATTCTATAGGTTGCATCTTCTGATCTAGGGCTAGAATTATTGCTCTCACTCTAACAATCGCTGTGATACCTCACTTGTGTGGTTTAAACACCGTTTTAATATGCGCGCGCTACTCACGTGTGCGTTCGCTTCTACGCGTGAGCTCGTCGGGACGGGGCGCTTTAAAAAAAAAGTTTTTTGGGTTTTCTTATTTTTATTTTTTTTTACACTGGGAGAAAAATTACTTTTATTCCTATTACAAGGAATGTAAACATCCCTTGTAATAGAAAAAAGCATGACAGGTCCTCTTAAATATGAGATCTGGGGTCAAAAAGACCTCAGATCTCATATTTAGACTTGAATGCAAAAAAATTTTGTCATTTGAAAAAATTACATTTGAAAAATGTTGCTTTAAGAAGCATGGGCGGAACTGACGTTTTGATGTCACTTCCACCCTGCTATGCTATGGGGACGAGTGGGGGCCATCTTGCCCTCCCTCGCATCCCCACACAGCAGGAGAGAGGACCCGATCGCCTCCGCCACTACCGACGGCTCTGGTAAGCGGAGGATGTGGTAAGGGGGGGCCCTCTCCCGCCGCCGATAGCAGTGATTTTGCAGAGATTTTTTATCGCGGAGACCACCGTTATCGTTTACAGGACCGCTCACACTAAAGATGGATATCTCGGTTGTGGCAGCAGCTTCTGCCGTTACCGAGATATCCATCTTTAAAGTACCGACGTAAATGTACATGAGCGAGTCCTTAAGTGGTTAATGAATCTGACAAGTTTTAGTTTATACATTGTCTGTTTTCTTAAGTTATACCGTGCTGATTAAATAATCTTTCATTTTCTGCTTGGGTTTTGTTCAAACAGGTGCTAGATGCCATGGCGTATCCACTAACTGCATGACTTAAGTCTACTGGGTCTGCAGTGTCTGACATTAGCTAGACATTGCAGGCATCACAAGGTTAAGAATCTCTTTAGGCCAATATACCACTTTGCCTTCAAAGTCAAGGGCACATGGTGGGTTTAGGGAGCATAAAGTGAGCCCTCGTTTAGTGACTGCGTAAAGAAAGCCTAATTAAAGTATTCAAAAAAAGGTGACAAGCCTTTGGATTTTTAGGGTATTTGAATAGGGAATTGGAGACTCACTAGTACATCATATAAAATGGATACATTTTATTACAAAAGTAGAAAACATAAAAACAATAGTACATCCATAACAAAAGTTCAAGAATTCTATAAAAACATGATTAACAGACACTACCACGCTTGACAGAGCTTCCTCAGGAGATTATGGTAGGGTGTTTTATATGCTCTAAACATAAAGATGAATACCCATGTTAATATTTAGTTAACACAAATACTGATATTTAAGGATTGTATACAAAATACTAGGGTTGTCCTGATACCGATACTAGTATCGGCACCGATACTGAGCATTTGTGCGAGTACCTGTACTCGCGCAAATGCTCCCGATGCCAGATCCGATACTTTTTTTTTCTAGAGAGTGGGCGGGGAGGGGGTGGAGAGCGGAGCCGAGCAGTCCTCAAAGAGAAAGCCAAGCCCCCCCCACCACCTAGTTAATCAGTGCGGGGAACATTACAGCTTTCATTTGAATAGCTGTGTGTTCCCCGCCGCGTATAGACACTCCCCCTTGCTCGGGCACATTGATAGTGCCTGAGCAAGGGGGAGTGTCTATACACGGCAGGGAACACACAGCTATTCAAATGAAAGCTGTAATGTTCCGCGCACTGATTAACTAGGCAGCGGCGCCGGGGGGGGGGGGGCGGGGGGATGGCGCTTGCTTGGCTTTCTCTGTGGGGACATGGCTGCATATATAGGGGGACATGGCTGCATTCATGGGGGAAACATGGCTGCATTCATGGGGGAGACAAGGCTGCATTTATGGGGGAGAGATGGCTGCATTTATGGGGGAGACGTGGCTGCATTTATGGGGGAGACGTGGCTGCATTTATGGGGGAGACGTGGCTGCATTTATGGGGGAGACGTGGCTGCATTTATGGGGGAGACGTGGCTGCATATATGGGGGAGACGTGGCTGCATATATGGGGGAGACATGGCTGCATTTCTGGGGACACATTTAAAAAAAGTATCGGTAATCGGTATCGGAAAGTACATGAAAAAATGTATCGGTACTTGTACTCGGTCCTAAAAAAGTGGTATCGGGACAACCCTACCTGTAAATATGACACCAAGCCCTCGTGCTCCAGGCCTATGCCCTAAAGGGGCGGGCGCCTCCTTTTCTGGTTACGGCCACATTCGACCAGGGCGATTGATACCTTTTGGGCTTTCCGCCATCAAGCGTCAGTTTTACAGGTGTGTAAGACAGTGATCTGGTCATCAACCCACACCTTCTCAAGCTTTACAATGTGGATGCAAGTGCATCTGCGGATGCCTCCTTTGGCCGCAAGGTTTTACAGGTGACTGTTTAAGGTTGAAGTTCCTCCGTTGAAAAGCTCTGGTTTGTTTGGGGTGAAGCTTAATTTGCTGTGTTTTTTCCCACCCCTCGAATTTTTTTGACACTGCTTGGGGACGTTCCTAAGGTCAATTGCTGCTGTGTCCGTTCATGAACGGAAGAGAAAATAGGATTTTTGTACTCACCGTTAGGGATGAGCCGAACACCCCTGGGTTCGGTTCGCACCAGAACCTGCGAACAGACCAAAAGTTTGTGTGAACTTTAGAACCCTGTTAAAGTCTATGTTGAAATCTAAAGTACTAATTTTAAAGGCTAATATGCAAGTTATTGTCCTAAAAGTGTTTGGGGACCCGAGTCCTGCCCCAGGGGAGTGTTTGGGGACCTGGGTCCTGCCCCAGGGGACACGTATCAATGCAAAAAATAAGTTTTAAAAAACTGCCGTTTTTCCAGGAGTAGTGATTTTAATAATGCTTAAAGTGAAACAATAAAATTGAAATATTCCTTAAAATGTTGTACCTAGTATGCCTGTAAAGTAGCACTTTTTTCCTGTGCTGAGAACTGTCCCTGCACAAAATGTAATTTCTGAAGGAAAAAAAGTCATTTAAAACCACTCACCTTAGGGTCTGGTATGGATATTAAGGGGAACCCTGCGTCAAATTAAAAAAAAATTATGTGGGGTTCCCCCCAAATATCCATTCCAGACCCTTCAGGTCTGATATGGATTTTAAGGGGAACTCCACCCCAAATTTAAAAAAAAAATGCCGTGGACCCCCACACATTTTTTTTTATGAATGACTTTTCTCTGTATTGCTGGGAGCCGACAATTCATTATAGCCACAAGTGATTTTAAATTAAAGGAATATTTCACTTTTATTGTTTCACTTAAAGGAATTATTAAAATCACTGCTGCCAAAAAAACTGCCATTTTTATAACTTTTTTTGCATTGATACATGTCCCCTGGGGCAGGATCCAGGTCCCCAAACACTTTTTATTACAATAACTTGCATTAGCCTTCAAAATTACCCCCCTAGATTTTAACAGGGTTCTAAAGTTCACGTGAACTTGCCGCGAACACCCCAAATAGTTCGCTGTTCGGCGAACAGGCAATGTTCGAGTCGAACATGAGTTCTACTCGAAGCTCATCCCTACTCACCGTAAAATCCATTTCTCTGAGTTCATGGACGGACACAGCACCCTCCCCTCCTTTGTTTGTACTGCTTGTTACGAACTGGTGCTGCTGAGGCAGAGTGAGGCTGGGTTCACACTTTTTCCGACAACGCTCCTACATTGGAAGCTCATGTAGCATGACGTATGAAAATCAATGTTTCCCTATGAGAGCTGTCTTAACTGGTCCTACACAAATCGGTCCGACTTTGAAACTACTCCCTGTACTACTTTGGTCCTACATTGATCCTACTTCAGCCCATTGAATATCATTGAAGTAGGACCAAAGTAGGAGCCTTGTCCTAACCATCCGACTTTTGCCATCTGACATGTGATTACAGCACCAGTAAAAGGAATTTATCTCACTCTGGGATTGTTTTGATTGGTCAAAGAACAAGTCAGTCTATCACAAAGTAGGACCAAAGTAGTATCCTGTTCATGAAAGTAGGATGGATGTAGGACCAATGTAGGATCAATGTAGGACAAATGTCGCAGAGCAAAGTAGGATGAAAGTCGTGTAGTGTAGTGTGAACCCAGCCTGAGGGATATACCTGGGGGCCCTGCCCCCTGGGAGGAGCTATACTGAGAAGTGTTTTTAACACTTGCAGTGCTTTTTTTCTGCCTAGTCTTTCCTGGAAGGAAGGATATAATACCTAAGGTCAATTGCTGCTGTGTCTGTCCATGAACTCAGAGAAATGGATTTTACGGTGAGTACAAAAATCCTATTTTTTGTGTTCCACCAAGGACTCTCACTGGGAAAAGAAGATGGTATTCCAAATTACAATTCTCTGTCATAGTGTCTCTGTCATAGTGTAAACACATAGCTCTCGTTCCTGTCAGCGGGGGAAACGCTGATCTTCTGTTCATACAATGTATGAACAGAAGATCAGTGATTTCCCCTAGTGAGTCCATCCCCTCATACAGTTAGAACACAAGCAGGAACACACTTAACCCCTTCCCTGCCCCCTAGTGTTAACCCCTTCACTGCCAATGGTATTTTTATAGTAATACAATGCATTTTTATAGCATTGATCGCTATAAAAATGCCAATGGTCCCAAAAGTGTCCGATGTGTCTGCCATAATATCGCAGTACCGGAAAAAAAACACTGATCGCCGCCGTTACTAGTAAAAAAAAAAATATTAATAAAAATGTCAAAACGACCCCCTTTTTTGTAAACGCTATACATTTTGCGCAAACCAATCAATAAACGCCAATTGCGATTTTTTTTTACGAAAAATATGTAGAAGAATACGTATCGGCCTAAACTGAGGGAAAAAAAAATGTATATCTTTTTTGGGGATATTTATTATAGCAAAATGTAAAAAATATTGCATTTTTTTCAAAATAGTCACTCTATTTTTGTTTATAGCGCAAAAAATAAAAACCGCAGAGATGATCAAATACCACCAAAAGAAAGCTCTATTTGTGGGAAAAAAAGGACGCCAATTTTGTTTGGGAGCCACATTGCACGACCGCGCAATTGTCAGTTAAAGCGACGCAGTGCCGAATCACAAAAAGTGCTCTGGTCTTTGACCAGCAATATGGTCGGGGGTTAAGTGGTTAGGTTGCTTGCTACATAATATCATGCACACATTCAGACAAATATTAAGGCCTGGGTTTTACTTTTTGCAATATGGTAACATGAACGACTAAGCTATACCATCCATCCCATCCCTCAATCTACCTCTTGCAGTTGTGGCTGTGCAAAAATTGGAAATGTTTTATTTATAAAGTGAGCACAACTTCTGGGCTTAGTCCCCCCCCCCACTCCACCTATGTCACTGAGCTGTTACCAGTCATTACAGTGAAATGCTTTTACACTGCTCTCTTCTGTTCCAGAAAATAGTGGCACTTCGACCCAGTAAAGGGATTCAATTGACCTCAATTTTTTTTAGTTAGGTTGTGTTACATTGTTACGTAACAGTGTGGGTCTACTTCTCTGTATAAAAGGAGGTGAAAACAATGGCTTCTCCTGCTTGCATTAGGCTTGCCTGGACAATTATGGCTAGGCACATAAGTAACAAATGTCTACTTTTAGTCAGATCTGTCATCTGCTGTTGGAATGTTTAGGGCTCCAGACTGGCTGCACTCCAATTAATTATAACTGCTGCAGCTAGACTTAACACCTTTTCTTGCTTCTAAAGCCCCCTCCTTGGTATGGGTCCCCACATTAGCTGCCAGTTATGCTGAATAAAATGTAGAAATTAAGTCTTATCTTACAAAGCCTTTTAATATACAGCAAATTCTTACATCATTTGCAATACTTATCGCTCTGTGCCCTATTCTGACTGACTCCTGTTCTCTTGATGATCTCTTCCAACTCACTAAAGGTTCTTTTATGCTGAATATTCGGAACTCTTATATAGACGTTAAACAGTGCCTTGAAAATGTATTCATACCCTTGGAAATTTTCCACATTTTGTCATGTTACAACCAAAAAATGTAAATGTATTTTATTGGAATTTTATGTGATAGACCAACACAAAGTGGCATATAATTGTGAAGTGGAAGGAAAATGATAAATAGTTTTCCAATATTTTTTACAAATATGTGACAAGTGATATCCTTAATTAAAATCTAGTGAAACCAATTGCCTTCAGAGTCACCTAATTAGTAAATAGAGTCCAACTGTGTGTAATTTAATCTCAGTATAAATATAACTGTTCTGTGAAGCTCTCAGAGGTTTGATAGAGAACCTTAATGAACAAATCGGATTGTGAAGGCCAAGGAACATACCAGACAGGTCAGGTATAAAGTTTTGGAGAAGTTTAAAGCAGGGTTAATATAAAAAAAACATCCCAAGCTTTGAACATCTCATGGAGCACTGTTCAATCCATAATCCGAAAATGGAAAGAGTATGGTACAACTGCAAAGTTAACAAGACATGGCCGTCCACCTAAACTGACAGGCTGGGCAAGGAGAGCATTAATCAGAGAAGCAGCCAAGAGGCCTATGGTTACTTTGGAGGAGCTGCAGAGATCCACAGCTTGTGGGAGAATCTGTCCACAGGACAACTATTAGTTGTGCACTCCGCAAATCTGGCCTTTATGGAAGAGTGGCAATAAGAAAGCCATTGTTGAAAGAAATCCATAAGAAGTCCCGCTTGCAGTTTGCGAGAAGCCATGTGGGGGACACAGCAAAAGGTACTTTGGTCACATGAGACCAAAATGTACATTTTCTCTTTCGTTCGACGATCACAGCGCCTCCTTAATCTTGACCATTGGGTTATATCACCTCTGCAGGAGTAGGACTAAGCAGAACAAACACCTGGCTATGCCTATTGGCTGTTCTCAGTCAGTATATGAGAAAAAGAAAAAGTACCCCTAGGGACTTTGAATTGCAGCAAAAAATAACAAAATGAACAATGGGTAAAAATTGATATAAAAGTATAAAGTTTATTTACATTCAAATGGTATCAAAGAAATATATGTATAAATGGTAAAAAAAACAATATAATTGGAATCAGGTCAGGACATGAGCTCCAGGGAGAAATACAAGGCCAATACATACAAAAGACAGCCATGGAGAATAAGTATAACATAAAAATGATTACTGAGGATGCAAAGCCCAAACGCGTTTCGACCTTTTACAAAAGTTGCGGTCTTCTTCAGGGGGAACAAGATTTGCGACCATAAGTACTACAATAAAATACATATATTAACCACTTAACCCCCGGACCATATTGCTGGTCAAAGACCACAGCACTTTTTGCGATTTGACACTGCGTCGCTTTAACTGACAATTGCGCGGTCGTGCGTCATGGCTCCCAAACAAAATTTGCTTCCCTTTTTCCCCACAAATAGAGCTTTATTTTGGTGGTATATGATCACCTCTGCGGTTTTTTAGCTTTTGCGCTATAAACAAAAATAGAGTGACAATTTTGAAAAAAAAATATTTTTTACTTTTTGCTATAATAAATATCACCCAAAAATATATAAAAAAAAACTTTTTTTTTTTCTCAGTTCAGGCCGATACATATTCTTCTACATATTTTTCGTTAAAAAATGGCAATAAGCGTTTATTGATTGGTTTGCGCAAAAGTTATAGCGTTTACAAAATAGGGGGTATTTTTATGGCATTTTTGTTAATATTTTTTTTTTTACTAGTAATGGCGGCGATCAGCGTTTTTTTTTCGGTGCTGCGACATTATGGCGGACACTTCGGACACTTTTGACACATTTTTGGGACCATTGGCATTTTTATAGCGATCAGTGCTATAAAAATGTATTGATTACTATAAAAATGCCAATGGCAGTGAAGGGGTTAACACCAGGGGCCGGGGAAGGGGTTAAGTATGTTCCTGGGTGTGTTCTAACTGTAAGGGGGGTGAACTGACATGAAGAAATGACTGATCTTCTGTTCATACATTGTATGAACAGAAGTTCAGCATTTCTCTCCCTGACAGGACCGGGAGCTGTGTGTTTACACACACAGCTCCCGTTCCTCGCTCTGTAACGAGCGATCGCGTGTGCCTGGCGTGCGCCCCTAGTGGCCGCTTTTAGAGCCAACGTTATTGTACGGGCTCTTGCGTAGAACTGCGGCGGCTGGTCGGCAAGTAGTTAAACATTATATACACGTTTTTTGCAAGCAGCACACACATGACATATGAGACATATAATGACATCACTGCCAAGGTATACATACCCAGGAGACTGTCAGAGGTCAAGGACAGCAGTCATCCAGTAACCAAATGCCGAGGAACAGCCCTTGAATGGCCTAGGATGGTCAGATGGATAGAAAGACCAAAAGATTGCGGGGTAAGGAAAAAATCACCACCTGGCCTACAAGAGGCCAGTAACCTGCAGCCCCACACCAGCGGAGATCATTTTTATGTTATTTTCCATGAATGCCTTTTGTATGTATTAGCCCTTGTATTATGTTTCTCCCTGGAGCTCATGTCCTGATTCCAGTTAGATTTTTTTTACCATTTATAGATATACTGTATTTCTTTGATACCATTTCAATGTAAATAAACTTTATACTTTTATATACATATTCACCCATTGTTCATTTTGTTATTTTTTGCTGCAATTCAAAGTCCCTAGGGGTACTTTTTCTTTTTCTCACTTTATTTCACTTGTGGAGCGTTTTTTCCACAGTTGGTATCGCTTTTCCTTTGCTCAGTCAATATATAACCCCCTCCCTGCTCTAGGTATTCAATTTTTTCTGTCTAGTCAGGAGTAAGGACCTAGCTCCTTGCTGGGGTCTTTTGGTCCTAGCAAATTTTACCTTTTTTGTTCTTTCTTACATGTATTTTCTTCTGGAAGATCTGCAATCAACTGCCGGCCTGGGCGACGGGCTGTATAGTCTAGATCCACAGTCCAGCCAGCGAGCGTGTGCAGACCGCAGCTACACGCTAGGTCATCCGTGACATAACCTCAACGGACAGAGGCTGGCCCGCGAGTTAAACGTCTCGCAGGTTCGCATACGAACCGGCTCTGGTCCGATTTGCAGTGGTCCCTTTACCAACAGCCCCCCACTTCGGTGGCAAGGAGTTCTGTCTGGAGGGTCATCTGCACCATGGATCGGTTTGGTGGGAGTCCCAGGGCAGGCAGCAGAGACCCCTGGGGGTCTCCCTCGCCATTACCCTTATGTGTGGTGTGTGGCCTGCCCTGGCGGTATGGGGGGGTTCCAGTGCACATGCCCCTACTGTGTGTGTAGTGTGCAATTTGGGAGTCCCAGTGCAGAGAGCACAGCAGTACAGAGTGCACAGTGGTGTCCCCATAAATGTTCACCCGTCCTGGTGGAGTACAGTACCTTTTTTGGAAGGGGGTCCCGCAGAGGGTGCAGCGATGTTAAAGGCACAGAGAGGATCCTGGCAGCATGCTTCAGCATGTCAAATGGCCGGCGGCCATGTTTGGGTGGTCTGATGACATCACGTTTTCCCTTGGTCTGGCTGGTCACGGGTTGGCGACCATGTTTGTGTAGCCAATGACGTCATGGCGGACATTTTTTGCTAGTCGATTGAGATGCTAGAGATGGCCGGAACCTTGTGGAGATGCCAGAGCTCCTCTTCCTCTTACTCCCCTATGCTTCTCTTCCTGTCCCACGATATATAAAATGGACCCCGACATTGGTGTTGCTGGGTCCGAATTGCGGCGCTCCTCCGTTTAGTAGGGTGAGTCTTTGGGGGTCCTTGTGTATCTCCCTCTCTGCAGATAGGTACCCTGACCATTGGGGTGTCCCTTAGTGGTGCCAAAGTTCCTTTGTACTACAGGATCTTCTTCCCTATGGAGCCTCAGGGTCACCCCCTGATCCCCTCATGAAGGTGGCAGGTCCCTCGAAACCCTATCTTCACATGGTTGCACTGACGGCGGTCCTTGAGTGATTGGTATCCCAGGTGGAATTAGCATGTGATCAAAGACCCTGGAGGAAGCTGCCCCTGCCTTCCAATGCTCAGTCTGTTTCATCTGATTCTGAGCCTGATGCCGCCGGGGACATGGCCCGTCCAGGGGGGTTTAATATCTCGCCCCTGACCCGTCCGATAGTGAGGATGAGTCCTCTGCGGTCACAGCAGTGAGTGAAAAAGCGCTGGCGGACTCACTTGTTACTGCGGTGTGGGAGACTCTATAGATGGAGGATGCGACTGACAGGGCCACACCAAGGGTGTTTCCTTATCTGCATTTTTTTAATAGGTTTACCTATAAGGAATGGGAACAACCAAAGTCCCCCTTTTATGGTACCCAAACGTTTTTCAGTACACTACCCCTTTTAAAAATCTCTTAAAAAAGTGGACTACCCCACCAGTAGTGGAGCCTCCTGTTTCTAGACTGAATAAAGCTACCATGATACCAGTAGAGGAATCCCCATCCTTTAAGGACACCGGCTGATAGGAAAGCAGAGGCTGTGGCACGCAGCATATTTTCTATGGCTGGGTCGGCATTGCGTCCAGTCTTGGCTTTGGCACTGGTGTCGCAGACCCTAACTGAATGGGTAGTGAGCAGGTTCCCGCTGCTTATGTTGTTTTAGCAGACCAGTTGGTCCATGGGCTGCAGTATAATTGTGATGCAGCCTTGGATGTAGCTCCTGTGCTGTCCAAGCTTTCTGTTACAGTGGTGGTGATTAGACGTGTGCTGGGGCTTAAGAATTTGTTGGCAGACCAAGCCTCAATGATCTGCCCTTTCAAGGTGACCGCCTGTTTGGGGTCACCCTGGATGACATCATTAAGGGTGTCTTAGGGGGAAAAAGTACCTTCCTGCCTAAATCTAGGAAAGGGAAGGAGCCTCGTTACAGGCGGGGGCCTTCCTTCTCGGCCCATAAGAAATTCTTCCGGGGTCCCAAGAAGCAGATCTCTCAAGTCTTTCCCGGGATGTTCCAAGCAATCTTGGTCTGGTAAGCCTAGAGCAGGCTTCTCCAGATCCACTGACAAGACTCCTTCAGCATGAATGTCTGTCCTCCCCCATTGCTGGGGTGGGGGGGGGTCATCTTCGCTGGTTTTCAGATTCGTGGGCCTCCTTCGTGAGTGTCAAGGGGGTCCGCGAGTTGAACCTTTTGGGGGTACAAAAAGTGGGGGGATAGAATTTGTCCTCTTCGGGTGGCTTTGTGTCTCCTTGTGTGGGTTTAATTCCTGTAAATATTCGGGTGACGTCTGAACTACCCTAGGTCCCCTCTAGCCCTGTCCAGGAAATTGAGCTGCTTGGGTCTGACTCTTGAGTGAATGCTGACTAGGATAGTAGTTTTTCTTCCCAAACATTGGCCGTCCAGGGGGGTTCCCGTTGAGCAGGTTCAGCTCAACGGGAAGTAACTGATGCTCGTGGCAATCTCGCAAATTCCTCTGGTAGGTGCCGCAGTCGTCCTAGTGCCACTGCAGGGCCAACACCTTCCTCTTCTGCAGTGCCTGTGAAGGGCCGAGGGTGAAGGTCTTTTGGTGGCTGTAATTGTCCCTTGGAAGCTACCTCTCAAAGAGGACCAGTTGTACCGAGGGCTGAGCTTCCATTCTGCTTTAGTGACTGGTTTTAATGGGACTAGCGATTGAAAGCCAGGTACTGAGAGATGGAGGTCTGTCGGGATCAGTGATCCCTACTATAGTGAAGGCGAGGAAGTCTACTTCTAGTAAGATATACCATCGTACGTGGAAAGCATACATTTTTTGGTGTGAGTGGATTGGCGTTCATCCTCGATCCTTTTCTGTGGCTCAGATCTTAGCTTTTCTTCAACAGGGTGTTGAGCAGAAGTTGGCTTTGAGCACCATCAAGGGCCAGGTGTCTGCCTTAGTAGTCTTCTTTCAGCGAGACCTAGGCAGTGACTCTTTAGTCTATACCTTCATTCAAGGAGTCCAGGATGTGAATATTCGGGAGATTCCCTTACCTACATTGTCCCAGAAGATGGCATTCTTGGTGGCTATTACCTCGGCCCGTAGGGTTTCGGAGTTGGCGGCATTATCCTGTCGTACTGCCTATTTTAATTTTTTTAACAGAAGGAATCTTTATTAGAGAAAAAAAAGCATTGTTCATGTGAATAGCTGAAGAAACTATTTGCGAATACAATGAGTTGACTTAACAGAGAACAACTAGTACATTATATGACCAGAAGGAACATCATCAGACATAACAAATCACATATCGATAATAATAAATCTAGCCTTAGGGCAAGCATGCATTAAGATATCAGGACTACTCAGCTGCCCCCCCTAGAGGGGGGTCTAATTGTAGCAAAGAGCAACAGATACCCTGGAGGAGGGAGGGAGGGGGAAAGGGAGGGAAAAAGGTACGGGGGGAAGAGGAAGGAGAGGAGCCCGTGCCATGACCCAAATCTTCTATCTAGACCGTAAGGTGCCTGGCCTCTATCCATCTTGCCCATATTTTCTGAAACTTTTTAGGACAATTGCGACCCGTATTTGTTGGCTTATATAAAGGGAGTGTGGCATTCACCAGCTTTTTCAATGCAGAGATCCGGGGTGGCTCAGGTTTTTTCCAGTTAAGCAGAATAGTTTTCCTAGCATAATATGCACAGTAGAAAATAACGTTTTGTATGTGTATTGGTAGGCAAATTGTCAGTCACACCCAAGAGAAGGATCAGGGGATCGAGCTTGATGGGTACCCCACTCATTGACCCAATGTCAGCAACCACCTTCCGCCAGAACGTCTGTATCTGGGAACAGTCCCAAACCATATGTATAAAATTGCCTACTCCCATTCTGCAGCGCAGACATCGGTCGTCTGACGATAGATGACGACAGCCGCTGTGGTGTATAGTACACCCTATGAAGAAACTTGATCTGGACCAACCGATCTTTGGCTGCTATCATAAGGGGGACATACTGCTGGAGGCCCTTGGACCAATCTTCCTCCGTCAGGCTCGGTATGTCTCTTTGCCAGGCATTGAAAGCCCTATCAGCTGCAGTGCTGCCAGCGCAGATGAGTCTAAAGTATATGGAGAATAGCGTTCTTTCTATGTCGCAGGCTGTGAGGAGTCCTTCAACTGAGTGCGGGGCTAAGGTTACCGGCTCTGGAAACTGGGCCCTAAGTGCGTGCCGAAGCTGTATAAACCAGAAATACATCCATAAAGGGAGTGAGAATTTGTTCTTTAGCTCATTAAAGGAGAGGAGACGGCCCCCAGGCATAATATCTCAAAAGGGTTTTTTTTCGTACCTGGCCCACATCTGCAGGTCCGGGATGGACCGCAAGTGGGGCAGCTCCAGGTTACCCCATGGGGGAGTGTGGGGAGAACAGGTCTGGGGCTTTACCAGGGAACCAAACCTGTCCCCACACCCCTACTGTGGTTCTTATAGGGGTGGTAATGTGTATGTTAGAACGAGGCCCTCGGTACACTAAATTACTAAGTTCCGCGTATGACCACAGTATGACCGCCTCAAGATTCACTGCGGGGTTGGATCGGTCCTGCATGAACCACCACCTCGCGGAGACCAGGACCGCCACCCAGTAATATTTCTTAAAGTTATGTAGCGCCAAGCCCCCCCCCCCCCTGACAATAAGAGCTGGAGCGTAGATCTAGCCACTCTGGGGACCGTCCCCCTTTCTTTTTTTTTTTCCATCAGACTGAATCACTTCCTCAGCATAAACTCACATGATACTTTCACTGACAGTGTTCTTTTTCTCATCTGGGCACAAGTTTCAACAAAATATACATTTATATACACATAAAAACATTAATGAACACCACCCACCCTCCACCCCTTAAAATTCCAAAAAACCTTTGCCTCCTCCACCCCCAAACTCCTCCGATCATATAACAATACGTAAAACAATTTACTCAAAACCCAATCTATACATTCCTCATCAGACAACACAAAACTACCTCTTCTGTAACCACATCTTGCTTCCCATATCACCTCCTTCACAATTGCTGACAAAATCCATCCTCTCCTCCCTACATCAGACCCACCATCCACCAAACCGTACAAGCATAACTCTTGTGTGACTTCCTTCACCCCCACCACGTTTTTCACGAAACCAGCCAACCTCCTCCACATGTTTTTAACAAAGAAGCACTCCAAGAACACATGTCTTATTCTTTCAATTCCACCACATCCTACTCTTAGGCCTCGTACACACGAGGGGATATGTCCACTGAAAACGGTCCGATGGACCGTTTCAGCAGACATCTCCGCTCGTGTGTATGGGCTAGCGGACAGATTTGTCCACCCGACTGATTTCAAAGCAAGCTTTGAAATCTATCCGGTGGGAATCTGTCCGCCCGACATGTCTGCTGGTTAGTACACTTACCAGCAGACATGTCGTCCCGCGCCGCCGCCGAATGTATTCGGCGCATGCGCGGAAGTGTTTTACTTCCTGGTGCGGTGACGTAGCGGTGACGTGGCGGCGTCAACGTCACCGCCGCGTCACCGCGCCGTCCGGCGGCGGGGAATTTGATCCGATGGTGTGTACACGCCATCGGATCAAACTCCCGATCGGACATATCCGATGGAAATGGTCCGCGGACCGTTTTCATCGGATATGTCCGATCGTCTGTACGAGGCCTTACACATCTCTCGTTTTCAACCAAATCTCTTAATTTAAGGAAAGACATTGTCAGCAAACACTCATGGAAGCCCATCCAAACAATTTATTTTTGCTTATTGGTCACTCCATCCACCTCCAAGTTTTTCAAACATTCTTCCACCTGTTTTGTTCTAAGGTCAGATAAATTTGAAACCACCTCCTTAACCACTTACTCAGAGTATTTTTGGCTACTGCGCCAATACCTAGGTTCCTCAGGCCAGTCTTGTCATACCAAGTCTTCAATCTGACATAATAGGGAGGGGGAACCAGAGCCACTGGTTTGGTTAGGTCTCTCGTACCCCACCCCACCACAAACCATCCCATTAGGTACTTCATAAAACACATAGTTTTGCCTCCACTTAAAAGGGCCTTATGGTGCAATAACCAGGCGTGCATTTCCAAAAAGGACTCCACTCTGTGAAAGTTATAGCCCCCCAACTTTACATCCTTGACAACGGTAGATCTTGCCACCCTATCCATTTTAGAGCCCCCCAAAAAAAAAAGTCTTTCCATCTTCTGCACCCATCTCTTATTGAACGGAAAGATGATGCCAAAGTACAATAGTAAAGGCAGACAAACTGCCTTTACAATCAACACTTTCCCTGATAGGGTCAAGCGCCGCAGCTTCCATAAATCAAGTTTTTTGGTCAATTTAGCACAGTATCTCTTAGCATTTTCTTGACTCTGTAAGTTCCTTTCGAAATGTATTCCCAAAATGTCAATCGTGTCGACCTTCTTGATCTTAACTGAAGGGACGTCATTAAATCCACTCAAAGTACATACCGCACTCTTGCCCCAGTTCACCCGCATTCCAGCGACACTCCCAAACAGCTGTAACTGCAGCTCTGCCCTAGCAAGGTCTCTTCGAGATTTGCACAAAAAAGTCACATCATCCATGTAACACAAGGATTTTAGCCTGCTTCCACTTCCTCCAGGAATGAAAAAACCTTCGAAAGCCTTGTCATGTTGAACCTGCTGCAGAAGGGGTTCCATGACGCAAATGAAGAGAACAGGAGACGGGGCATCCCTGCCTAACCCCCGATTTAACCTCAAAGGGTTCGGACAGGATGCCCTTTATCAAAACCCTGCTATTGACATCCGAGTAAAGACTCTTTACCATATTTACAAAATCACCCGGGAAACCTAATTTTCACAAGACATGAAACATAAACTGATGAGAGACCCGGTCATAAGCTTTCTCTAAATCAAAGCCAGCCACTGCCGAAGGTAATATGTTACACTGCGCATAATAGACTAGGTCTCTCAACAGTACTAAATTGTCTGTGATCCTCCTCCCTGGGATAGCGCACACCTGCCAATCACCAATCACCCTCCCGATGACTTCCTTCACCCTATTGGCCAAAATTTTTGCAAAGGTTTTATAATCTACGTTTAAAAGGGTTATGGGCCTCCAATTTTTAATGTCCTTCTCCTCACCCTTTTTTTAGAGTAACACAATGACTCCTTCTTTCATAGAGGTTGCCAACCTCCCTGACCCATACAGTATTTTAAGACTTCAACCAGATGAAACTTAATAATGGGCCAAAACTTGAGGTAGAACTCCCACTGGCAGTCCATCTCCTTCTGGGGTTTTGTTTTTCGCCATACTTTTTAAGGTCTCTTCAACTTCTGCCTCCCCTACCACATCTGCCAAAAAAAGACCTTCATCTTTTTCCAAACTTTTAGGTAAAATGTCACAATATTCCTCCACCTCTTCCATCGTGGTGCCATCCTCTCCAATGTACATATCTTGATAGAAGCTCCTCACCCCATCTTGCATCCTTTTTCCTTCCACTTCCTCTTGTCTGTCCAACATTCTCCTCATGATTTTCTTGGGGCTAAAAGTATTTTTAAAGAAAAACCTAGAGCACTTCTCGTCCTCCATATTCTGCACTTTTGCATTAAACTCTATGCTCTTTCCTTTTTCTTTTATCATCCTCCTGCACCTCCTTCAGGTCTTCCTCTACTTCCAAGCCCAGCCTTTTGCATAAGTACAAGAAGTGTACTCTTTCCACCAGATTTTTCCTGCTTCTCTTTTCCTCTTCGCCTCCTCCACTCCCACCTTCTTAAAAAAAGAAGCCACACAGTTTTTGACCCAGTCCCATCATTCCAGCAAGTCTTCAAACTCCCTTTTTTTATCCTCTAATGTCCTAAAAAAGGTAGTAAAACGCCCAACCACCTCTTCATCATCAAGGAGAAGACTATTTAATTTCCATGTCCCTCTGCCAATCTCTACTCCCACCTTCATCCCAAAGATACCACAAATTAAAGAGTGGTCAGAAAAAATCATGAGAAACACTTGATGTGACACACTTTCCAGTAACCGGGACAAGAAAATGAAATCTATCCGTGATCTTACAGTCCCCTTATCGGAATGGTACGTGAAAGTATTATCTTTTTTTTCTATCTCAACAGCCACATCATGCATACCAAAGTCGGTGATAATGTCATTTAGGACCCTGGATGAAGCATCCAACCCTCCATCACTACTGGTCCCCTGACGGTCACACCTGCTCACACAGTTCAAGTCACCCACCAGGACAGTTAGAATTCTCCCGGGTAAGTATATCCTATGGGCGTCAAGGAACTTAATTCTTTCTCTTTTTTCAGCATGGGCGTATCAATTTACAAGCCTCACATATTGTCCTAAAAAATCAAGGTCACTATTTGTAACCTCTCAGGGACTATCACTTCCTGTGACATGATTTTAACATTGGGGTTCCTGACCACCACACGAACCCCCTCACTCTTAGACACACATGCTAGAGCCCACACAGAGGGACACCAGGACCAGTCCGCTGAAGGGTCACACATTACACCACACTCCTGTAAGCAGACAACATCCGCATGAAATTTACTAATCTCGTCAAAGACAACAACCCGCCTGTCTTTTGCCACAATGCTTCTAACATTGATGGACCCAACTGTCAGAGCCATCATAAGAAAAAAAGGAAACACAGCCATAAAAAGTCATTTAGAAGTCCATCTCCGCTTCATTCACTTCCGGCTTCTGTCTCATCCGGGGAACGGGAAAGCTGGCGGATTCCTCGGAATCCCCATTTTCTGATACAACACCTCCACCACACCAGCCCAGGACAAATCCGCTCTAGTCCTCTTGCTGGCGGAAGTGTCCGGTAGTTCTGGAGTATCAAAGGCCTCCTCCATTCTTTGGCCACACTCAATGCTGCTAACACTATCCATATCACTCTCATCCGAGTCACTATCAAGCTCTGATGCAATGTTTGGTTCTTCCACAATGGATGCAGCCACTCCCTGAACAGCCCCTTCTTCTCCAGGAGGGGCAACATCACCCTGATCTCCACCTCTGTCTTCCTCCTGTTCCTTGGTTCCACCAGGGGGGTCCACAACTCCACCAGTACCACCTTCACCCGGCCTGGCATCAGCGGTCTTGGAACGAACACCACCACCAGCCACCTTATTCATAGCAGCTGCGGCTGTGTCACCTGCTCTTGCCGCATCACCTGCCTGCCCATCGGGTGCAGCTTCAACGCTCCAGTGGGCGATCAGAGGGACCTGCTTGCTCAGCAGCACTCCCCCTAGTACCCTCCTTTGCACCATCATGTGGCCTCCACTGCCTGAGCTCCCTCTGGTCCTTCCCTGCTGTTGGAGCCGTAACCACTACCTTCCTGATGGATTGGTAGGACTCGCACTGCTTGGCCACATGTCCCGGCTGTTTGCAAATGTCACAAACCCTACGCTCCTTACAGTTCCGAGCAACATGACCACCTTTTTCACAAAAACTACATTTTAGTTCTTGATCACACTCGTCTCTCACATGGCCATACAACATGCACTTTCTGCAGTACCTGGGTTGGCCGGGGTAAAAAAGAAAACCCCTCTCCCCTCCAATGGTAAAAACTGCAGGGGGTCTTTTAACCCCACCCAAACACCCAGGGTCAGATTTGAAAGTTTCATAAAAACGGTACTTCCCCCGACCAGATTTTGAAGTTGTTAACACCTTCTCTCTGTCAGTACTGGATCCCTCTAGGACCCAGCGCACTCACCTGACACAGCCTTGGCTGGGAAACACTGATTGGCCAGCTCTCCTTTAAAACACCTGTGTTTTCACCCAATCAGTGCTCGTGATAGAGTTACTCTGCTTGCCTTGTGTGATCCAGCCTGACCTGTTTATCTGTAAACTTTGTGTATGACCCTGCTTGTTTGACCCTGCTTGTTGCTTCTGATTTGGTACCTTTCGAACTCTGATTTATCCGTGTATGACCCGGCTTGCCTAGACCACGCTTTGCCTGACTCCTGTAAGCAACATCCATTGCAGCGGTGCACTACTAGCACCAGCAACACCACCAACATCCATACCTGCGGTGAACTACAAGTTCCAGCTTTCCTGCTCATCACAACACCTACTTCAGCAGTGAACTACAAGTGCCAGCTGTCCCGCTCGTTTCAACCCTGCATCCGTGGTGAACTACAAGTCCCAGCGCTGACCTGCTTCTCAAGACCTGCTCATGGTATGTGCTCTTGTTATTGAACTATAGGCATATTAGCACACCTGATCTGTTGTCTGCTGCTAGCCTGATATGAAACCTGACACTCTCCACCTCTAAGATTATTGCAGTAATTGCCCAGGAAGGCTCTTACCAACGGGTTGTATAGGTGCACTGTAATTACCTTCTCCTCTTGCATTAAAAGGGGTTGAAGACCAAACTTCCTTCCGACCTCGCTATCCTCCATCAGCTTGAATTTTTCATAGACATTCCAACATACCTCAGTGGAAGAGAAGGTAACATCGTATAAGCGCTGGTTCGGGAAATCCTGCAAGCATAAGATATCTCTTACCGCCAAGTCAAGTTCTCCAGTCAAAAGATCGAGGACCACAGTCCTCAGCGTCACTTCCTTGTCCCCTCCTGGCTTCACCAGGAAACAAAGCGAGTCCCGAATGCCTCGGACCGCCATGGTAGTACTGAAAAAGTACAGAAAACGCCTTCAGAAGGGTGATCGCAACTCGTTGTCCGGGGACTAATCCTAGGGCCAATAGCAGCAAGGGGGGGCCCTCCGAAAAGGGACGCTCCTCCCAATTCCAACCTTTGGGTACCCTAGACACCTCTTGACTGAAACACAAATGAGTCAGAGACTACATTATGGAATTACTTCGGTTTGCTACACAGTGCAATTATTTTTGGTACAATGACCAATTCTTTTTGCAGAGAAAGGGTGTTGCAATGGGGGCTAAATTTGCCCCCAGCCTTGCGAACCGTTTTATGGCCCTGTGGGAGGAGAATGTTGTCTATGCCCTACGCCGCCCTGATTGGTGCTGTGGGCAAGATACATAGACGACGACCTTCTCCTGTGGAAGGGAGATGAAGAATCTCTACATGACTTTATGGCCACCCTTAATGACAACGAGATGGGTATCGTGTTGACGTATGAAACCAGTCGCACTACTAAACATTTTTTAGATCTGGAGATCTCAGTTGCGGATTGGCAGCTGGTGACTAAAACCTTTTTTAAGCCAATTGTCCGCAGCGGGTATATCCCAGTCGACAGTTGCCATTATAGTTCATGGCTAAAATCTGTACCATAGCCAACTGCTTCGTATTTAAAAGAAATTGTACAAACTTGACAGACTTTCACCAACAAGCTGACATCCTTCAGTCCAGATTTGTTAAAAAGGGATATCTCCTGACAACTATTGATGACGTGCAATGTCTGCATGCACAATGTATGGGGATGTAGGAAAATTGAAAGTTTTGAATCCACCATCACCTCTACAGTTTACCATATGAAGCACTTTACCACGTGTGCGACCCTTTTTATTGTTTACCTTATAACGTGCCCATGCAATAAGAAATATGTGGGGCGCACAATTAGAACGTTTTCCATCAGGGTAAATGAACATATTGCAGGTATCAAAAAGGGTCGCACTAACCATAGCGTACCTAGGCATTATTTACATTTCCACACTAAAGACCCTTCAGGCACAAAGTTCCAAGTGATCAACAATTCATCCCACACTGGAAGGTTGAATCTTGTGTCAGAGGCGTCTCCCAGTCAGAGACGTGCCTTGAGAAATCCAGCCTTGTTTGATTGACCCACCGCCGCTGGCGTGTGAGTTCACGATACGGGGTAAGAGTATTCATTCCCCCCTCCCTGGTGCTGGATTCACTTCCTTGGGTGCCCTGTGTGCTGACCACTTTTCATGTTACAGCTACGCTATTTTTGTGTAGAAGTGACAATACTACACTATTCCAATTGGGAGAATGGAACTCTCAATGTTTATATGAACTTATACATGGTTCTCATCATTTCTGATCAAAGATATCAATTTTTATATATATCACTGTCATCCTGTGTATAAATCTTTTTTGTTTTTGGTTATGAGTTCTAGCCTAACCATAGGAATGTTTTTCATTTAATGTTTATATATTGCACATTTGGATTATGTTTTTGGGTTTGTTCTCTGCAGAGAGTTCAAGTTTAATCACATGAAAAGTAGTTAGACCATTTCTGTGCAGACGTGTAGTTCGTATTTGAATTATTTTTCCACTATTAACCCTTGAACAACACTTGGGGATTCTAATACACATTTTTTCTAGCGCTGCATTTTTCACTTTTTAACCTCTATTATAACCAAAAGGTGCAAAGATAACTGGTAATAAGTTGTATTATAATGTACCTAAAAGTCTTGCCTGTCACATTTTGCTTGCTTAAGCTGGCCATGCAATGATCAACCAGTTTAGCAGGGACTAGACAAATTTCAATGAGTGTGTGTGTCAGTCCTTTTTGACAGAAGCGGATGGCTGCATTCACACCTGAGCGTTTTCAGCTCATAAAATGCTCGAAAAAAATTCTGAAAAACACCCAACAAGCAAAATCCCATGAATTTCAGTGGCCCCTGTTGACATCTGAGCAGTTTGTCACCTGAAGCAAAACACCTGAAAAACGCCTTAAAGACGTTGTAAAGCTTTGTGTTTTTTCACCTTAATATATCCTATGCATTAAAGTGAAAAAAACACCTTGCACTCTCTGGCCCCCCAGCCTGCCCGTTTTACATACCTAAGCCACGAAACTCCATGGGCTCGTTCCCGCAATGATTTCCCCCTGCTTGAGGTGGCTCGTCATTAGAGATTGGTAGCAATGCAGCCATTGGTTTGCGCTGCTGTCAATCGCATCCAATGAAGCAGGGCCGAGTGATACAGTCCCACCACCGGCTGTATAACAGGAGCGCGCTCGCAAGCTAACCCCCTTCCCATGCGGGGAGGAGCGAATCAGCCGCGGAGGGACCCCAGAAGGCCAGGATTGGGGCCACTCTATGCAAAACGAACTGCACAATGGAGGTAAGTATAACATGTTTGTTATTTTTTTATTTTTTACCGAAGCCATACAACCCCTTGATGTTCAAAAAAGAACATGAGATTCTTTGGGGCAGATTACAGGCGTATTTCCTGCTTTTTACATCGGTGACCTGTACAAAATTGCGGTAAAAACGCATTTAACGAGTTTAAAACGCTCAGGTGTGAATGCAGCCTTAGGGTCTGGGGATTCCTTCATCTACCTCATTCTATAACGGTACTAAATTCATTAGTACTATAATAGTGTATGGTCAGCTTTACTGTGCTGTATTATCAAGATTATATTCCTTACAAAGGTTTGAAGGCACTCCCTCTAGTGGATATCTTAGATTGCTGAATTTGCCTTGAGATAAGATGAAAAGTAAAGCACTGCTGAATTTGATGCACAGAATGTATATATATATATTAGGAAATGTGGCTTTCGTGTAAATATAACATTTGGAAATCATTTTAAAGAAACATTAAGCCTACTTTCACACCTAAGCGCTGGGGGGCATCGGCGGAAAAGTGCCGCTATTTTAAGCAGCGCTTTACCGTCTTTTTTGCTGCGCTTTTATCCACCCATAGAGCCCGAAAAAGGGTTAAAACCGACTGCAAAGCACCACTTTCTGTAAAATGCAATGCAATATATCTAACTGGAGGTGTTCTGTACACAGAATGTATAGAGAATCGCCCCCAGATATGTCACTTCCTGCTTGTGTGACTGACTCACTGAAGTCTACACTAAAATACAAGTCTGATTTCAGGCATCCCCTAAAACAAGAATAAACATTTTGGTGAGATTCTGCCAATAGGAAATCACATCTAAAGGGGCGCAAGTCCTGCAATTTTCCCTAGTGGAGCTATGCAAGTGCAGCAGCTGCTTGATGATTAAGAAACCACTTCCATTAGACTCACTTCTGTACACAGGTATAGAAAAACACAGGGATTTCTTCAGAATAACAAAAAATATGAATCTGAAAAAATGGTTGTCAAAATCCTTGTAATAAATATAGATCACCCAGAGGGGAGGGTTTTTTCTCAACAAAAGTGAAGTTACTCTTTAAACAAGCTATCACTGAACTCTTTAGCGTTTGCGTGTACTGTTAAGGGATGAATCCCCAAAGTTGACAGGAGAAGCACACTTTCTTTTTCTTTAACAGAATTTTTTTTTTTAATAATATAATTTGAAAATAAGTGTATCTGGAGAGTGAGATACAATAGGATATTAGACAGCTGTGTTCATAAATGTTGACAATTTAAGACAATATCATAAGTTGCCAGCTAGGGTGCAAAAGAAACAACTAGAAACAAGCAGGAGTTTGAAATCATATAAACCGCTTCCCGCCCTGTACCTAGACAGCTAGGCAGGACAAGCATCATTCTGCGAGGACGTACCCATATGTTCTCCCAGAACTACGCCTCATGCACGCCCCCAGAGGCACACACTAATTTGTGTACTGGGCCGCTGTGCTCTTCTCTGGTACCATGTGATCACTGTGAGCAATCACATGTCCATTGGCAAGCAATGGCTGTCATTGATTATGCCATTGAAAGCTACTGTGATCTCTGTGATTGGTTACAGTGATGATCTCATGGTGCAGGGCCAATCACAGCGGCCCTGTACCATGTGATAGTTGTGGCCAATGAAAGCTATTACAGTAGTTCTCAATGGTTGCATGGATTCAGAATTTATTGCTTACAGTAAGCAATCAAAATGTACAAAAAATCTCTGATCACCCCACAGAGTATTGCAGTGTCGCTATGGTGACTGCGGGGACCTCATGTAAAATGTCTGGCTGCTATAATATCACTGTATGTCACTAGCTATTCTCTGATCACTACCACAGCAGTACAATATCACCAGACCAGTGCTGCTAGTCAGTGTCCCCAACCACCACCCACTCAGTGTCCCTAATCACTGCCACAGCAGTCATATTGTCACTGATTACCGCCACGCCAGTTAGTGTCCCTGATCACCGCCACACCAGTTACAATGTCCCTGATCACCACTACACCAATTATATTGTCCCTGATCACCACCACACCATTTAATGTCCCTGGTCACTGCCCCACCAGTCGCAGTGTCACCAGACCAGTGTAAGTCAGCAGCAGTGTTTCTGATCACCACCACACTAGTGCAGTGTTGCCTCTGTACTAACCCTGGCCTGCTCATTGATCATGTTTGTTGCCTGGACTGATCCTTTGCCTGTTTGCTGACTATGACTTTGCCTGCGGCCTGAAATGACCCATGTGCACGTCTGACTGATTCTGTTTCTGTGAAACACCAGTCCTAGCCATCTCCTGTGGGCAACTGCACTACGGGAGCCACAGAAACGTATTTGTTCTTTCTTTTCTCCTGTACTTCTTGGCCACTGAACATGGCATTCCTTGGGGCTGCCATTTTACTAATATATTAGGCTTTCTTGGCTTGTGGGAAATGGGACTGCTAGGCCGCGTACACACAATCAAATATATCTGCTGAAACTGGTCCGCAGACCAGGTTCAGAGGACAGATTCGATCGTGTGTACGGGCTAGCAGACAGGTTTCCAGCAGACAAAAGTTTTAAAGCATGTTTCAAAACTTGTCTGCTGGAAACCCGTCTGTCCGACATGTCCGTTGGTTAGTAAGCTTAACCAGCGGACATAAATCCCCCGCATGCGCCGAATGGATTCGACGCATGTGTGGAAGTATTTTACTTCCTGGTTCGGTGACGTGGCGGCGTCAACGTCACTGCCACGTCACCGCGATGTCCGTCGGCGGGGATTTTGGTTTGATCGTGTGTACACACATCAGACCAAAATCTCCAGGAGACATATCCGATGAAATCGGTCTGTCGAACCGTTTTCATCGGATATGTCTCCTCGTGTGTACGCGGCCTTACAGGTGATGCTACACTAAGCTATATTTCCTGACCACTTGTAGAGAAGACCATTACAATACATTGGTTTTGATACATTTGGTTTATTTGTGCAATACACAAAATACAATGTTCAGTATATAATCAATCAAAAAAGTAAAAGTTGGGAGAGTTAGCAGAATGTGTCTTGAGGTGCAATTCTAAGTATGTCCATGTGACAATAAAATGAAGTCCTCAAAAAATTCAGAATACCTCTTCAAAAATATGTTGGTGTTTGCTTTCCAAAATGTGGTAATTTTAAATGATTTCCCACTGTCCCGGTGCTTCAGGGCATCCAAAAATATGATATGTAGCCAGGAAATTAGATGTGATCCTTGGATTTTGGTAGGGCCGAAACAACTAATCGATTAATCGACAACTAATCGATTATGAAATTAATCGATTACAATTTTCATAATCGATTATTTGGCCAGTAACATAATGGGGTTAAAAAAAGATTAGCCCTTTATAGTACAAAAAAGCAAATTGCTACTGTAAATATTACTTTCACTGCCCCACAGTAAAAAAAATTAACCCCTTACAGTAGTGATTATTTGCTCTTTTTGTACTTATTTTTGTTTTTTTAACCCCATTATGTTACTAAACATCCCAGGCCTGGGTTCACACCTCTGTTTTTTGGTGCTTTTTGCAGAAACACACTACAGTTCATTTACATGTTTTCCTATGGGACACATTCACATCCATGGTTTTGTTTTCAGCTGCTGCGTATTTGGAAAGTGCAAAGACTTTTTAAGGCAAAACAGTGCTATTTTTTATTTTTTTTTGGTTCAATATACTTTAATGGAGAAGCTGCAGAAAAGCATGTAATGTGTTTTTGCGGCAATTTGTGTTTTGTAATCTACCCAACAACAAATTGGCCCTGAAAAAAAAATGCTAATTTTTATTTATTTAAGGCTATTATCCGATTAATCGAAACAATAATCGGCCAACTTATCAATTATGAAAATAATCGTTAGTTGCAGCCCTAGATTTTGGGCCCCTCTATGGGCCAGATTCAGGAACACTTGCGCTGGAGTATTTCGATATGCGCCGCGTAACTGTGATGATGCGCCGTCGTTTCTATGTGCCCGTACCCACCAAACTAGATGCGCCCAATAACGGTCCATTTGCGACCGGCGGAACGTTCCGACGCCAGAGTATCGTCAGCGCTTATTTTCGCTGGGCGCATCAGTCGCGCCCATTGATTTCCCCTGCAAATATGCAAATGAGGTATTTTTCCCAATTCACGAACGGATTAGCACCATACGCTGGCTACATGCGCCGCGCGTATCTGGTCCATCCGGCGCAAAGTTATTTCTACAAAAGGCTGCTTTATCTTTACTCCAGACGGTCACAGGTCAGCAGGAGAGCAGCTACAGCAGCGTTACCGACGATAGGAGCTAGCTGAACAACAACACTTGCAAGGACAACACCTCTGTGTGCCAACATGCCAGGGGCAATTGTGGTCCTAAGACTAGTACTGGGTCCCTCGCTACGGAGGAGGCGGGCACGTGAGAGGATATACCGCACTCGTATGAACCTCTTTGGCATGGGGGATGAGGAGGTGTATCGCCTCTTCAGATTCAGCCCTGATGTAATACTTGAACTAACCACAACCCTGCAGGATGACATCACCAGCCCAACACACCGCTCACAAGCAGTGCAGCCACTGGTGAAGGTCCTGGCAACACTTCATTTCCTTGCCAGTGGATCATTCCAGCGTACAAGTGGAGTGGTGGCTGGGATGTCACAGTCCTCCATAAGCAGATGTGTGCACCAGGTTGTCCCTGCAATCCTCAGACGCATGTCCAACCAGTTCATCAGACCCACCACTGAGGAGCTGCGGCTGAAGGCAATGACAGATTTCTACAACATTGCCAGATTCCCACGCACCATCGGGGCCATTGATTGCACACATGTGGCACTCCAGCCTCCCAGTGCCACAGAGCACATATACCGCAATCGGAAGCATTGGCATTCCATCAACGTACAGGTGATAGCTGATGCCCAACGCCTCATATGGCACGTCCGTGCCAAACACCCCGGGTCCAGCCATGACAGCTTCATATACCGTCAGAGCCCCATCCCTACAGAATTCGAGCAGAACATGTATGGGGACAGCTGGCTGGTTGGTGAGTGACAAGGGAGTCAGGCATGACTATCCCCTCCCGTGATGCACAACAGAAGTCGCACATGCATGACTAACATCCTCCTGTCTTTTACCTTACAGGTGACTCTGCATATGCACTGGGACCCCATCTAATGACTCCTTTCCGGAACCCCCAAACCAGAGGAGAGAGAAAATACAATGAAGCACACATCAAAACCCGTGCAGTGGTGGAGCAAACATTTGGGCTCCTAAAGTCCCGTTTCCGCTGCCTGGATAAGTCCGGGGGGACCCTATTGTATTCCCCTACCTTTGTGTGTCAGATCATCGCTGCATGTTGTATTCTGCACAACTTTGCTATGAGAAAAGGCCTGCAGATTGACATACGTGATGACCTGACCCCCGACCCACACAGTCCCCACCTGCCAGAGGACACCCAGTCTGCTGATGGAAGAGCAGTCAGGAGGGTCCTCGCGTAGGCATCTTTGGACACTAAACCAATACATTAATCACACAGACAGTGCACGCGTGTACACCACTGGATCACACACACCACATGCACATCGCATTGGATTAGCCCAAGTCCAGCATGTAGGAGTTGGGAGCAGCAACGCCAGCGTCAAGGCCCCAATGATGTCACTGTCCATTCACACACCTTTCACACGTCATTCATTCAGCCGTGGGGTTAACTTCACCACCACGGCCGAGGGTGACACCCCTTACTTTCAGGAGTGCCACCCTCTCACATTCACACACCATTCACACTGTCCCCTGCACTCCTGACCGTGTGCAGTACAAAATTAAAAAAAATATCTCATAACCTGAGAACCAAAAAAAAAAAAAACTCATGTCCTGAGTATAAACAAAAATATTCAAAAATAAACAAAAACTCATATCCTGAGTATAAACAATAATATTCAAAAATAAACAAAAACTCATATCCTGAGTATAAACAATAATATTCAAAAATAAACAAAAACTCATATCCTGAGTATAAACAAAAATATATAACAACCAAAAAAACAAAAAACCCTCATCTGAGATGACATGGGCTCCTCCTTGGGGGCACTCTCGGGCTCCTCATCTGCCTGGAGGGAGTGGGTGGTGGTGGGGGTGGGGGGGCATCAGGAGGAGGCTGATCCCCGGGTGGGCCACTCCTGGGAGCTGTTGGCTGCCTGCCCTCCAATGCCACAGCGATACGGCTCAGATACAGGTTTGTCTGGGCCTGCATCCTCAACTGGCGGGTGATATTGTGCCGCTGGTCACGTTGCCGCTGCCTCCCCTCTTCCCGGATGGCAGCTGTGTTGTCTCGGACAGCTGCTGTCAAGTGCCGGATATCAGCCTGCACCTCCCCCAGGCTGGTCACAACGCCCTGCACACGACTGGGCAGCTGTGACAGAGAGCCCAGGCTGTCTGCGACCCTGTCTAAGTGGCCAGCCATCTCCCCCATTTGCTGGGTCTGTTTGGCGTGGTCCAACAGCACCTGGTCCTCGACCAGATCACACACCCCCCTGGTCTTCCGGGTGGCCTTCCTGGGGGCAGAAGAAGGTTGTCCCCGTGGGGATGGAGTCGCCCTTGAGGGGCTACCTAGGATGGGGGAGGGGATCACAGAGGGCCCTGCAGAGGAGGAGGACTCCTCCAACATTAAAATAAACTCCTGTTCAGGGACAGGCTCCTCCACAACCACCTCTGCTGAAGTGGTGTGGGTATTCTCCTCCTCCACCTCGGTGTCTCCAGCACCCAGGGCCTCGTCATCAGCATCACGTTGGGAGGTTGGGGTGGACAGGCCGGCACGAGATGATGGCCCAGCTCCGTCATCTGTGGATGACACAAAGCAGACACATGTTGGTGGTCCCACACACTTGGCACATGTACCCACCCCCCCCCACATGCAACACACCAAAAAGGGGGTAAAAATCACTTACCTGTCCTGGAGCCTTCCTCTACGGAGTCATAGCCAGGGACCCCCTCCAACTGCTCCCTGTCCAGGCAGCGGGCAACCACCTCCTCCTACGCGGTCAGGGTGACAGGACATGGTGGACCACCACCTGTGCCCCTCTCATGGCTCCGAATGGTGGACACCTTGCCCCTCACCTTGCGCCGCAGGTCATTGATTTTTTTTTGAATGTCGCCTGCAGTCCGGGTGGAGTACCCTAGCACATTGACCCTGGCAGCAATGGTGTCCAGGATACCCTGCTTCCTTTCCCGGCTGGTCTTCCTGCTTTTTTTCCCATGGAGGAAATCATTAAACGTCTCCATAGCCGAGATTATCACAGAGACCTCCTGGGCATTATAGTTTAGGTTCCTCCTCTCTTTGGGGGTAGCGGGAGCAGCCATTACAGGGCAAAAGTATCTTCCCTGGGGTGGGGGGAAATGGAACTACTTTTGCGCCGGAATGGCGTTTCCGCCAGCGCTTTTAAGCGCCCAGCGGAACGCATTGCGCTGACGTTTCCCAGGAAGTGGTGCCGACGGAAGTTGTGAGCATGCGCACAAGGGGGCGAGTGGAGCCGCACTCACTGCGCATGCTCCGTGGATGATGCGCTGAACGTAAGCCTCTGCGCTGGGCTCCGCCCATCATTTACATATGATCACACCCACTTCCACTTGCGTCGGGTTACGCCAGCGCATTATCGTTACTCGGGCGCAAGTTTACGCGCAACTGCTATGTGAATTACAGGACTTGCGCTGAAAGGGTCTTCAGAGTAACGTAAATGAGAAGCGTTACTCCAGAGGAAAGATACTCTCATCTACCTGAATCTGGCCCTATGTGGCTAAGCTGTGAAAAAGTCTCACACATATGGTATTGCTATACTCGAGAGGAGTAGAAAAAATTGTTCTGGGGTGTAATTTCCAGTTTTCGAAACCTTGTGGCAAAACGTGACATTGTCAAAAGACTCGCTATGCTTTTGAGAAAATACCTTAGAGTACATCATTTATGGGTAATTTAAAGTGGTTCTAAAGGCAGAAGGTTTTTATTTTTTATTTTAATGCATCTTATGCATTAGGATTAAAACCTTCTGTGTGCATCATTTCCCCCCAGCCCCATTTAATACTTACCTGAGCCCTATCTCGATCCAGCGATGTTGCACAAGAGCCTTGGCTGTCTGGGGACTCTCCCTCATTGGCTGAGGCAGTAGCAATTGGCTCCCACTGCTGTCAATTAAAGTCAGTGAGCCAATGAGGAGAGAGGGGGTGGGCCGAGTCGTAGCTCCATGTCTGAATAGACACAGAGCACAATGTTGCCAACCGTACGTTAAATTACAGACAGCCCATAAATTTAGCTTGTTTTCAGGCCGTCCGTTAAAGTCCGTTGTATGGGCAGCGGTGTCGTAAAAATGATGGCCGCGGGCAGCCCATGCAACTGCATGCGCCGTTCCGAAGGCTGCCGAGCTCGGGAAACTTCGTACATGCATGGCCGGGCAGCGCATGCGCAGTAACGTAATGGCACGGCCTGGCGCCATTTTTAAATCTAAACCTAGCGCCAATCTGCTCCCAGAGTGGCTGGGCTGGACCTGGGGAACCAATCAATCATCAGAGATTGCTGAGGGGGGACAAGCACGGACAACTCCTCACAAGGTGGCCGAGAGCAGAACACCGGGCAGGTACCGTGTACGGAGGAGAGGGGGATGGAATGGGAGGGGAGGGGGATTCTTGGGCTTGTTGCATGCTTCGGTGAATCCTCGTCACGGCTTTAGACCCAAGGAGGAGAGGAGAGGGGGGCTAGTACAAAGAAAGTGGACGTTATTCGTTCTCGGCGTGCTGGCCGCAGTGCTGCTATTGCCTCGCACAGCAGCCGAGGACGATGAATGAATGAGGACTCGAGTACTGGGGGCCAGTAGTGGGTGCAGGGGGGAATGTCCGCAGTCCCTGTCCTCCCCCTCCTGTACCATGTCTGCAGTCTCTGTCCTCCACTTCCTGTACCATGTCTGCAGTCTCTGTCCTCCACATCCTGTACCATGTCTGTAGCCTCTGTCCTCCACCATGTCCGCAGTCTCTGTCCTCCCCCCTCCTGTACCATGTCCGCAGCCTCTATCCTCCCCCTCCTGTACCATGTCTGCAGCCACTGTCCTCCACCTCCTGTACCATGTCATGTCCGCAGCCTCTGTCCTCCACCTCCTGTACCATGTCTGCAGTCTCTGAGGGGAAGTCTTAAGAGGAGTCAAGAGTAGGAGCACTGCCGGGATGGGGGTCTCAAGAGGACGTGTGTGGACTGTGGAAAGGAGAATATGGGATAAAACCAGAGTCACCAAGCTGGAGCCATCTGACTGGGCCCTGAACGGCGCACCTAAGAGGTCAGTGACAGTGCCGCCAGGCCAGTTTGGGGGGGGGGGGGTTGCTGGTGTAAGGGGGAGTGAATACAATAATGTTAGAGGGCATTGATACAAAGGTTCCTCATTTATATTAGTACCCCCCCCCCTTACATTAGTGTATTCACGCTGCAGAAGGTGGTCTCTGGTCACCAGAGCCCCCCCCCCCCCTTACATCAGAGTTCCCCTTACATCATGATCTGCAGCATTCCCCTTTGCATAAGAGTTCCTTTGCACTGTAAGGGGGAATCCTGCAGATTCTGATGTAAGAGGGAACTCTGTGCTAGCTGGCTTACAGTAAACTGACCTTCATGTCAATGGATGCAGTTGGTCTTTGACTTTTGTTTATCTTAAACACACTGCTGATAGCACTAGCTACATGTTTATGGTCTGAATGGACACAGAGCACAGTGTTGCCAACCGTACGTTAAATTACGGACAGCCCGTAAATTTAGCTTGTTTTCGGGCTGTCCGTTAAAGTCCGTTGTATGGGCAGCGGTGCCCGTAAAAATTATGGCCGCGGGCAGCCCATGCAACGGCGCATGCGCCGTTTCCTGAAGGCTGCCGAGCTCGGAAAAGTTCGTACACGCTCGGCCGGGCGGCGCATGGTGGCCGAGAGCAGAACACCGGGCAGGTACCGTGTACGGAGGAGAGGGGGATGGGAGGGGAGGGGGATTCTTGGGCTTGTTGCATGCTTCGGTGAATCCTCGTCACGGCTTTAGACCCGAGGAGGAGAGGGGGGCGGACGTTGTTAGTTCTCGGCGTGCTGCTATTGCCTCACACAGCAGCCGAGGACGATGAATGAATGAGGACTCGAGTACTGGGGGCCAGTGGTGGGTGAAGGTGGGGGAATAGGAGGTCACATGCCTATGTGCTTTGCCCTGTGGAGAAATATGGCACAGGAGGGGGACACTGCCTGTCACACAGATGTGCCTGTGGACTGGAGGGGCACAGAAGAATACTGAAGAGGAGCAGAGAAGGAAACCTACCACATCTGCAGCCTATGTCCTCCCCCTCCTGTACCATGTCCGCAGTCTCTGTCCTCCACCTCCTGTACCATGTCCGCAGCCTCTGTCCTCCACCTCCTGTACCATGTCCGCAGCCTCTGTCCTCCACCTCCTGTACCATGTCCGCAGCCTCTGTCCTCCACCTCCTGTACCATGTCCGCACCCTCTGTCCTCCACCTCCTGTATAATGTCCGCAGCCTCTGTCCTCCACCTCCTGTACCATCTCCGCAGCCTCTGTCCTCCACCTCCTGTACCATGTCCGCAGCCTCTGTCCTCCACCTCCTGTACCATGTCCGCAGCCTCTGTCCTCCACCTCCTGTACCATGTCCGCAGCCTCTGTCCTCCAGCTCCTGTACCATGTCTGCAGTCTGTCCTCCCCCTCCTGTACCATGTCCGCAGTCTCTGTCCTCCCCCTCCTGTACCATGTCCGCAGTCTCTGTCCTCCCCCTCCTCTACCATGTCCGCAGTCTCTGTCCTCTACCATGTCCGCAGTCTCTGTCCTCCCCCCTCCTCTACCATGTCCGCAGTCTCTGTCCTCCCCCCTCCTCTACCATGTCCGCAGTCTCTGTCCTCCCCCCTCCTCTACCATGTCCGCAGTCTCTGTCCTCCACCTCCTGTACCATGTCCGCAGTCTCTGTCCTCCACCTCCTGTACAATGTCCGCAGCCTCTGTCCTCCCCCTCCTGTACCATGTCTGCAGTCTCTGTCCTCCCCCTCCTGTACCATGTCAGCAGTCTCTGTCCTCCCCCTCCTGTACCATGTCCGCAGTCTCTGTCCTCCACTTCCTGTACCATGTCCGCAGTCTCTGTCCTCCACTTCCTGTACCATGTCTGCAGTCTCTGTCCTCCACATCCTGTACCATGTCTGCAGCCTCTGTCCTCCACCATGTCCGCAGTCTCTGTCCTCCCCCTCCTGTACCATGTCCGCAGCCTCTATCCTCCCCCTCCTGTACCATGTCCGCAGCCTCTATCCTCCCCCTCCTGTACCATGTCCGCAGTCTGTCCTCCCCCTCCTGTACCATGTCCGCAGCCTCTGTCCTCCACCATGTCCGCAGCCTCTGTCCTCCACCTCCTGTACCATGTCTGCAGCCTCTGTCCTCCACCTCCTGTACCATGTCTGCAGCCTCTGTCATCCACCCCCTGTATCATGTCTGCAGTCTCTGAAGAGGAGTCAAGAGTGGGAGCACTGCCGGGATGGGGGTCTCAAGAGGAGTCGGACGTGTGTGGACTGTGAAAAGGATAATATGGGATAAAACCAGAGCCACCAAGCTGGAGCCATCTGACTGGGCCCTGCACGGCGCACCTAAGAGGTCAGTGACAGTGCCGCCAGGCCAGTCTGGGGGGGGGGGGTTGCTGGTGTAAGGGGGAGTGAATGCAATAATGTTAGGGGGCACTGATACAAAGGTTCCCCATTTATATTAGTACCCCCCTTACATTAGTGTATTCACGCTGCGGAAGGTGGTCACCAGAGCCCCCCCCCCCCTTACATCAGAGTTCCCCTTACGTCATGATCTGCAGCATTCCCCTTTGCACTGTAAGGGGGAATCCTGCAGACTCTGAAGTAAGGGGGAACTCTGTGCTAGCTGGCTTACAGTAAGCTGACCTTCATGTCAATGGAGGCAGTTGGTTTTTGACTTTTGTTTAACTTAAACATACTGCTGATTACACTAGCTACATGTTTATGGTTTAAATATTGATATTTGCACTGTTTAGCAGTGAAAACTGTAATTTTAGGTACTTTGCAGTGTCAGTAAAAAATTGTTGCCGCTCGTAAATTTTTGGCATCCTGCCAGTAAATTTCATTTCAGGGGGTTGGCAACACTGACAGAGCAGTGGCTCAACTCGTTATCCCCATATCAAGCTGCTTGCTGTGGAGGCACTCGGAACGAGGGAGGGGCTAGGAGTGCCGGCGGGGCACCCAAGAAGAGGAGGATCTGGGCTGCTCTGTTCAAAACCACTGCACAGAGGATGCGCGTATGACATGCTTGTTGTTATTATTATTATTTGAACAAAAAAAAAAGAGACTTCATTATCATTTTAAGCAGTTTGAAAGCCCGAAGGTGCTTTTAGTATTTTGGGCCCCTCTATGCATCCAGCCTGCAAGAAAAGTCTCACGTATGTGGTATCCCCATTCTCAGAAGGCATAGAAGAATGGGTTTTGAGGTGTAATTTCAAAGTAGAAGCCAGGTGGATAACGCATAGAGGGAGTGTTTTTGACCTGTGGAACCACAGTGAAGCAGGAGCCGGGCACGCACCCCAAAACAAGCTGGTGAGCGGCTGTTTATGCCCGATACTGCCAAAGATACTAGGTGCTGGTTCAAAGCATCTCCCTTGTGAGTAGTCTGATTTTATCTTTTTAAATAAACAAAACCTTTTTTACGTACTACACCATGATTAGCCCCTTGTTTTTTGAGGCACTAAGGAACACTGTGTGAGAGGAGTAAGGAGCACATATCCACTGACAGGAATGGAATAAGTTTGGGGCCCATTACCAGCTGGAGTCTGGTGAGTGCGTATTTCAGCAGTTGGTGGTGGTAGCACTTATTTCTGTCGGGTGGAAGAAGTAGAAACACAACACCAGGATTAATTATCATATTTATTCCCTTATTGGACTCTAGCTGTGAAGTTGTGACTTCCACGTCAACCGGGATGTGTTATGAACATTTATGAACTTTCATGCATTTTTTGCACATATGGTTTATGATATTGATATGCATATTTATTTATTTATATTTGGTTGTTGGTATAATAGTTGCACTCAGTATCACACACTCGAGAGAGTAGGACATTGGTATATAGATATTCAAAAAAAAATAATTGTATATGCTCGAGAGAGCTGAACACTGTCACTCATATATATATATATATATATATATATATATATATATATATATATATATATTTTGTTGGCACAGTAGTCGCACATAGTAGTACGCAATTGCACATGCTCGAAAGAGCTGGACATTGTTCTTTAGTCAGATAATCACCTATTGTGGTTTATCACGCACAGTACTGCACTGAATTCAGCACTTTATTAACTAAGATTATTTTGTGTCATCGCCTATTCAGACCAGCGCAGTAACAATATTTTTCCGCTCTACTATCTAGGCCTTTCTAAAGGCTTGCACAGTACTGCAGCAGGTCAACATAACTAATTATTTTGCGCCGGTGACAACCATCACACTTCCGTAATTTCAAAGTATGGCTATGCAGGTGGTCCGTTTTCATCCCATCTCCCTATAGAGGAGAGCAGAACTCTGACAGGTCCGTCTCTGCACAGTGAGCGGAAACAGACCTGTCATCTGCCTGCTCAGCAGGGATCAGCAGAGTTTTTCCTCACTGAGTACGCAGAATCCATAACACTGATGCCCCCGTGTGAATGGGGCCTACGGAAAAGATATAGTAAACAAATGAAGTGGCAGTGCATAATGCCTTTACTGATATCATGAAAGGAATAGAAGCCTTGTTAAAGCGGAGTTCCACCCAAAGTGGAAGTTCCACTTTAAACATTCCTCAACCCCTAATGCCGCATACACATGATCAGTCCATCCGATGAGAGCGGTCTCATGAAGTTCAATGCTTGCAAGCATGCGTCGACTTGATTCTGAGCATGCGTGAATTTTTAACCGATGGTCAACTAGCGATCGGTTTTGACCCATCGGTTAGGAATCCATCAGTTAAATTTAAAATAAGTTGGGTTTTTTTTAACCGATGGATAACTAACCGATGGCGCCCACACGCGATCGGTTTGGTCCGATGAAAACAGTCCATCAGACCGTTCTCATCGGTTTAACCTATGGTGTGTACGTGGCCTTACATTCCACATTTGACATGTAATTTTTTTTGGGGGGGGGGGGTAAGTACCTAGTTTTGACAGGTACCCAGCTCCCACTTCTGCTCTGGCTGCCTAGGCGACTTGAGCAGAAGTTCTCCTCTCCTCTCCCTCCCTGCAATCTTCTGGAACACATCACAGGTCCCAGAAGATTGCCCGGCCACTGAGGATGCGAGGATACTTTTTGTAGTTGCTAACTTTTAATACATGTAAAAAGGACAAGAGAAGAAAAATAGGCCCAGAGTGTGAGAATGAATATGGAGAGCAAGGAGAGATTCAAATGGAATGTAAGGGAGAAAGAAAGACAGAGCGGAGGAGGAGGGTAGTAATAAAATAGACTGCAAAAGGGAAAGAGAAAAATAGAGAAAAGCGGGATGAAAGTAGGGTTACTTGGAGGGGGGGCTCTGACTGGGGAGTACAGGTCCCATATGCAATATGTTGCAAGAGAAACGGAAATACTGTAAGTTCTATCTAGGGAGTTAGTGATGGTATATCAAGGGAGACCAGACCTTCAGCCTAGGTTCACACTTATGCGATGCGGGAACCAATGTGATTACATCGCTGGTCCCCGAATCGCTCCTGTACCGCAGGCAGTTCACACTGCCTTCTGCAAACCGCTGTGGGTGTCATTACATTGTTAATGACACCCCCAGATCGGTTCACAGATCGCACAGGAATTGATCACATGAGTGAAAACACCCATGCAATCAGATTCTAGTGTGGGGAAAAACAAGTACATGCACAATTTTCTTTGTGAATCCAATGCAAGTTCAGCCATACAACTGTATGACTGAACTAGCATTGCTCAGAGATCGCATGTGATTGGCACCGGCGGTGTGGGTGCGAATCACATGCGATCTCTGAGATTGCGCTAGTGTGAACCCAGGCTCAAGAATGTTTTTTGGTCATTATTCAGGATAGTGGATAAATGCACTTTTTTTTTTACCAGCTTAGCCAACTCTAGTTTTCCAATCTTAGCAGTGACTTGGTTGCTTTTCAGCTCTATAATTTCTAATGTAAATACAGAGAAATAGTTGCGGGAAAGGAAAGCAGAGTGCTAAGTTCTGACTTCTTTTGTGAATTTTGAGGATGATATTGTCCATAGTGCCACAGCTACAGAGTTTTCAAGCCTAGTGCTTGTTAACCCTACACACATGGAGACAACTGGAACAAATACATTGCAGGTCAATGGCATCATTATGATCCTGCTGCGATGATGTCTGTCGCAGCATGCATATATGTTTACAAAAACAGTTGCTTAGATGTCTTTTGCTATACAGAAATGTTTATGTGAGGCCGCGTACACACGAGGAGACATATCCGATGAAAACAGTCCGACAGACCGTTTTCATCGGACATGTCTCCTGGGATGTTTTGGTTTGATGTGTGTACACACGATCAAACCAAAATCCCTGTGGACAGACAGCACGGTGACGTTGACGCCGCCACGTCACCAAACCAGGAAGTAAAATACTTCAGCAGCCATGCCCAATAATTTCAATGGGCAGGGGCAATGGAGGAGCTCAAAAGATGCTGCTTGCAGGACTTATTCTAACGTCCTGCAAGCACTTGAAAGCACTTGGGCTTTCACACTGGGGCTGCAGGGGAGGCAGTTTTCAGGCACTTTACAGGTGGCATTTTTAGCCCTTTAGCACCTGAAAAAATGCCTCCAGTGCGAAAGGGGTCTTTCAGTATGTCCAAAAAACAAAGTTTTTCCAACTTCATCATTAAAAACGACATTGCCCACACACCATCCTTTTTAAAAAATGATGAGAAAAGCGCGGTGACGTACAACACGTACGGCGGCACTCTAAAGAGGAAGTTCTATTTGCCTTTGAGCTGCTTTAGCTGATTCCGTGTTAGTAAAAGACGATTCGCGCTTTTCTGTCTGTTACAGCGTGATGAATGTGCTTACTCCATTATGAATGGTGTTTTACCAGAAGGAGCGCTCCCGTCTCATAACTTGCTTCTGAGCATGCGCGGGTTTAAAACGTAGTTTTAGCCCACACACGATAATTCTTTACAACCTGAAAAACTACATCATTTAAGGCCGCGTACACACGATCAGACCAGTCCGATGAAACAGGTCTGCAGACCAGTTTCATCGGACCAATTCGATGGTGTGTACGGCCTATCGGACCGTTGTCCGTCGGACCAAAGTTTTAGAACTTGCTTTAAAATCTGTCCAATGGACACCTGTCCGTCGGACAGATTCGATGGTTAGTACGCAAAAGCATCGGACCAAAAACCCGCGCATGCTCAGAATCAAGTCGACGCATGCTTGGAAGCATTGAACGGATTTTTGGTCCGATGGTGTGTACACACATCGGACCACTTCAGCCTGGTCTGATGAAAACGGTCCGTCGGACCAGTCAGCACGTCGTTGTGTTCTACGTTTACCACGTTCTGGTCTGGTCTGATCGGATTTTTGGTCCGATGGTGTGTACACACATCAGACCACTTCAGCCTGGTCTGATGAAAACGGTCCGTCGGACCGGTCTGATCGTGTGTACGTGGCCTAAAACGACATTGGAAAATGCAGCATGTTCAAATTTTTTTTTCGTTTTTCAGAACATGAAAAATTATGTGAAGCCCACACATGATCATTTTAAATGATGTTTTTGAAAATCAAAGTTTTTTTCATGCCGAAAAATGATCGTGTGTATGCGGCATAAGTGTTTATATAATCTTAGTTTTACAAAAACATTTAAAACTGAATTCCTGTCTACACAAAGATTTTAAATATGCCCCTTTCTTTCAGCATATGCTGGATATAATGCTCATTTTGTCTCTGTTTATTATTATTATTGTTTATTGTTTGTTTCTTATACAAGGCGCATAGTTCACAAAACATGTTTGCATCGATGCGCCTGCTTCCCATCCAGTCACGTTAGCAGAAACATAATGTGAAATGTAATGGAGAGAAAAACCTGCTTAACTCCTCCGTCCCACTGTAGCACTCCAATTGTTTTCTCTCCTGTGCCATAATGTGGACCGTCTCTCTATGCCAGCACATATAATCACCCGCAAAAAAACATTATGAAATATCACGCACTATGCCGAGTTTCTCTCAGCACACACCAGCAGCCATGTGATTAGTGCAGCTGCTGGAATTAAAGAACCCTAATGCCGTGAACACATGGTCGATGCGTACATCACAAATGGTCGATGGGAGCTTGTTGTCAGAAATTCCAACCGTGTAGTCTCCATCGGACATTTGCTGTCGGAATTTCCGACAACAAAAATTTGAGAGCTGGTTCTCAAATTTTTCGACAACAAAACGTCATACGTGTTGTAAGTCACCACATTCTTGACATTCAATTAATGACAACATTTGTGTGACTGTGTGTATGCAAGACAAGTTTGAGCCAACATCCATCAGAAAAAAATCCACGGTTTTGTTGTCAGAATGTCCGATCGTCTGTACGTGGCATAATGCTCGGTTCCCACTGTTGCGATGGCAAAGTTGTGCAACTTGCCTTGCGACTCCCTTTCGACTTGAATGCTATTTAGGAGCCTGTACAAGGGCTGAAAGCACACCCAAGTCAGACCAAAGTAGTACAGGAACCTTTTCTAAAGTAGGAGGGACGTGTGTAGCCTCAGTTAAGATGGCTCTTATAGCAAAACACTGAATCTGACATGTCATCTGACTTGGAGTCTCACATGTCGCAAATAAGGCTCTATTTGTCTGAGTGAAACCTCTGACAGCAAAAGGGTGAAGCAAACTGAGAGCCTTTAAAACAGGGAAGAAAGCTAAAGCTTCTGCTGATTCAAAGGTTCAGTGAAAAATCTTAATATAATATATATATATATATATATATATATACCGTATTTATCGGGGTATTGCGCGCTCCCGCGTAAAGTAGCCCCGAAATTCCTGTTAAAAAAAAGTTTTTATTTTTTATTACTTACAGTTTTGGTGTCTTGCCCGGCGTCCATCTTCCGTCCGTCTGCAGCCTCGGTGGTGTCCTCCCGGCTTCTCCAGCGCTGTCCGAGTCGAATCCCCACTTCCCGAGCTCAGTTGGAAGCCTCTGCCGACATATACCGAGCACAGTACACACGGGCACGCTCGGCTTCTCACGCATAAACATCACAGACCATGACTACGAGCGAAGCCGAGCCTGGCAGAATGTACCCGAGTGTACTGCACTCGGTATATGTCGGCGGCTCTGTTCAAACTGAGCGTGGGAAGCGGGTATTATTTTAAGGGGAAAAAAGTGCGCGGTATACGCCGATAAATACGGTATATATATGAATAATAAATTAGTAAGATTTGTACCAGTCATACGATATGAATTTACCATAATTCATGGATCATTTTGAAACTGTTGTTTGGATTTTGTTCAGACCAGTAATGTGCATTGGGACGTTTGACACTACCATTGAGATGAAATAAGTCTTCATCACTGTAAAACCATTAAAAGAGAAGTAGGGATTTGGGGGGTTTTCCTCCATACTTACCTAGGTGGATGCTGCATCTGTCCCCTGGCACCTCTACACTGAGAACTAAGCAATAGAAAATCGCTGATGGCTCGGTTCTCACAGCTCCCCGAAACAGAGGGCTGCTGACTGTCAATCAACAGCTCTCTGCTCTGCTTCTCCACGCTCACTGGAGCGCTGAGCTGTGGAGGGTCAAGGAATGGCCATCGCAACCCACTCATCGGATCACTGAGAAGCTGAGACGGGTATCCCTCCAGGCACCTGGTGGATCCAGACCCCCATTATCGGGATGATGCCATGCCTGGACTGATTTCTATGACATCAGCAGAGAGCGGACATCAGTCCGCTCTCTGGTGAAAACGGGTCACAGGAGTGCAAAATTAATTACATAGTTAGTCAGGTTGAAAAAAGACACAAGTCCATCCAGTTCAACTATAAAAAAAAAATTAAATAAACAAACAAAATAAAACACAGTACATCCCATACACCCAACTCCATACCCACAGTTGATCCAGAGGAAGGCAAAAAACCCCAGCAGAGCATGATCCAATTTGCTACCGGAGGGGAAAAAATTCCTTCCTGATCCCCCGAGAGGCAATCGGATTTACCCCGGATCAACTTTACCTACAAAACTTAGTACTCGGTTATATTATGTGCATTTAGGAAAGAATCCAGGCCCTTCTTAAAACAATCTACTGAGCTGGCCAGAACCACCTCTGGAGGGAGTCTGTTCCACATTTTCACAGCTCTTACTGTGAAGAAACCTTTCCGTATTTTGAGGTGAAATCTCTTTTCCTCCAGATGTAAAGAGTGCCCCCTTGTCCTCAGCGTTGACCTTAAAGTGAATAACTCAACACCAAGTTCACTAAATGGACCTCTTATATATTTGTACATGTTGATCATATCCCCCCTTATTGCACTACTGTGACCCATTGGAGAAGCCTAGCCAAGTGAGCTTAGGCTGGACTTCTCCTTTAACTCTTGCTGTTGTAGGACCCAATAACTATATGTTGGTTTATGACAAATGTTATTGAAGGTGCTGGGCTGTCACCTTTCGATTTCTATTTGGGGCAATTGCTACCTAGCTCCAGTATTTGATGTCGCCTTACAGACATGGTGAGCAGTTTATTTTCTATAGATGTTTATATTTCTGTGTCTGGGGATTTGTTAATCCTCCCACGGGCCGGCAAGACTTTGGTTACACGCAATATAATCATCCTATTTATACTGGTGACAAAATCATATGTTAAAGGGATTTTACACAGCTGTAGCAAGAACTTTTCTACCATATCTGAATATGAGCTAAGAGGTTCTGATAATCGTGACTCCTAGGAAACGTGTCACCTGATCTCACCTAATCTCAATAGACTATCTTACCAAACAATTTCCATCCCTTAAATGGGAATAGTTGGGAGTATAAATGCATACCTCCCAACTGACCCTGATTTCGAAGGACTGTCCCTGATTCGGAGCAATGTCCCTCTGAGGTCCCTCATTCCTCCTCATTTGTCCCTCATTCTGGTCTGATCTATATAGATGTATATAAATGCACTTTTTATCTATTAAAAAGTGTTTCCCAGTGCTAAACCTTTCCTCTGATTTCTAAGTTGCTGTATTTGTAAATTCCAAAAGCCAATATAGAGGAATAGTAGTGGTAAAAACAGCACTTGTGGGTTTAACCAATCTTATTTTTTTGTAAAATTCTCCTTTTAACCACTTAAGGACCCCTCACTATATACTGTATATACGTCCTTTTTTAAAGATGGATATCTCGGTAACGGCAGCAGCTGCTGCCACAACCAAGATATCCAGTGAGGGGCAGAGCTGTATCCTGGCCTAGGCCAACAAGGCCTAGGCCCAGGGCAGCAATTTGCAGGGGGGCAGCATGAAAAGAGTCCCTGCCGGCTTGCGCTACACTGTTAGGAAAATTAGTCTAGCGCCCCCATAAAGCGCCCGCGCTGCTTCTAGTATGCAGGCGGCCGGCATTCCGCAACTGTGGGGGGGGGGGGGTGCGCTTCTTATTTTGTCATCCTGGACCACAAACTTCCTCACTGTGCTATATGTTTCTGCTGCACCATCTACTTAAAGTAGATTTCTCATCACTTCCTGCTCTATGGGCAACCTGGAAGTAAGAGGAAATCTAAGTAAATTAAGGGAATCCATTGCCCCAGGCCCTCAGGACTAGTGGCCTCACTCGAAAATTTCAGGGCGGGTCTTAAACAACACAGGGTGTGGCCGTGACAGGAAGGGGTTGGTCAGTTTAGTCAGACCTAGGGCAGCACAAAACCTAAATACACCTCTGGTGAGGGGTCCTGCACACGATAATGGCGGTCTCCGCGGCAGATTCGCCAAGAGATCGCCGTTATCTGTGGCGGGAGAGGACCCCCCTCCCGCCGCTTACCAGAGCCGTCGGTAGCGGCGGAGGCGATCGGGTCCTCTGTTGTGCTGTGTGGGGATGCGAGTGAGGGCAAGATGGCCCCCACCCGTCCCCATAGCTTTGCTGGGTGGAAGTGATGTCAAAACGTCAGTCCCAGCCATGCGTCTTAACCACTTCAGGCCCGCGCTACCGTCGAATGACGGCAACAGCGCGGGCCTGAATATCCAACATGCCGTCATTTGACGGCATCTCCTTTAGGCGTTCCCAGCCCGCACTGTAGAGCGCGCTACGGGGAAGCCCTGTGTTGTCCGTGTCCCTTGGACACGGCCAATCACAGATCGCGGCGAACGGCCAATCAGAGTGGCCGTTTGCGATGCGATCTGTGGGCGAATGAGAGATGATCTCTCATAGATCATCTCTCATTGCCGTTTTACACAGAGACAGCGTCCTGTCTCTGGAGAGGAGGAGCCCGATCTGTGTTCCTTCCTACATAGGGACACAGATCGGTCACCCTCCCCCCACAGTTAGAACACACCTAGGATACACATTTAACCCCTTCCTCACCCCCTAGTGTTAACCCCTTCAATGCCAGTCACATTTATACTGTAATTAGTGCATATTTATAGCACTGATCGCAGTATAAATGTGAATGGCGCCAAAAATGTGTCAAAAGTGTCCGATGTGTCCGCCATAATGTCGCAGTACCAATAAAAATCGCAGATCGCCGCCATTTCTAGTAAAAAAAATAAATAATAAAAAATAATAATTCTCTCCCCTATTTTGTAAGCGCTATAACTTTTGCGCAAACCAGTCGCTTATTGCGTTTTTTTTTTTTTTACCAAAAATATGTAGAAGAATACGTATCGCCCTAAACTGAGAAAAATTTTTTTTTTTTTTTTTTTTTTTAATTGGGATATTTATTATAGCAACAAGTAAAAAATATTGTATTTTTCTTCAAAATTGTCGCTCTTTTTTGTTTATAGCGCAAAAAATAAAAACCGCACAGGCGATCAAATACCACCAAAAGAAAGCTCTACTTGTGGGGAAAAAAGGACGTAAATTTTGTTTGGGAGCCACGTCGCACGACCGCGCAATTGTCAGTTAAAGCGACGCAGTGCCGGAAGCTGAAATTTTACCTGGGCAGGAGGGGGGTGTATGTGCCCAGTAAGCAAGTGGTTAAAGAAACATTTTTTTGTCATTTGAAAAAATGAAAATGAAATGTACTACTAATGTTCAGTAAATATAAAAAGCAGCACTTGACCAGTGAAAATGTGACTTTCACATATCTAAATAAAGAAATAATATTGTGTAACAAACGTGATTATATGACAATCAAAAATTAAGTGATTATAATAAAGAGCGGATAAACAATGAATGTCCCGTGATATTGAGGAGTGAAATAAAAAGTTCATAAATAAAGGAATATCCTAAAATCTTCAGACTTTTCCACCACACCGCTTGTGTACAGTGAATCCTCCACCCTTAGGAAATGCGCACTCACCACAATTCAATGCCTGACACTCTCGTGTTAAGGCATGTAAGCAAGAAAATCCGTTAACTCAAAGGTGTAGATAAAAATTCAGTTTCCAGTGATAAGTTTTCAATGTGTTCCACATGAATGAAGAAAAAAGTGTACAATAGTGTGATATTGTAAAACCAGTTTAATAACACACTAAAAACAATCTTCAAAAATTGCACTCACAAACATAATCTTTCACCAAACTTTGAATAAACCATCAGCGCTAGACATAAGCTTCTATACAAAACGAACCACTGGTCACGGCGGACCCTCGATCTACCAGAGTGTACTCACAGCCCTTTGGAGTCAGCTAGGTGAAGCGGTGATATTATGCTGTAGCCTGAATCAGCTAGATGTGTGCCGCACGTCCGTACTACTCTCACAGGATCAGACAGTGATTAGTGACCACGCATTTCGTCATTGAGACTTAGTCATGGGGTTCAAATTTTTGGGATCACTGTCATTTTCACAGCAAAAAATGCATTTAAAATGCATTGTTTATTGTGAAAATGACAATTGCATTTTGGGAGTTAACCACTAGGGGGCGCTGAAGGGGTTATGTGTGACCTCATTTGTGTTACTAACTGTAGGGGGGTGTGGCTGTAGGTGTGACACAATCAATGCAGGAGCCACAGTGAAGAACGGGGAAGCTGTGTTTACACATGACTCTCTGGGGACCGATCGCGGGACTCCATCGGCGATTAGGTCCGCGAGTCCCTGTCACGGAGATTCGGACCGGGTCATGTGAACTTGCCCGCGACCCCGCGGCTGGGCTTAAAGGGCCACGTACAGGTACGTGGATGTGCCCACCCGTGCCATTCTGTCGACGTATATCGGCGTGAAGGGGTCCTTAAGTGATTAATCAGTACAATATATGGAAAAAAACAGTGCTAAATATGCCCTCCTCTCTTAGCACCACTCAGCGCTCAGGGGTATAAGGTATCAGTGATAGGCAAAATGATAGATAATAAATAAATGTAGTATATATATTAATGGGGAACCACTCCCAAAATGACATACCATAAATTAGCAGCGGCTTAAATTAAAAAGATATAAATAACAAACAATATAAAAGAACCAAATAGTCCAAATATAGATTGCAGCAGCGTTCTTTGTTCTCACTGAAGGGAACAAACTTCCTTATGAGATGACAGTCATAAAGGTAAAGTAATGTCACTATAGTAAAGGAGAGTGCTCAAAAACCAGGGGGTGTGCACTGTAGATGACAAATGTGAGAAGGGTCCTCTTAGCAGTCCACCAGTATGACACCACGTGACAACAGGAAACCCCTCTTGGGGGTACGCTTACCACAATGATAAGTAAATATATCCTTCACCACCAGCAGATCCGTTTCTCCTTATAAGAATCTCCTCACACTGCACATAGTTCAGGGATCCACTCAGGCTCATAGGGATAATGACAGAGAACACTCCATAGCATAATACTGTTTAAATTTTATTAAAAACATTGCTTCCCAGTGCCCCCCTTCATCCTATATACGTACACAGTAAAAAGTAACAGAAGTGCCGATAAAACGCTGTACACGAGGGATGTAGTTACCACAAGTTGTCCGTCTATACCGTACACTGCCAGGTATGCCTCTGGGTGTGACACCCTTTGAGGAAGTCCAAATGGGACGAAACGTCAGGGCTGTGAACTAATCGCGCTACCCGGAAGTGAGGTGTGCGCTTCACAGAGGCATACCCGGCAGTGTTCGGTATAGACGGACAACTTATGGTAACTACATCCCTCGTGTACAGCATTTTATCGGCACTTCTGTTACTTTTTACTGTAAATTGTAATGCCCTATTTTAAGCATTTCTCTTCCAAACTCACTTTAAACTCATGGGAGTAAAAAAAAATGAATATGTTATTATGGCGGGGGTTGGCAACCTGTCGATCGCGGTCTACCTAGCCAACCAGGGACAGGTGACAGGTAGATTGCGAACGGGTTTCAGTGCCGCCGTCCCCCGCCTTCTAGGGGCCGGTCCTTTTCTCTCCACCCAGCCTTCTATGTTGCATTCTTTTCTCTCCCTCTGCTCCCAGCCTCCTCCGCTACTGTCATTAGTGAACAGCAGCGAGTGGGAGGCAGCACAGCTCAGGACAGAGGGTGGAAGGAGAGGCTGGGCAAATGAACTTTTCACGTTAAACCAGAGGTGATTGGTTGCTAGGACAGGGCGGTCCTAAGCTACCAATCACCAGCTTGCTAATCCGAAAAGTAACCCTTTACATCACCCCTCCAAACCCAGCATTCTGAGTCTAATGCACTCATACCTGCATTCTGAGTCTAACATACTCCTTAACCCTGCATTCTGAGCGTGACGTACCCCTTAACCCTGCATTCTGAGCGTGACGCACTCATTAACCTTGCATTCTGAGCGTGACAAACTCCTGAACCCTGCATTTAGAGCGCAACACACTCTGAACCATGCATTCGGAGTACATGGCACTCCTGATCTCTACATTCTGAGCGCAATGCACTCCTTATTACTGCATTCTGAGCGTAATGCACTCCAGTATCACAAGAGAGTGCAAGGTTTATTTTATTTTTTGTTCTGAATAAAAATATTTTGTCAAAAAGTAGTAGATCTGGCCCTGCTTGCAAATTGCATCAGACTGCACAAAAAGTAGTGCATGCACTACTTTAAAAAATGCGCTGTGCCAAATTGAATTATACTGCAGTACCATGCGATTTTGTGTCCACAAGCACACTGCGTTTGTGATATACATTTGGGGTTAATGCATGGGTCTTCAAACTACGGCCCTCCAGTTGTTCAGGAACTACAATTCCCATCATGCCTAGTCATGTCTGTGAATGTCAGAGTTTTACAATGCCTCATGGGATGTGTAGTTCCAAAACAGCTGGAGGGCCGTAGTTTGAGGATCCCTGAGTTAATGGATTATTACCCATAGTAGATCACAAAGGCAGTGCGTTTTGAACATTGTGCAGGAAACACACATGGAACATGTCTTTCTGGCACAGCATTCTGGTGTGAATCGACCCTAACAAGAGGACACTGTGACTGGTGATCTTTGACTTCATCGGTGTTCAAGTAGATTTTCATCTCTCTATGGTATTCAGGTTTGAACAAACTCAAAGCCACAGATTTAGCCACTCTGGATGGTCTGAGGAGGCCTGTAATGCACACAGTGCTCTGAACATGAACAGGAGGTCTGAGGAGGAGGTCTGTAAAGCATTGCACACAGTGCACTGGTTGGTCTGAGCAGGCTTATAAAGCATTCCGGAAATAGCCGAGCTGCGAGTCGGCACTATACGGCGCCTGCGCCCGCCGTGTAGAGCTGACTGCGCAGGCGCCGTATAGTGCCAACTCGCAGCTCGGCTATTTCCGGAAACTGGTAACACACGTTGTGCGACAGGGGAACTGTTTCACAAGCCGTCAATCATCTAACCCAAGGATAGGAACGCCCAGTCCCGCTGTCATCAGAACCCTGGAAGCCCTAGACAAATTGACAATATAACGGTATGTACGGAGAAAAAAAAAAACTGCATACAGTAAATGTCCTTAGTATGCTATATGTAATGTTAGAATTTTTTTTGGGGGGGGAAACCCCCGCTTTAAGCACCCAGATCTCTCTTGAATAAACTCTTGTGAACTCAGAACTGACAGGCAACCATCACTTAGCCTCTTAGCAAAGTCGTGCGTCCTTCGATGAAGGCTCTTCTGAGATACCAGCCACTGATTGCCTGCCGAGGAAAAACACCCAATACACCCTGACTCAACTGCTGCCACCCTTGGCCTGGGGTGGTACCAACACCCCAGACAGCAACAGTGGTCACTCCCAGTACAGCCATGGCTGGAACAGAGGCCCAAAATTGGAAAAACAACACAGTCAGAGATAATTAAGTCTCTGACCAGCCTCAAAATTTAAGGCAGCACCAGCTATGAGAGTAGCGGGCGCTACATATAATTACTTATTGGTGTTGTATAACATTTCCTGTTGCCGCTTAATCCAGGTTTTTGAATTGGCGCAGTACGATTTTTTGCTAGTCATTAAAATGTAAGTTCACCTTTACAAAAAAATTTGTAAGGTGAACTTGCACAGGAAGCCCACCTTGCCCCCCCCCCCAGTCCCGCTGACCTGAATGGCGGTAATCGGGCAGGTCAGCGGGACGGGGACGGGGGGTGTTGAGGTGGGTTTCCTGTGTAAGTTCATCTTACCGATTTTTCTGTAAAGGTGAATTTACCTTTTAAAAGGAAATGAGCTGAGGAGAAGCTGAAAAGCATGTAGGGAGTCCAGGAAGTTATAGAAAGAGATGGCCATCAAACAGGCAGTTAACATATTGGCTTGTCAAATACTATTGTTTGTTATTGCAATGCTAATGTTCTGAAATGAAATTGTAGGTTGTGACTATAGATCTTCTTTAAAACAAAGTATATAATTTGGTAAATACGTTTGAGTATTCCAATTGGATTTGACTATTTGAGGTAATTGCCTAAAACACTGCAGAATCTTGCGATGGAGCAGTAACAGACTGACACCTCACCAGTTTAGAGCAAAGCTGTAGGGACTCTGCCACAAATAATCCTGCTGCTGGCAATTTGTAAAAAATGGCAGTGGCAGGATCGCTAAAGAGGCAGCCTGTGTGTCCCAATTGAATTGTTCCCTTTGTAGTTAAATGCCGTGAGATGTCAGTACAGTACCATCTCTAGCAATCAAGATTCAGGAGCATTGTGGTCAGCGACATCTTGCTGTGTCTGGCTATAGAGGGAGCGATTCAATAGGGACACACAGGCAGGCTTTTTAGCTATCCATGACAGTTTGACTTTAGCGGCAGAATCACCTGTCAAATCAGCCTTTGTCTGCATGACATGGGCTTAAGAAATTTCAAATAGGTTTTTGGTTGCTAGGAGTAAAATGTACTGTTCTTTTTTTTCTAGAAATGAACCCCTATATGTTTTATAGTAAGTTAGGCCAGGTATTACTGGAGTTTATGTAGTGATAATTGCATGCTTGGCCAGCAGTGCTCTCAATTTTTACAGCTTGATGAATAGCTGCTAGTGTATGTTAGACTTGTCTAGAAGAGAGGCTGATTGGCTGTGGAGGGATGAGAGACAGAGGAGAGCTGCTTTTCTCCATCTCCCCTACTCATCTGTAACTAGAGCCGGGTCAGGAAATGAGTGTGGCTTTCCGTGAAACACTGGGCACAGACGCTGAATAAATTGGTGAACAAGGAGTGATATTGTGTGCCCGGCGGCTCCCCCTGGCAGGTTGTGCTTTGTTTGGCGGGGGAGGGGGCTTCAAGAATGCTGGAAGTGTGCTAAGTGCAGAGGAATCCAGAGGGGTCTTAACCCTGTGACTGCTGAGCATAGACATAGCAATTTAACAAGCAGGTCACAGCAGGGGCTACAGTTGTTTAAGAATGCATAGGCTGGGCACTGTAATACAGAGCTCATTTAAAAAAAAAGACAGCAAAAAGTGTGGCTATTGCCCATAGCAACACTTGATTGCAAAACTACAAACACAAGGGGTTCATGCGCATGAAACTCCTTGTCCCAACTAGTGCCACAAGTTCCGGGCCAGTAGCACTTTGGCTTGTTTTAAACCTACAGGAGCGACCAACCATAGTTTTGTTTCTGCACATTATTTGCATGTTAGCCAACCTATTAATTTCAATGGGCGGCTCTATGCATGAGAAACGTAGAAAAGAATTCCCTGACTTACAAGAATGTGACACACTGAACAGTATGGTTAATAACACCAATGCATGTCTGCTCTATGGCAGTGTGTTTCTCTGAATGTCAAGAAAGAATTTGATTTGGTGTGTGTTTCCGACATGCAGAAGTCTGAACCTCTCCTAATGCGTACACACGATCACTTTTCGTCATGAAAAAAAAAAAACGTTGTTTTTCAGCATGTAGAAAAATGAAGTTTTTCCAACTTCATCATTAAAGACGATGTTGCCCACACACCATCATTTAAAAAAAATGATGAGCAAAGCACGGTGACGTACAACACGTATGACGGCACTCTAAAGAGGAAGTTCCATTCAAGCTCTCGTCTCATAACTTGCTTCTGAGCATGCGCGGGTTTAAAACTTTGTTTTTAACGTCGTTTTAGCCCACACACGATCATTTTTTACAACCCAAAAAATGACATTTTTTAAAACGACGTTAAAAAATGCAGCATGCTCAAAAAAAATTTTTGTCATTTTTTCAGAGGATGAAAAACGATGTGAAGCCCACACACGATCATTTTTAAATTAGGCTCTTCTTTACATGTTTCCAGCCAGAAAGAAATGGAAAATGTTATAAAGTGGAACTGATGGTGTTTTCTGAACACTTGCGAACAGGCCGGCCATTTATCACATAAGAGACATACATAGTTTCTTCTGCAATAAAATACACCTATCTGTCTGATCGCAGCACTCTGCGGCAAGTAAACTGAGCTGTGCATATGAAGTTAAGTTTAAATCGCCGGCGTGGTCTACTGGTGCCAGGATGACTTCCTTCAGTGTGTGCGCAGAACTTAGGTCATTCCCTGCCGGCCAATGAAGAGGCTCGAAAACCGGCACTCCAAGTGAAGATCCCGACAGCAGAGGGGGGACATTTAATGGACTTTGGACACTGGGGAGGAAGTAAGTTTACTGACTTTACTTCCACTTCAGATAATGGGGTTTAACCACATCCCGACCACCCGCCGTCATTTTACTGCGGGAATGTGGCACTGCTGGGCGAGAGCCCGTAGCTATAAGTTCGCTCTAAAGCGGGCGCTAGGGGGCGCGTTCCCTGGTGGGTACGATCGCCGCCGGGCACACGCGATCGCTCGTTACAGAGCGGGGACCAGGAGCTATGTGTGTAAACACATAGCTCCCGGTCCTGTCAGCGGGGGAAACGCTGATCTTCTGTTCATACAATGTATGAACAGAAGATCCGTGATTTCCCCTAGTGAGGCCACCCCCCCATACAGTTAGAACACACTTAACCCCTTCCTTGCCCCCTAGTGTTAACCCCTTCACTGCCAATGGCATTTTTATAGTAATACAATGCATTTTTATAGCATTGATCGCTATAAAAATGCCAATGGTCCCAAAAATGTGTCAATAGTGCTCGCCATAATGTCGCAGTACTGAAAAAAATTGCTGATCGCCACCATTATTAGTAAAAAAAAAATATTAATAAAAATGCCATAAAGCGACCCCCTATTTTGTAAACGCTATAACTTTTGCTCAAACCAATCAATAAACGCTTATTGCGATTTTTTTTAACAAAAAATATGTAGAAGAATACGTATCGGCCTAAACTGAGGAAAACATTTTTTGGGGGATATTTATTATAGCAAAAAGTAAAAAATATTGCATTTTTTTCAAAATTGTCGCTCTATTTTTGTTTATAGCGCAAAAAATAAAAACCGCAGAGATGATCAAATACCACCAAAAGAAAGCTCTATTTGTGGGAAAAAAAGGACGCCGATTTTGTTTGGGAGCCACGTCGCACGACCGCGCAATTGTCAGTTAAAGCGACGCAGTGCCGAATCACAAAAGGTGCTCTGGTCATTGGACAGCAATATGGTCCGGGGCTGAAGTGGTTAAAGTGACACCAAACCTTTGTGTTTTATTACCTCCACTGTGCAGCTTGTTTTGCACAAATTGGCTCCGATCGTCCTCTTCTGTGGTCACTCGATGGCTCTAACAGAAGATAAAGTGCTTTTAGTCCCCAGAGAGAAGAGCATTATGGAAACATGAATTAAAAAAAAAAAAATGGTAAAAGGAGAATGCTATTCAATGGTAAGAGCAATACAGAGAACTGTATGTAGGCTGAAGGAAGTCACAGATTAATCTGTGATTAAAGAGTGTCATCTTCACTGCAGAGAAGAAACCCTCAGTAGACTACAATGAGAGCAGCATCAAAGTGCAGCCTGCAGGAGCATTGATGTAAGACTTCAACCTTAATGCAGATTTCAGAGCTAAAATGCCTACATGAGACACTGATATGTCTGGTGAATAGTATTGGTCTTGATGTAAAGAAAAAAAAAAACATTCAGGGCACAAGGTTAATAGGGGAGTGATGTCACTGGAGTCTGTGAAAGGGGCGCATGTCTAAGCAGTGCACACAGGACTTATGTTTAGGATGGAAAAAAGTTTTCAGGCCTGTGTCCTGCAGTGAGGAGTGATGTCACTGTCTTGCCTTGATTGACAAGTGGAGCAAAGTTAAATTACACCTTTTTTAAGCAAAGGGTAAAGTTAATTAATGTTTACACAGACCAGAAATGTCCTAATTCCTGCCATATTTGGTTGTGTATGTTATTCATAAGATCCACTTTTCTTGTAATATCAGGAATGAGAGCAGAGGCTGAAGCCCTGAGAGCAAGATGTTCACTTTAGAGTGTTAGACAGTGGGAATACCTAATGGGGAGCTTTGTAGGAGCGCTGACACCAGCACAAGAGAAGTGCCTGCAGCACAGGACTGCAAACACTCCCTCATTCGCCCTGACACTTGTTTCTTTTCACTCTGCGGAATCGACTTGCTGTATAAATAATCAGCTATTTCCAACCAAAATGAAACAGGAGCCGGAGCTGTGAGAGACAAAAGCAGCTTTCATAGAGAGGCTCATTCTGAGCATTGGGAAAGCCTGGCTCCATCCAGCCGCCCCCGTAACATCCCAAACCGTAGAGATTTCCTTTAAAGTGTACCTGTTGTCCATACACAAAAAGACACACAGACACACATTCTTTAAAGCTGTTTTAAGCATAGCACTTGAAGCTGTTGCCAGCCCTTAAGGAAATAGGTACTTTGTGTCTTATGCTACATTACTTTCAGAAGGAGTAAGCTGCATTTTAGTAGTAAAAAAAAAATATATATTAATAAAAAATGCCATAAAACTATCCTATATTTTGTAAACGCTATAAACTTTGCTCAAACCAATCGTTAAACGTTTATTGCGATCTTTTTTTTTTTTTTACCAAAAATAGGTAGAAGAATATGTATTGGCCTAAACTGAGGAAAAACATAGTTGTTTTTATCTTTTTTGGGGATATTTATTATAGCAAAAGGTAAAAAATATTGCATTTTTTTCAAAAATGTCGCTCTATTTTTGTGTAGCGCCCCTTTTACTTTCAGTACGGACGCTATTTAAATTTAGAGGGGGGATGAGAGAGTTACCTTGCTCTCATCCATGTTGATTTGTACAAATTGATGTTTCCTCGGCCTGGGCTGCCTGTGGTCTCATTCTCTGTTCCAAGGATGCGTTACCATCCTTGGGCTGCAGGTGGCACCAAAGGGGTGCCAGACAGAGCCGCTTTTCCCCAGCAGCCAATGAGAGGAGTGTTTCCCTCGCGGGGCATGCTGGGGGAGGGTATTTCTTGCGCAGACGCCATTTTGTCTGGGTCTTCTACCCGCTACGGTAGGAATGAGCCGAACACCTTTGGGTTCGGTTCGCATTAGAACCTGCGAACAGACCAAAAGTTTGTGTGAACTTTAGAACCCTGTTAAAGTCTATGGGACTCGAACGTTTGAAATCTAAACTACTAATTTTAAAGGCTAATATGCAAGTTATTGTCCTAAAAAGTGTTTGGGGACCCGAGTCCTGCCCCAGGGGAGTGTTTGGGGACCTGGGTCCTGCCCCAGGGGACATGTATCAATGCAAAAAAAGTTTTAAAAAACGTATTTTTTCAGGAGCATTGATTTTAATAATGCTTAAAGTGAAAAAATTAAATTGAAATATTCCTTCAAATTTCGTACCTAGGGGGTGTATAGTATGCCTGTAAAGTAGCGCTTGTTTCCTGTGCTTATAACTGTCCCTGCACAAAATGTAATTTCTGAAGGAAAAAAATCATTTAAAATCACTCACCTTAGGGTCTGGTATGGATATTAAGGGGAACCCTGGGTCAAATTAAAAACAAATTATGTGGGGTTCCCCCCAAATATCCATTCTAGACCCTTCAGGTCTGATATGGATTTTAAGGGGAACTCCACCCCAAATTTAAAAAAAAATGCCGTGGACCCCCACACATTTTTTTTATGAATGACTTTTCTCTGTATTGCCCGTAGCCGACAATTCATTTTAGCCGCGAGTGATTTTAAATTACTTTTTTTCCTTCAGAAATGACACTTTGTGCAGGGACAGTTCTAAGCATGGGAAACAAGCGCTACTTTACAGGCATACTATACACCCCCCCCCCTAGGTACAAAATTTAAAGGGATATTTCACTTGTATTGTTTCACTTAAAGGAATTCTTAAAATCACTGCTGCCAAAAAAACTGCAGGTTTTAAAACTTTTTTTGCATTGATACATGTCCCCTGGGGCAGGTTCCAGGTCCCCAAACAATTTTTATTACAATAACTTGCATATTAGCCTTTAAAATTAGCACTTTAGATTTCAAAAGTTTGAGTCCCTTCTGCCGCGTACACACGATCACTTTATGTGATGGAAAAAAACGATGATGTTTTTAAAAACGTCAATTTAAATGACCGTAAAACGTAGTTTTATGTCTTGAAGCATGCTTCAATTTTTTGTGTCGTTTTTCAAAACGTAGTTTTTTGTTTCACAAAAAATCACTGTGTGTAGCAAAAAACGTTGTTTAAAACAACGTTTTTCAACTCGCGCATGCCCAGAAGCTAGTTATGAAGCGAGCTTCAATGGAAAAGAGTGGTGAACGTAACCTCGCTTTGCTAGAGCATTGTGAAAAAACGATGGTGTGTAGGCAACATCGTCTTTGAAAATTGAAGTTTCAAAAACGTTGTTTTTTACTTCACAGAAAACTTCGTTTTTTTTCCCCAAATAGTTCGCTATTCGGCGAACACGCAATGTTCGAGTCGAACATGAGTTCTACTCGAACTCTAAGCTCATCCCTACGCTACGGGTTCCAGGTGCGGCACCCACCTTTAGGTTGTGCGCACATCACGGGCCCCATCGCTATGGCCTACCTGACTCTGGGCCCTCATGGCCCGGAGCAACTAAAGCTACAAAGGGGTCTCAGTGACTTACTGGGCCCACCTTATCTATGGAGGAGAAGATCCCAAGCGAGTTACGCTGTTCGGTGGGGAGTCGGTCTGAGGTAAGCCCGGAGGCAGGTGACCCAACATGGCTTAGATGATCCACTGGGGATCAGAGTTACTGGACACTAACAAATTCCACGTTGTAACTTGCCAGTCGGTGACTCCTAAATTGGGGAAAACTACCTGAGTGATATTCAGGTCATTGAAAGTATTTATTGAGAAGGACCAATCCTACTGAACTTTGTTCTTAACCAAGAGCCTGTGGCAGAGGCTGCACTTCTACCTATGACCTTAGTCAAGTTTGTGACAGAGACTTGCGGTCTTTCTTAAAATTTCCGAGTGACACTCCGGCTACCAGATCTGTAAGGGAGGCCTGTCCGGATGCACTACACCCACTCCGGCTGGAGTGGCGACGTATTCAGATTCATTGTTAGAAGCAGGATTGCTTCCGTTTATCTAGAGCAGGTATCCTCAAACTACGGCCCTCCAGCTGTTCAGGAACTACAATTCCCATCATGCCCTAGTCATGTCTGTGAATGTCAGAGTTTTACAATGCCTCATGGGACTTGTAGTTCCGCAACAGCTGGAGGGCCGTAGTTTGAGGATCCCTGATCTAGAGGCCTGAATCAGCACTCTTTCTCTTCACCCACCTTACTCTATCTACCTGAGTTGACTGTTTGCCATTGTTGGGCAAGAAATAAAAGCATTGAAAACGTCACCCTGTGGTCTGGACATTCCGTGATTGCATCTCATCTTTATCATCGTTATACCTAGACATTTCATATAGGTAACAAAACATGCCGTCCCATAGCTAACCAGCGGCTCCTCCAGGAGTAGCGCTATATTTGTTTATAGCGCAAAAAATAAAAACCACAGAGGTGATTAAATACCACCTAAAAAAGGCTCTATTTGTGGGGGGAAAAAAGGACGCCAATTTTGTTTGGGAGCCACGTCGCACTGCCGCGCAATTGTCAGTTAAAGCAACTTAGTGCCGAATTGCAAAAAGGAGCAAGGTCCTTTAGCTGCATAATGGTCCGGGTCTTAAGTGGTTAAGCTAGTGCATTGTTGGTTCACCTACCCTTTTCCTTTGCTTTCCTGATTAGGGATGTAGTTCCAAGGGAGGGGGCGAGCACGCTGACCAACCCCCAGCCAGAACGGCTCGGATGATGGGGGCAAGCTTACTGAGGAGAAACAGGAAGTGAGAAATTCAGACAAAGAAAAAAACATTTAGAAGGGAAATTTAAGTAAAAGGTAAGTAAACCAACAATGCACTAGTTTAAAGGAACCTATTTAGAAAATAAAAAACAAACTTTACAACCCCTTTAATCCTTTTATTTACTTTATTATTTACTGACCTGGAATAAGCCAGCAGCCACTAGTGATACCTGGCCTGCATGCCTGTTATAATTAAGTGAGTCACCAGTGAAGGTAAGGTAAGGATGGCAGTCTTTGGGGTTGAACATAAAAATAAAATAACTAGTGGCATAATTCTATCCTGACAGATTTATTTTAACTTGAGCAGCAGAGGGAATTAAAACAATCTAAACAAATCTAGCAATTTGCCTCTTTCCACTTCATCAAAGCAGGAAACATATCAAAACATCGCTTTCTTGGTTGATCAATTGCCATTAACACCCGTCAAAGGCTGGGAACCAGTTACACTGGCACTTGATTTCTTTATCCTAATGCCATTGACAGGTCAATCATAATGGAATCACTCAGATGATAATTATTTCAACTTGTTTTTGACAATTTTAGGTGTAAAAAGGGCACATTCTGGACGTATTTGGGTACAGTCTGTCCTGCCACTATATTAGGTGTACCCAATAGTCATGTGGTGACTTCCCAAATAAACCCTGGAACTGTAGCTAAACCTAAAAATAGATATGTAATAAACTACAGCTCACCAGCATTTTTCTCTTATTTTTACCTAGTTAATTACTTCACTGTAATATATCTGTGGTAGGGCAGAAAGTGTAATGCCCCGTACACATGATCGGATTTTCCTTCGGAAAAACCTTGAATGGTTTTTCCAACGGAATTTCGCTCAAGCTTGGCTTGCATACACACGGTTGCACAAAAGTTCTTTGAACTTTTGACCGCCGAGAACGCGGTGACATACAACACTACGATGAGCAAAGAAAATGAATTTCAATGCTTCCGAGCATGCGTCGAATTGTTTCCGCGCATGCGTCAGAATTTTGCGCGTCAGAATTGCTACAGACGATCGGATTTTCCAATAGGAATTTTTTCCGTCTGAAAATTTGAGAACCAACTCTTAATCTTTTGCTGGCAGAAATTTCAACAGCAAAAATCCAATGGAGCAGACACTCGTCTGAATTTCTGTTCAAAAGCTCACATCGGACTTTTGCTGTTGGAATTTCCGATCGGGTGTACAGGGGAATTAGAACTAGAAAACACCTCCAGTCTCCTCTATAACATAAGAGTTGTTCTAGAATCCACAGAGAGAACTGGGAACAGTGATAACTGATAACATTGCAGTACAGGCAGAGAGCACAGGAAATTATCAACTCCTGTGTTTTTTGACAGTATGAACGGATTTACTTTTGCACTTATTAAACTTCTCTATCAAACCGTTTTAATTATATATATTTAATAGACCAAAAAATAGCAAAAAAAGAAATGTTCATTGTTGGGGTTTGTACTCCAAACAAACAGCTTAATACACAGTTGAAATACATACAGTGCTGTGAAAAAGTATTTGCCAACTTCCTGATTTTTTATTTTTTTTGCATATTTCTCATACATAAATGATTCAGATCATCAAACATATTTCTTGCTCATACATAACAGGACACAGAGCCTTAATTACTTAATGGGTTATGTAGTTACCACAGGTGATTGGACACTGGTTAACACAATTAGAATTTAGTTTCTCCCCTATATAACGCCTCCCAAATGGAGAGTGCCTGCGTTTTTTCACCAGTGTCTAAGGTGGTTGGTCACGTTGAACATGTGTAAAGAAGAAAGTGCTCTTTTGATGCTCTGGCTGCAGAGGCCTAAGAGCTATAACCGGATCCATACCTCTGGCCGATATCAAAAGCCTAAGATGGGTGGTACTCTGGCCTCATGTAGAGAAGAAACAAGGTTTGCCTGTAATGTCTCTCTGTGGAGCTCTGGGCTCTGGGATCCAGGCTTTGGTGTACTAATGCAACTGTGACACGAAAAGTTTCTGGCAGAGTCTTCTACAGGTCCAGGTATGAGGTTTCTCTAATGGAACCCTTTATAAACCTGAAGGTTGGCACAACTTGCCCACCGTGATGGGTGAAAGCTGGAACTACTTATTAGTAGCTTTCCTGCGGCATGGATACAGTAAGATAGGATCATTTATTTTAATTTTATCTTCTGTGAGTAGGGTGTCTTTCCTGGTTTTCACCACTGGAGGGAGTAAGTGCATACCTGGTATTTTCTTACATAGCCATCCAGGACAAGCTCAGTGAAGTCGGTCAATTAAAAAAGCCACTCACCTCCTCCGCTGCAGGCTCTGCCACAAACACATACAGGGCCCCCCCCCCAATGATGCCCCCAGTGATCTCTCTCCCTTCTCTTAGCCCTGGGCACTGCCATGACAGCCGGCATGCGTGCACGCTCCGGGAACATGCTTTATGCTGTCTAATAGGCAGATGGAGAGGGGGAGGGCCGTGGTTGCTCATGCCCGTGTGCAGACACGGCACACCTGTGTGCAGGCGCCAAGAGCCTGATTTAAAGCCCAGCACTCCAGAAGCCTTCTGTAAGCTGCATGGACACAGAGCTGTGGGCTGTAAGCATCCCTGTGGATTGAACCAGGCAAACCTAAGAGTCTTACTCGGCATAAGGTTGTGCAGTAAGCTGATATATGTGTATTGTAAGACTATAGCACAACAGTGATGGCATTTTTTTGTAGATAGTACCTTTGCTTTACAGTAAGGACTATGTCACCGAGAAGAGGTACAAGGACTAGTAAAAAAAGGCATCAGAAAATTCCCACTTATGGCTAAGGATTCTGAGATTGCCTGCAGTTTACCATCCCCCTCTGTCAGCCTGATAGCAGCCTCACAGGATGAACCCCTATCTGGTTCTGCAGCTTCTCCTATGGCAGCTCCCGTATACGTCACTGAGGGCGCTTAAAAGTTGCTTTGGATGGCTTAGAAGGAAGGAGTGACACTATAATCGCAACCTCCTTGAAAGATAGCAGAAAACTGGGTAGATCCCCTTCATCTGCTCTGGCTCTCTCATCAGATGAGCATTTTGAGGGGGAAAAATCCCTCTCTGGAGATGAGGATCAGTTGCAGTCTGAGGACTTAGAGGATGAGAGAATTCCTGCTACCTCTCAGTCGCTAAAGATGCAGGTGCAATATTAGGCAGAGATGACTGTAGTAAAACCTGCAATTGGTATGTCAGTTCCTCAAGGAACAAATGAAGTAGAAGATAAACCTCCTCCCTACAGAGGAGATTGAGGTTTATGAGGCACTTTCTAAGGCCTTGTGTTTTACGATTGATGCGATTATGGACACTGTTCCGCAAGCATCCTGCTTGAATCTTCTGCAGGTACACAGGCGCAGGTGCCTTTGTTAAAACATTGAAAGGCCAAGGTTTCTTGCAAAAGATACTTGGCGGTGTTCCCCTTTGAGGGAGGATGCCTGTTTGGGGATGACTTGGATAAAAGCATCCAAAAGATTACCAGAGGCAAATCTACTCTGTTGCCGGTAAAAAAGAAGAGTAAACGTCCTTCATTTAAGTGTCCTGGAACCTCAGTTTCCAGACAGTGGCAACGGCCTCCCAGTCTAACACTAGGGGAAAGGCCCAGAGCCAAGGACAGAAAAGAACTTGGGGTTTAAAATCTAAGCAGAACCCCAAGAGCTTCCGCCACCCTGTTTTCTGAGATCAAGAATTTCAAAGATCCAGAAAAAAATAGGATTTTTTATGCAGCTTACCTGTAAAATTATTTTCTTGGGAATACATCACGAGACACAGAGCCTTAATTACTTAATGGGTTATATAGTCACCACAGGTGATTGGACACTGGTAAACCCAATTAAAATTGAGCTCCTCCTCTATATAGCCCCTCCCAAATGGAGAGTACCTCAGTTTTGTAGCAAAGCAATAAGTGTCCCACGTTTAAGAAGAGTGGGAGCTCTGTGTCCCGTGATGTATTCCCAAGAAAATAATTTTACAGGTAAGTTCTATATAAAAAAAAAAAACGATTTTCTTACATAATGGGACACAGAGCCTTAATTACTTAAAGTGGAGGTTCACCTAAAAACTAATTTTTATCATTGCATTTAGGCTATTTAGTAGAATGAAAATCGGCGTTCGTTTTTTAAAAATGCTAGCGGGACATACCTTTTTCTATATAGATGATCAACGCGGCTTCCGAGTATGGTCGTCGGGGCTGGGCGTTCCTAATTGATTGACAGGTTTTTCCGACCGACGCATACAGCGCGTCACGAGTAGCCAAAAGAAGCCGAACTTCAGTGCGCAGGCGCCGTATAGAGCCGCACCGACGTTCGGCTTCTTTCGGCTACTCGTGACGCGCTGTATGCGTCGGTCAATCAATTAGGAACGCCCAGTCCTGACAACCATACCCGGAAGCCGCGTTGATCATCTATATAGAAAAAGGTATGTCCCGCTAGCATTTTTAAAAAACAAACGCCGATTCTCATTCTACTAAATAGCCTAAATGCAATGATAAAAATGTGTTTTTAGGTGAACCTCCACTCTAATGGGATGTCCCATAGCAATGCTAAAATTGAAGGGAGGGAGACACAGATCAGAATAATACTGCCATCGGGCCAGAGGATCTATACTGCTGCCTGCAGCACACTACTCCAAAAAGGCGGCATCCTCGTACCCTCTCACATCTACTTGGTAGAATTTAGTAAATGTATGGACCAAACGACCAAGTAGCAGCCTTACAGATCTGAGCCATGGAGGCCTGGTGATGCACTGCCCATGAAGCACCAACTGCCTTCATCGAGTGCGCTTTCACCTGAAAAAGAAGGGATCTTTATTTCTAAACCATAGGCCTGAATAATAACTTGTCGAATCCACCTTGCAATAATGGATTTTGACGCTGCCTGGCCCTTCTTTGGGCCTTGTGGCAGAATGAATAGACAATCAGTCTTCCTTATCTGAGCCTTTATAAACCTTTTCCGCTCTTACAACATCTGGAGAGTGTAGACTCTCTTTCTTCTCAAACTGCGGATCTGGAAAAAAAGACAGTAGGACTATATCTTGGTTCAGATGAAAACCTGAAACCACCTTGTGTAAGAAGTTAGGGTGAGGACGCAGCACCGTCTTCATGAATAATCATAGACGGTTCTTTACATGAAATAGCCGCCAAT